>JAVGVS010000059.1:1498853-1774443 GCA_032718565.1 Distichodus sexfasciatus | reverse complement strand
TAATAATAATAATAATCATGATAATAATAATAATAATAAGCGATGCTGCTATCAAACGAAAAAGGAATGCAGTGGAAATCCTGACAAATCAGGTTGGAAACGCTGAAGTTTTCAGATTGAATGAGACTTGCATCCTGTACGTAGGAGAACTTGCCGCAACTTTGTCCAATCCTCTCAGGAAAAGTCATCTCAGGTTTAAGCATTGCACATTCATGTCTGAGAAGCAGAGAAAATCCGCCCTCTGAAAGCAACATCCACACTACACAGGCAAACTGCCCTTGAACAGGCACTTAAGATGAAGTTTTGGATGACTTTGCTTGCCCATAAATTTGGCCTGACGTAATTTAGTTGAGGAAAAGTTGAGGAGTTGTTAGAGCCCCATGAAAATGGATTACATTCTGTGCCTCTTTGAAACGGGTAGAAAAGTTGATTGAACTTTACTATATGACTGCTTACATAAAAGAACTCATGGACCATTAACTGATGTAAACGGAAACCATTACCAACACTTCGATAGAATATCAATTCCATACCTACGCCATTAATCACATTAATAGCATGTAGCAGCTGCCAAAATAAAATTAACGGTGATTTGTTTTAAGTATCATTATAAAAAGCAATTGACCTGGGTTTTAATACCAGATCCCTCGTGCATTTATCTTTTTACATGCGTCGTTCCTCGGGTCACTTTAGCAAAGCGTCTTTTTAGAGGTGACTGTCACTGCTACGGCAGGAAAGGTCTGAAGGAATCACCAGCTACTTGAGCTTCTCAATGTCCTCTCTAAATGTTGGAAGTCACATGACCCAGCATAAATATTCTCTCCTTTAATGGGTGACTCATTTCGTCCATCAGCAAAGAGCGGGAAGAGCAGGACTTATTACAGACATAATAGATTTAGCCTTTGAAGCATGTGAATTACAACAAAGGGAATCAGGAAGGACACTTTGAGCAATTAGCACTTTGATTTGCTACTCTGAATTAAAATCACAGCTGGTGTCAAAGGATGTGACATGATTAATTTAGACACATTCGTAAGGGCCTTTGCTCCATTACACCTGTCCTTGTCAGGGGAGTTCAATATGTGTCTACAATATTTTATTTCAGTTTTTATTTTCAATTATCAATTCAAAAATTCTGGATGTATTTAATTTAATCAAAATGATGCAAGTGAATCGATTTTTTTGTCATCAAAAATACATCTTTGCACCAAAACGAAACCTCTACATCCTTGTAGGAGCAGTGGACAGCTGATGTGGGGGAAGTGTCTGGGAACGGTACCTCCGATTTCATCCAGCGACCCTCCGATCATGGAATCAACTCCATTAACACTGTCCCTATGCAAACTGATCACTGACATTTTTCTTTTTAAACAGTAAAGCAGAAGATACTTTCTCTCATCACTATGACCTGCCCTGCAAACACAAAAAATGTATTTTTTTTCCTCAGGCATGGATTTCAACGATTACAATCAGCATGCTACTTCTGCAAACTTCTTATCTTGGACTTGACAAAATGTACTTGTGAAAGTGCTTGTGTCAGTGGTTACACTGTACGGTTTGTGCTACATTTTCTTTGTTTTTTTTAGTTAACAGAAGGGAGAAAAATGTAATAGGATTGAGAGTGGTGGAGGGGGCTCTTGGCTGTGGGAAGCTGACCACTACACCAATGTTGGGATGTAAGTCAGAACTAATCTTGGTCTAACAGCAGCCAGTTCCCAAGAATAGTATTGGAGCCATGCAGAGAACAAGAGCAAATACTCCAATGAGCTTAGACTAGCTCTGTTCCCGAAAGCATTCCACCGAGTTCTGCATTTCAAGCAATAAGCTACTGTTTATTATTTTTTTTAGTTAGTCACTGTGAATTTTTTCTGGGTTACATTTCAATGCAACATTCTAGCGCCAAATGCCAATTGGCTCATATATACATATGAGAAGCTTTGCCATAATCTCTCATATGCATACACACACACACAACTAGAATCAATTATTGTTGACTGCATTAAGCATATGTCAACCATATGTTCAGAAATTTGCTTAGAAAATCCTTTGTGCCAGGTTATTAAAGTCTCTCCAGACATAAAGGGCAAGAAGCTGCTAATGAACTGCAAATTCTAATAAGTAAACCCATTAGGAGGAGTACTTATTAATACAATTAATATTTTTATCTGTTTATCTGCACCGTGGCACAGTGGTTAGTGCTGTCACCTCACACCGAGAGGGTCCTGGGTTCGAGCCCCGGGTCAGCCGTGGGGCGTTTCTGTGTGGAGTTTGAACGGGAAGAGCTCATGACCTCCGTAAGGTGTGAATGTGAGTGTGTGTGCCGTACGGTGTGTTGGCGCCTGCCCAGGGTTGGTTTCCACCTTGTGCCCGTAAGTTCCCGGGATAAGCTCCGGTCCCCCCGCGACCACAGTTGGTATGAAGCGGTTCGGATAATGAATGAATGAATGCTTGCCTTGAGTTATATCCAGACGCGGATTAAGTCACAGGCTAGGTATGGCTGAAGCCTAGGGGCCCTCACATGTGCCAGCCTGCCAGGGGGCCCCCGATAAGCCAGAAAATGATTAACAGAAAATGTAGCCTAGGGGCCCATGTACATCTTAATTTACCCCAGTTATATCAATAGTTCTAAATTTTGTACTTGAATTAACCCCAAACCAAATTGAACATATTCTTCATTAGATGAAAAAATGAGTTAAATAAAACAGACGAGTACGATGTGGTAGTCATCATCATGACAGCATGAGTCCTTGTGTGAAGTCTTTTAAGTACATCCAGTAAGTCACCCTCTCTTGCTGTTTTCAAGAGAGTCGCCGCACTTGGCCAAGCTTGTAAGAAGAGACTCCTCTGTTCTCTTTACAAACATGCTGTCTGAGTTTCTAATCATCGCACAACCACATGGGTCCAGTCTCATTTCTTGAAACTCGTTCACTCCGGCCCATGCGTCTAATGCTGTTGGGGAAATGCCATAATGCTTCGTCTATGTGGTAGAACTGACAAAGATCACACTCAGCACAAAGATGTGGCTCAAAATGAGAACGAGATAATGGGGACTTTTAAGCCAAGACATGCATGACTTAACCAGACGAGCCCTTTTAGCCTTAATTTAAAGCCATCACTCTACAGTTTATTAATCAGACCCTCCAGGATTTCGCGCTGTTGCGATTGCAACTTTTAGCACAAATTCAGCCAGTCCCTGCCAATTTATTATTACCGTGCAATTTTGACCAATTACCACAACTTTTCCGCAATTTTTCCCACGAAACGTTGAGCCATACATCAGCAAACTCACTTGCTTGTTAAATTTGCAAGACGCAGGAAATGAGTGTGATTTAATAAAAGAAAAAGGCTTTACGTTTACCTTCAAAAATAACTTAATGGTTAACAAAAATAATTGTGTTTCTGATCTTTTTTTCTAATTAATTAATTAAAACGAATTGTCAAAGAATAACTTTAAAGGGGGGAAAACTTTTTTCCGCCACTTTAGCTTGCTCTTGCAACTCAATTGCAACAAAACGGCTAAAACCGCTGCAAAGTTTTTACGAAAGCTGCCACTAAATCTGCCAAGACATTTAAGGCCGCAACAATCTTTAAAAAGACCTGCCAAATCCTGGAGGAACTGATTAATTAGTCTGTTTATTGCAGTCTCTCTCACGCGTGCTCTCGGATGAATAGGCTATAGGGTGACAGCCTCTAGGTTGGTTCCACAGCGTTGATCTGATTTGACCAATGGTTTGATCTGAACCATAAGATCCATCCAAACGCAACACAAGAGTGTGAGCAAGACCTCCTACGGCACCAGTTAAGTATAACTAACTAGATCAAAAAAGCATTGCATATTTTCATTCAGTGGTGGGGGAAAGAAAGATATTCTACATTCATATAAAGACACGATATGTGCCAAATGCTCTGCTTTAAATTATCCAGTTTAGCAAGAAGCAATGCTATGTTTCATGGGATTTTAATGCAGAAATGCTATTTGGCACTGTTTCAGTGCTATATTGCTCCACGGCTGGAGTAAACAGGGCTCAGTGTCAATCTCTGCCCCCCGTAGGCAGGCAGAAATGAGTAGCGTTGCAACTTGGGGAGGAAAAAAATCTTCAAAGAATTTTTTGGAGTTCTGAGGGTGAGACATTGCTGGAGTTTGCACATGAACAGAGTCCAATGGAGAGAGAAAGTGGTCGAGAGGGAGCATACAAATGTCAGCTTCGCTCCTGACGACAATGAATTGAAATTTCAGCCAAATATGAATGTGGCCCTGCAAGTTACTCACCTGGGCAAAGCAACTCCAGCATAAGAAGAAAAGAAAAACACTTGAAATTCACAAATGGGGTCATTCAGAAACACATATGATCACCCACACAAAAGAGGCAAAAGGTTGATTAAAATAAATGGTGAGTTGTGTTAGTGTTAATTTAGGAATGTCAGTAGTCGTGAGCTTAATCGAGCAGTTTAGATTTCTCTTCTACTTCTACATCACAGTAGGGGACATTTGAATAACTCCACCCTCCTGTCTGAGAAGCTCCGCCCACCAGGTAGAACGACTAGCGCGTCCTGATCCGCCATGTTTTCTCCCCGGCGCTAGTGTAGGAATCACAGTGAAGAAGTCTAGCGGCGGAGTGTTGTGTTGAACATGTACGGCTGTATGGATGGTCTGTTAGCAGCACCATGCGGATTATTTTCACGTGAGGTAAACTCTCGCCGTGCCGTCTACGCTACACCCAGTTCCGGAGTGAGGGGCGTGGCCAGCAGCGGCTCATTTGCATTTAGGAATACTAATGAGAAACAGCCTGTTGTGAAAGGGACTGAAATAGAGGAGTAAAAAGCAGGTGAAAATGCCTAATCTGAGAGGTGTTTACAGGTGTTTACAGGTGTTTACAACATGTTTAGTGGAGCTCATAGACCTGTTTTAACTTGGTGGAAACATCTAGAATATGGCACTTTTAAAATATCATAAGGAGTAATTGTTCATTTTTGGTCATGGATTTGTTTCTCCCTATCAAAAGATGATGATGGAGAGTCTCACAAGCAAAAGTTATAAATTGAAACCTTTTATGGAGAAATACTGTTGCTAAATTATGGTTGTGGAAAGGAAAAATTAGTAAAGAATTTTTTAAAAATCTTGCAATTGCACATTTGCAAAATCAGAATGGATTATGCTAATCAATTAGCATCAATAATTATACTAATATCACAGTCAACTGCCCCAGAAAGCATTTCTGATCAATTCTCATTTTTAAGATACAGATCTTTAAAGACTTTTAAATCATTTGTCCATTTGAAATGTCACTGAAAATTCAATAAAACTGCATCTCATCAGGCTATTCTTATTGACAATATCTACGTTAGCTTGTATTCAATCATATGTTCGCACAGTACATACCTCGTTCCTTCCTGTCACGGACCAGTAAAGTTACCACTGAGGTACTCATGAGTAAGGTACCGTCCCCAAGCACTGCTCCACGGGTGCTACCAAAAAAGCTGTCCCCTGCTCCTTCACGGATCGGTCAAATGCAGAGATTCCATTTCACTGTGGTGCACTGTGTGCTATCTTCACAATGACAAATAATCACTCACTCCCTCATGAAATCAATCTGCTTTAATTCATTCTACACAACGTAGGAGGAATAGAAAACACAATGCAAGATGTGGATTCCTACATTTACTTTTAGAAGTAATTAAAAGAAAAGTTATGCATAATGATGTCTGTAGCTGATTTCTTTGAAGGACCTTGGCTTTAAGTAGTTCTCTATTACCTTTAACCTATGTGGATCATTTAATTGTCATCCAAAGTTAATTTCTTGCCCCATTGATCTGATAGAGGCCTTGCAGCAGAAGTACAGCCATCAACTCATTGATTTACGTTTCTTGCCAATGTAAAGATGCCAGCTTGCTTGGGCTTAGAAAAACACCTGGCACTGTAAAACTAAAACAGAGGCCTTAAGGGATCTATATGCAAGCACAGGGACTACATTTACCACAGGACAAAGTGCTGGCACAGTACAATTACCACAGGACAAAGAAGTACTCAATGAGAGATTTTTCTCACCCATACTGTAACTAGGGCTGCAAGGTGTCGCAGTGTTTAGTGCCGCCGCCTCACAGCAAGAAGGTCCTGGGTTCGATCCCCAGGTCTGTGTGGAATTTGCATGCTCTCCCCGTGTTTCGGCGTGGGTTTCCTCTGGGTGTTCCGGTTTCCTCCCACAGTCCAAAAAAGCACGCACTATAGGTTAATTGGTGACTTTAAATTGGCTCTAAAAAGGTGTGATTGAGTGTGCACTGCGGTGTGTTGGCGCCTGCCCAGGGTTAGTCCCCGCCTTAAGCCCGTAGTTCCCGTAGTTCCTGGGATCCAGTGGTTTGGATAATGAATGAATGAATATTTGTAACTATTTTACAGGACACACTTTTTGTGTAAGTGAGTGATTATTTGTTGTTGTAAACACACCACAGCACAGCATACAGTGCACCCTCAACAAAATGTAACCCATCCGTGACAGAGCAGTGGGCAGTGCTTGGAGAGCAGGTACCTTGCTCATGAGTACCTCAGTGGTACCTTTACCGGTCCACAATTTGAACCGGCGACCTTCTGATCACGGGGCGAACTCCCTAACCTTTACGCCAACAGCTGCCCCGTGTATTGTATAAAGTATAATGTGTCATGTAATATGAATTAATATTGTTATCTAACATTAATATATAGGGTTTTACGTAACATTGCTAACTTGCTAAAAAGCACTTGCATATGAACCTCAAAAAACACGTTCTCTAGAGGTTAAAACTGAACTGAACTGGGTACCAGGATATTAATTCAGAAAACTAAACAAGAAGCAACAACAAGGAAAGGGAAGGTGGGACTACACCAATACAAATCGTTTTCATAGACATGAACTCTATCAACAGTACTAACGTCTCTGATCTCATGTTCCACAAAATGTAGAATTTTCTATGAATGACTGACATGTTAATCTCAGTAAATCTCTGCCTTTACAAAGGTTTAATTTGAAACTTCTGTACGTTCACTGAGAAAATGCTGCATGCACATGGTAGTAAGACCTTTTCTGAAATCTCCAGACACCCTGACTCAAATGATTACCTTGACCAAATATCACAGCTGGGAATAGCACCGCACACCACAATCACCAGCAAATAACTGAAATACAACTGAAACTGAAATAACATGAAGCAGGGGTTTCTAGATTTTTAAGCTTCTCTGTCAGTGTCGTGCTCATGATAGCTCAAGTAAATTTACCTCATTAATTATATCTGCTATCTTCACATGACTTTGCAAATGAATCAACTGACCACTGCTGTGTGCCCAATTTACACTCTTAAGTCCTCTGTAGGTTTATTTAATATTTGCTGAAATTAAACTGGTCTACAGTCACTATTAGCTGAGAAAACATGCCTGCCAGTGTAGTTTCCTCTTGCATTTCAATCTTCTTCAGCGCTCATAAATCATACTTTTATCTTATTATTACTTCCTATTTCTATGCTCTCTGCAGTCTCTCATCATGCTTAATGGTGGAACCTGAGGTGCTTTTCTCACAATTCTTGAAATACTTTTCATATTTGCTGCCCATATTTACTGGTGTAAACTACACAAAAAATCAATTATTAGTTTTTAAATAATTTTACAGCTGGTCACCAATTTGGCAGTTTAGACTGTATCTTTAGCATTGTCACATTAGTGCCTAAATCTTCTTTATTGTTTGATTTAAGGTAATGTTGTAGTACGCAAGACCGGTCTCAATACCAGTTTTTGAAAGTCTCGATCTTGTCATGAACTCGGACAAAGGGGACTCGGGATTTAATTTGGAGACCAGCTGAAACCACAACTCTGAGAATATTACTATTAAAACTCTTTGAGACCGATGCAGGCATTTTGTATGGTTTATTAATTAGTGTTTTAATAACTCAGAATCCCTTTAACTTACAGAAACCACACACATACCGTCAGAATCACAAGACTTTCAACTTACCGGACATTATATTCATTCCTCTGTATGTGACATTATTACTGAGTAATTCTGTGCACAAAAACTGAAATCATTGCGTAAAAACGCATTAATTATGTAATCAATAGGAATAAATATTTTTTTATTTGTTACCAAATATTTTTTTTCTGTATCCAGATAGATACCAAATGGATAAAGAAGTGTTTCCACCTGCACTAGCGTTATTTTTCTTCACTGCACTAAACCATAGGATGTCTCTGCATAATAACAACTCTGCAAGCCAATAAAACAGTGAGTTTGGTCTTGAGGAGTGTTCACTGTGGTTTGTTGAGTTTAACATATGATGTGATCAGTGTTGATTTAACTGCTTCCAGTGAAGTGATTTCCTCATTATAGATATGTAAGAGAGAAATATTGAAGAAACATCTTTAACGTTGCTTAGGGTTTGCATCTTCCACTTATTAGTCATGTGGTGTAAAACATGCATTGGTCCGGTCTCGGTCTCGGTCTCGGTCTCAGTCTAGTCTCGGTCTCAGCCCTTCACAGTCTTGGTCTTGTCGCAGTCTAGACACACTCTGGGCTTGGTCTTGTCTTGGTCTCGGTTTAGGTGGTCTTGTTGCCAGCTCCTTCTTAAACAACATGTAATAGACAATAAAAGATGTAATAGACATACAAGATAAAAGTCATGCACAATATCATTTACTTGTAAATTTGCACGGTGATACTGTAAAACCCGTAGAGGTGAAGTGAGTTAGTCACACAGAGACAGGAAAGTCCACTAAGGACTATGTAACTTGTTATTCTGATCCACTTGACAAGACTAGCCAAGCTTTTATTACTCATAAGTGCATATACAAACAGACTGGGAGAATGAGAGACGGGTGGAGAGGTAGATCAAACGCTCTACACATCTCCAGAATGACTTTGGCCCTGAAAAGCATCAAGGTCAGGGGAAGAAGTGCTGCTGTAGTACGTCGTTGCCCACACGCGGTGTTCAATGTGCACTCAACAGTGAACACTTCCTCTTGTCTCTTTGGCCAGTTTACAAGTTAATAGAAGCAGATGTCTTCTCTGCATACACTAGTGTGACTTTTAGGGTGTATTCACTCCTGCCTTGTTTAATTCACTTCATTCGTTTCCTCCCTTGGTTCAGACCTTTTGGGCAGGTGTGAATACAAGCACCCCAACTCAGATGCAGACCAAACAGAGACCCAGCTGAAGAGGTGTTTCGGTTCGGTTCCAAACAAACTCTGGTACGGTTGGTTTAAGGTGTGAAAGCAGCCCGACCTCGATCCCACCCAGTTGTAGAAAGCATACATTTTTGGATTTAACGTGCTCCCGTCGTTGTCGTGCATTACAGGAAATAATTGTTTGGATAACTACACAACACACACAGACGTGTATAGCCATTGCTAGAAATGAGCTGTGGGTTAACGTGGAGCTCCGAGGAGAGCTCTCCTTCACAGCCGTCTCGCAGCACGTCTTCACCCTTGCTAAATTACTAACATCATATTGTAAAACTGTTGTTGCACCAAATGCTCCAAATATTTTTGCAAACGTATGTAACTGTATGAAGCATATTGCTAGAAGGACGAGGAGAACAGCACGCAACATCTTCATGATTGTGTACTTCATTTTTACTACTTAACGATATTAGACAGATGTTCCAGGATTTCGCAATGTTGTGATCGCAACTATTAACACAAATTCAAACAATCCCCTCAAATTCATTGCGACCTTGCAATTTTGACTAATTACCACAATTTTTGAAAGCGTTCAGCCATACGTCAGCAACCTCACTTCCTTGTTACATTTGAAAGGCGCAAAAATCTGAACCGCTTAATCCCAATCAGGATCGTGGGGACCGGTGCATATCCCGGGACTACTAGGGGCGAAACACCGCAGGCATTCCCGTCATTTGAATTAATTATTAACAAATAATCTTCTTTCTTTTAAGAAAAGCCTGAAAACGTTTCTTTTTAGCCAATGTTTTTAATGATTACTCGCTGTTTTCTAATGTTTGATGTTTTACTCCTTTTGGGCTTTTTTAAAAAAATTGTTGTTCCTAATATAATGTTATTTTCATTGTCTGTATGCACTTTGAGATTTCCTTTGTAAAATGTAAAGTGCATTATAAATAAAATTTATCATTATTATTATTATTATTCTTTCTGCAACTTTCACTTGCTCCCGCAACTTTACTGCAACAAAACGCCTAAAAACATACCAACTTTAAATGCAAATTTTTTTTTTTTTTTGAAAAGCTGCAAAATCAGGCAATTTAAGCAGCAACAATCTCAAAAAAGGCAAAATCCCTGGAGGGACTGACTAGCAGCACTAACTGAATGTTAGCACTAGATTTACATTTTCATCTCAAAAACATTCTAATCTCATGGGTGGGATTTTAACAATCTTCCGAACACAACGTTTTCCGTCCACCTTCCACTCAAAGAAGCCGTGCAGATGGATGCCTGTGCTCCGAGCTAATGACGTGTGCATAAATGTGGCAAAAATGCAAGTGCTGGCTGAGGAATGCTAAGAAAAGCACGAATAAACTCGCTAATCAATATTACACTGGAAAATGAGGGCTGCCATCGTTTATTTATGAAACTTCATACCCGCACCACTTCTGTGATTTATCACTTTCTCTCAAACCAGCCACGCTAGGAGGCATGTGCATTATAAGGCTTTTGATGGCGTGCCGTAACATGAGAATATTACGCACTGCTTTTATTATTTTCTGAGAAAGAGGAGTTGTTTCATGACATGGCACTGCCAGGAGAACTGACACAAGTCTGGCGTTTTAATTACGGCAAGGCCAATTTATGTGACGCATAAAATATTCGACAGAATTGAACAATCTGTAAAAACAGGCTTCCTCTGCGAACTGCTCCTGAATGGCAGTGGCCAATCCTTGCAACGGTCCTGCATTTCAGGAGCGCATAAAAAGGAGAGCGGCTGGAAGAGGAGGAGGAAGACATGGCTGTAAACTTTATTAGTGCTTTAAGTTTGAGTGAGGGCCTCTGCCAGGCGAGATGAATAATGAACGCATCGCAGCATGCCTCTTCCCTAAAACGTATTAGCCTTTCCTCTCAGCAGCCTCGCTCCATGGTTATGATTTTTGATGAGTTCAATACATAGAAGTTGGAGAGCTGCAGTTTGGAGGCCCCCAGCTGCCGTTGCGTAACACTGATGTGAAATATTAAACAGGCAAAGCTCCGGACGCCTGTCCACATGCAGCTAGGTGCTGAGCACACAGCTTTTCCTTAACCTCCTTGGCAGCATGCAGGTGGCAGACCTACCACAGTGGAATGCGTGTGTGTGTGAATGTGTGTGTGTGTCTGCATGTTTACGTGAGTGTGACCAGGCCTTATGTTGGTACACATTCGTTTTCATTCTTAGAGACGTCTCGCCGTCGGTATTTGTATATAACGGTGGTGGAATCTGATGAAGCTGTATTAAGCTCACTCAGGCTGTCGAGAAGAGATGTGCATTCTGCTGATCTGCAAATTGCCCGTCTGTCCACCGCAACCGGAGTTTAGCTCAGTAAATGGATGCGTGCAGCAAGACACCAGCACTTTTACCGCTTTACAGTTTAATCCATAGAAACGGCCGAAGTGTTCCGCGTGTAATGGTCTGTAGCAGGGCTTTTTAAGATGCAGACTGATCAAATCCAACTCCGTCTTACTGACTAATAATCAATTAATTTATTTGCCACAATTTATGAAATCAGGGATCAGTTGGTGGCGTAACGGTTAGGGAGTTCGCCGTGTGATCTGACCAGTTCGAATCTCTGAGGTACCTGTGAGCAAGGTACCATCCATTCCCAAGCAATGCTCCCCGGTGCTGCCCATGTTAGCTCCCCACTGCTCCTTCATGGACGGGTCGAATGCAGAGCTCACATTTCACTGTGCTGTGTTCCAATGACAAATAATCACTCACTCAACATTTCTGGTGGCGCAGTGGTTAGCGCTGCCGCCTCACAGTAAGAGGGTCCTGGGTTCGAACCCCAGGTGAGTGTGTGCGCGTGCCCTGCGGTGTGTTGGCGCCTGTTCAGGGTTAGTCCCCACCTTGCGCCACTAAGCAAGTTCCGGGGATGGGCTCCAGTCCCCCCGCCCATGACCCCAGTTGGGATTAAGTGGTTCGGATAATGAATGAATGATTAATGAAGTGTTTCCTTGCGGGGCTAACACAAGAACCAGCTAGTATAGAATTTGGTTGAATTGGCCTAATCTATAAAAAGACACTCAGAATAAGTAAGTATGTGAATCTTGTAAGTTCTTTGATGTATGGTGCCGGGTCAAGGCTGAAGCCGTTCCCTAAGTGGATTGTGAAATGTGGCGCATTAGCTCCAACTGTGAGCTTGCAGTGCCATTCCAGGCCTCCGGTAACAAAAGCCCCGAACTGGAAGAAGAGTGTTTGGAAACGATAAGAATGGGATGGGTGGTGGTGTAATAATTAGCAGAAAAAACATTGCTGCAGAGTCATTTATTTCCTGTGATAGGCAGCGGTGGGAATAGCAGCCAAATCCTTGACTTGTGTGAAGCTGAGCTTCTCTGCAGGAAAATGTTTCAATTAAATGGAATGTGACCTTTCAATTGCGATAAGGTGGCGAAAAAGTAATGAACTTAAGTATCAAGTAAAAAGTATGCATATTCATTAAAAGCTTTACGCTTTAAGGGCCTGTGTTCACCAAACACGCTTTTTGCGGTGAGAGCGGTCAAAACATCATTTGCAGAACGCTTTCTCGGCGCTTCCTCTCAGCGCTCGTTGTTGCAAAGTTACGAAAAGCGTCATCGGGCGCTTCCATCTTCTTTGATATTTCATGTAAACATTGTAACGTTCCTTTGAGATGGGTAGTTTAGCCGACATAAAAGGGATTATCTTTACGATGGAGAGAAACGGCATCTTGACGTTAGCAGCAGCGTTTGAACTAGATACATGTCTCGGAGATGTAGAGATTGGGTGCATGAGATAAACCGTGCAAGTAAACAGCTAGGAGAGTAGCACCGATTTATATGTCCCGCCCCTTCCTCGATTTTGATTGGCTAACAAGAGTGAAGTGACATTGATGAGAGCAGCGCTGTTCTAAAAGTACTAAAAGAACTCAACTTGAAGCACTCTGACCACTGCAGTAATAAACCCTCTCCACCAGGGTTTTTTGCCACTGAAGGCACTTAGCGCTCTGAACGCTGAAGCTCATCGGATTTGTATTAAAAATAGATGCTGCCAGTGCAAAAACTGTGTTTGGTGGACAGGCCCTTAATGTAATCTTATGGATTCATATTGGTTGACAGCTCAAATAATGAAGCAGTCACAACAGAAGGCAGAGGAGGAATGTATGGCAAGTAATCCCAAAATGAAGCTGATACGTCACCAGAGATTAAGGAATCATGTTGATTTGAAATATTGATCTCACTGACAAAATTAGTACAGCCAGAATATTCACATTTTAACATGTCATTTACAGCAGGTAAATCGTGTTTCTGTTTTGGTTTTGTGTTTTGACCTGTAGCTCCACCCACCGCTATCTCCCAATCACCAAGTCAGTAGCATTTCAGCATCCAGGTTGCCAGTTACCACTGAGCTGCAGCTACAAGCATTCTGGATTACAAACGTCTGACGTTAGTAAAACTAAAAGGCCTCACTACGACTCTCAAAAACGTCTTGACCAAAGCAGAAACAACATGAGGATCAGCACAGGAGATGTGTTTGAAAGATGGAGACGGCTGAAAGCAGAGAAGAGTTTGAAGACAGATGCTGAAGTGGCTAATTTCCTACTGGACAGGTAAGCTTTAGTCAAGGCTGGTTAACTTGTATCACCACGAGACGTAGGGATGAATATTTCAAATATTTTCAACAGGTGAATAACATTACTAATGTTGGATCATAGATTGTAGCCCATGTGCAGGAGGATCATCCAACCAACTGAACTGTTTGAGAAACAAAAACGGTGACTTGTGATGGCTAACATCAGCATCGTGTTACGCTGAGACAGTGTGGTAACAGTGCAAACATTAGCACGCTAATTATGGCGACACAAACGTAACATTAGACACTAGACTGGCCAAATATGAGGATCCACCAACCTATCTGGCAACCATGAGTCTCGAGTCTGCTTTAAAATGTCAAATTTGTTAAATTAGTGTCCCATGTAGTGACACTGCAGGGATAATGGCTCTGGGTAAAGCAGCAGAGAGCTGGGTATGGATTCATTTAAGACTAGTGATTCTACTGGATGTATTTGAGATGAGCTCTCACAATGAGGTGATAAACATGGTATGGGCTGTCATAAAACATCTGGACATCTGGCCTACGAGGATGAGTCCGATTAATGGGATTACATTTCATTTAGAGACAACTGGAAAAAAATAATTATGTCAGTTTAGGCTGAAGGACCATCTGTAATCACTTGATTTATTTTATCAGCAGTTTTGCCCCAGGTAAAATCCAGCTTGTTAGTTCATTTGCAAGGGAGATGTTAATTAAAAATGATCTGCTTGGTTTGATGGTATGGGATTTCTTGTATTTAGTCATTAAAAAATCCATAAGAAAAGAAGCTCACTAAGAAAATAAATGCACTCTGTTACTGCTTTGCATACCTTCAAATAATCTGTTATGAATTTAGTAATGCAATGGAAATAAAATTCAGACCCTCCAGGATTTCGCGACGTCGCGACCGCATCTATAAACGCAAATTCAGCCAATCCCCCCAGTCCCCCCAAATACATTACTAGCGTGCAATTATGACCAATTACCACAACTTCTTCCACAATTTTTGGCCAATCATTTTCGTTTCCTGCAAAACGTTGAGCCATACGTCAGCGAACTCACTTCCTTGTTACATTTAGAAGACGCAGGAAACGTGTGATAAAAACGCCTCAAACTTACCTTCAAAAATAACTCTTTTTGTTCCCTTCATTTGAATTAATTGTTAAAGAATCATTATAAAGGGGAAGAAGGCGTCAATTTTTCCACAACTTTATGGCAACAAAATGCTAAAAGCACCGCAATTAAAAAAAAAAAAAAAAGCTGGGGCAAAATCAGGCATTTTAGCCACAACAATCTCAAAAAACGAAACAGAAAAGGCGATATGATGTTGCATAATTTTTTGCACATTTTGAGTCAATATATAGTAGAACTGTATAAAAATCCAAATGCAGCTGCACATCTTCTTGGATTCTTGGAAATTTATCTTGGTAAATTTCCAAGAATCTCTTTAAGGTGATACTGTGTCTGTTGGTGAAAAGTCTTGCCACAGATCAGAAATACAAAATAGTGCTCATTCACTCTTAATCTGAGCTGTGATTTGTTTCTCTAGGCAGAAATTTCCCATTTTTAATAATGAAATTAATGGTGCTCTGAGGGAGGTTTTGAACATTTATAATCCAGTGGTGCATGAGTGGTGCTTTTCAAGAGCTTCATAATGAATACCCTCTTTTGGTAGCTCCTGGTTCTGTTATGATGCTGCTGATGTAGTTTAGCTCTCTAACAAAATTTGGGGTTTTTCCTAAAACAGGTCTAATTATTTTCAGGACACGATGCACTTTAACTGCACTCCAGTGAACTAATTACAACACAGGAGGCAAATATTCATGCTAACGTCATTTTATTTTGGTTTGGTTGTGTATTTTTAAAAGTGCATTTATTACTATACATTTACTACACTTTTAATGCCAGGCGATCAAAATTGTAGTCCTCTTCTCTTGACTGCTGCTACAAATTTGCACAACTATTGAACATTGCTGTACATGCTTAGCACAAATTATTTTAATTATTGCACAGACTCTAGTTCTCCACTGCTGCTACAATATCTGCACATACTTCATCCAACTTGATCCATACTTGATACTGTTATATTTCATAGACTATATAGAATTTTTCATATTGAAACTGTTACTGAGCTCATGCACATTCAGTGTAGAAAACAACTCCAAGACCATAATTGTAGGTTGAATACTGCATCCTAATTGTCTCTCTTTCTACCTCTAGTTTAAAGTGTATATTTCATATTCTATTTATATATTGTTTATTCTTTGTGTCTTATTTGTTCCTTGTTCCTTGTTCTTTGCACTGTTAAAACTGGAGCCACGTCGTCTCATCTCTCTGTTTACTTCCACAGTATAAAGCAGTGATGACAATTAAGTTTACCTTGACTTTGACTTTGAAACACAGTAGACTCTGGGCAGGGACGACTCTAGGATCTGACCTTTAGGGTTGCTCAGCCCCCAGTTCTGACAGAGGCTCTTGACTTGAACAATGTGGTTTCTGTGTTTAGTCCAGATTTAAAATCTTTTAGAGATGTTTTACATTTTCAAACAAAAGCTGGCTGCGCGATAGACTTACCATAAAGGCTATTATGAGGGTGGCATAACGGTAGGGTGTTTGCTCCGTGATCAGAAGGTCGAATCCAGGTTCGAATTCAGGACAAATAAAGGTACCACTGAGGTACTCATGAACAAGGTACCGTCCCTAAGCACTGCTCCCCGGGTGCTGCCCTTGTTAGCTGCCCACTGCTCGGGTTAAATGCAGAGATTACATTTGTTGTTGTGCACTGTGAGCTGTGCTGTGGTGTGTTCATAATGACAAATAATCTTTCACTTTTTATTAGCAAGATACCTTCTAAAATTGGGTTGGTGTGCTAGGAATGTTAAACCTATTGTAACATCGCCCAGTTGGGCACAAAAATGGACTCGGTAATAAATGGGATTAAGTTGGTTTTTATAATTGTCCACAGGAACCACAACTATTGCACCTGTATTTTAATATGTTCTTTTCATTAATTCTAACTCCATTAGCTACAACCTTACATTCGGCTGTTGAGAACGACAACACCGAGATGCGCCGCGTAACATCTACTGTACGTACAAATGTGACTCTACTTGGCAAAACCAGTCGCTTGTCGCAATGAGGTTTCCGAGAAAAACTACCGTTTATGTTGCGTGGGGTAAAATTTGGGATTTTTTGTTTGTAGTGTTTTGAAACAGTGGAAGGTCTATACTGTACTGTTGTGAATAAATTTCACTGAAAAACTTACCTTTTTCATCCTAAAAAGGTAAGTCATCCTGACTTTCTTGAGGTGAGGAATTCAATTCCAGCAGAATGTGAAGTTTCTGTTTTGACCGCTCTACTTCAATATTTACGGTAAATCCACTGGTTGACTAGCGTGAAGATATTTCTCCGGAATCCATCTTCGTCTCCCGAGTTCAGTTAACCTAACGCAGGTAGGCTATCCGTGTGGCTGTGAATGCAGCGTAGGCTACCGTAAATGCAAACGTAGCCGCGACCGCACCAAGCGTCTGTGAGTGCTACGGCGATAGTCAACTTCAAAGGCAGATTTCTCCGTTTCTCACTTGGCGTGACAGGAGAAACCCGACTCCTTTGAATGTTGATATCTCAGTCATATGTCGTCCCATTCATTCCATATAGGTATCGTTTTGAAGCTTGATTTATGCCCCTTCATGAAAACATAATAACTGAATTTTGAAAATTTGCGACAAGCGACTGGTTTTGCTGCAGAGTCACAAATGCCCATTAGAATTAAAACAGTGGGTGCGCCAACCAATCAGAAGAGGATCCGACTCATGAAAGGATTTTACTGCTCCATTTGGACCTGTCTTCATTTATTCCATCTCTAAAAAGCAATTTTGTCAAATCTAAGGTTTGAGAACAGGCTACCTCACAAAATCGTCATTGTTTTTCAGGGGATGTGGAGTTAAAATTTAGGGTAGCTAGAGCAACTGTGTAAAAATGTACCAGCTTGCGCTCGCATGAAACACCATAGACTTCAGTGACTAAACAGCGCAAATAAGGCGATTGTTGAGGAAAAATCCGCAAATGGCAGACGCAATGAGTGTCACATTTAGTTTTAAAACGTGTATACTGTATCGATGAACTTTTCAACGAAACACAAGCAGTCGGTGCAGCAGGTTCTTTATATTAAGACCGAGAACAAATACGGCCGAGTCCGAGACAAGACCAAGACTTTCAAAAACTGGTGTCGAGTACTACAACACAAAGCTGTCCAAGTTTCAAAGTAACAAAACAAACTTTCGAAAAGTCACTAGCAAAGTGTTGCACAGTGAGAATATGCGAGACACTTTACTCTGTTATTTTACAAAACCTTTTCAAGTAGAAACACATAATATCAGGTGCACAAGGGTGAAATAGAGATTGAGTGGAGAGAGTCAAAGGACATATTTCAGACGCGGTGAACCTTACAAGGAAGCATTTACTGTTAGACGTACCCTTTCCGCTGAACCGGTGGACGCAAGCCTAGGAGTGATGAATGAGGTTATGTGTACGGGTATGATGACAGCACCCCAATCCTCATTGCGCTCCTCGACCCCCCTCCGCCACCCCAGCCTCGGCTCCGTCACTGTTTTTCGCTGCGAGCTTTAAAATGCGCTTATCGCAGCATTTGCGCCCCGGACCTGTCATCTCCGCCACAATAATGCCGCCACATCCTCCCCCCTCTCGATCTGTCTTTGATCACACCTCTCTCTGTGATGAATGGCACTGCGTAGCTGGCGTTTTGCTGGGTAAATATCCATTTAACGCTGAGCAGCTGTCTCTGGGTAGCCCGTGCTGCGAAGTGAGTGCAGATCAGTAACACTGACTCTAGGCCAGCAGGAGATAATACTCACGGCAAGGGAGGAATTCCTCCATTATTCATAACCCTGTGCTGGGAACAGGTGCATTTCTGATATCTGATTTCAAACAAAAATCGCTTACGTAACCGTGCGACAGGCGGTTTTGGGGACAGGAAGGTTTTGGGGACAGGAAGGGGAGTTGTTAAGAGTGACACGCTCTGTAACTGCTTTAGAAAGATGATTCCAAATATTTCTGCTAAAGCCAAATGGATAAATGAACACAGAGTGGGGGTGGGCGATATACGGAATATACTCGAGCTCGTTCCATGTGCGATGTAGTAAATGACAATCCACCTTATTACGCCCCGTTCATTTTAACCGTTTTTGTGTTGGAACTTTAGCTAGTCAGCTACAAGGTATAGGCCACTTCTAGATGGACATTACGTGGGAGGAGACCACAGACACAGTACATAGCTCTGACGGTAAAATATTACCACACCCGAGGCGACTAATAGAGCATATAGATGACATGAGAAGGTGGCCTCCAGTCACTTACGGCAACATTTTTAATTACATGGTGTTGTAGTGTTTCTGTATCGATATTTTGAAAGCACTTTACTGTTAAACGAGATATTGTTTAAAACCGTGTGTTTACAAGCAATCAGTCGCAGATCAGCATTACCACTAACGGAAGCATAGCTACCTCAATCTAGCGAGCTCGCTCACATTAACGCTCAGAGTTACGGTAAACTTAAGTTACACTTACCTAAAGGCCTCACAAGCACCCGACGCGGACGCTTCACCCGAGCTTTGTAGCCAAGGCATTTCTCTGGAAACGGGTGTTGTGTGGTTGGTCTCCCCTCCACAAAAAGAGCAAACATACGGCTTTGTTGGAGGGTTTTGGAAATTCAGCGCCCTCAGCCAAAGACTATGGTCTTACTTCGTTGGAAGGAGGCAGGTAGAGGTTAAAAGCTGGCCCACAACATTCCAAACCTCGTTTTTGTGAGTAAAACACTTCTACTGAAGAGAAAATCACCCCCGGACCCTGTGATATTAATGAGCGCCAGTTAATCTGCTGGATAACCGGAAGTTCGAAAACAAAGTGCACAAAGATGGCGTCCCCCTTGTAACTAGGGAGAATAAGGTGAATATGGTGAATATCGAGTACAAATTCTCACATTAATTTTAAACAGACAGCATGAACGTCACTTTCCAGGTTGGCCCTCTTTCCTGTTTCTTTGCCCTCTCAAAGCAGAGCGCTCACTCCCACGCCCATCCAGAACACTCTCCTAGTGCATTGTTACGTGCTTGTAGAAGGCACATGTGTTTTTGTCTTTCTCCGGTGAAAATGAACATTGACAGTGGCATCGGCAAATCAGCTGTGGGACGGGGGCGCTAGCATTTATCTACATACCGGAGTCACAAGATAGCGGTGAGCAGCTTTTACATGATCGTCCACTGTTATTCTGTGCGCAAAAACAGAAGTTAATGCGTAAACGCCCATAAATGACACTCTTTGCTTATGCTCATGATATGGAACGCCATCACTCACAAAAACGCTCCCCTTTATTACAGACAAAACCCATATTTTAGCTGATAAATAACAACAACCAGCGTTCTACTCACAACACACCTATTTACTTATTACCTATTTATTATTCCAGATGCACATCCATAGCATTATTGTGACGCATCTCCGAGTCGCGGTGCAGTGGATTGTGGGAAATGTAGTTTTCTCCCAGAAAGAGAGAATAACCCGAGATATATATTGTGTATCATGATATAGCTTAAAAATATTGCGATATTATTTTAATGCCATATCGCCCAGCCCTAATGCAGAGTCTACTTATCTCCTTTAAACATCACCAGAGAAGCTCACACTAAACGTAGTTTGCAGATCATAAAGATCTACGTGAACGTTGTTCCACATCTGAGAACAGACCAGAGTGAATGAGGTAATAATAGTCCTCGGAGTGCTGAACACTGGGGAATCTTAACTGGCGAGGTTAGACTGACAGCCTGTTGAATTCCACAGTTCAAAGCCCCATTTTAAAAATATGTGTAGCAAGCGAGGTGCAAAACAGACGCTGTTTTTGTTCGCACTCCGTTTTGTCATCTGTGTCTGTTTATGTGCGTTGGCTGAATCCACAGCTCATTTGCATATTCATATTTTTCCCCCTCAAGTGCTCATCAAAAGTGCGCTGTTTAACATTCATCACACTGAAATATTACCCTTCATAACAAAGAGCACATATGTCAGGAAAACGCTGGATCTTTGAAAATGAAAAAGCCACTTGCTAATTTAAAACTCCCTGAGTATCGAGAAAAAGTGCTAAAATGTAAATGGAATTTACGCAGTGGGAAAATGAAAAGGAAGACGAGAGATTGAGAGAATACACATGTTCACTCTGAACGCTCAAAGAAATCAAACAGCAGTGCGTTAACGAGAGTCGTTGAAGTAACTTCTGCCAAACATTTGCTTCAGTATCCAGCATCTGTGCTAACTGACTTTTATAATCATATTCAAAACTTTTAATGATGGTCAAATACTCTGTTTCTTTTTCTTGTATCCATGCAGTGGGATTAGGGATACATAATTGTGCTATATTGTATTATGTGTCTTCCTTGTTCTGTTAATTACTGCTTTAAATCTGTAATTAAGAAGTTGTGATAATCCGGTTGAGCTGACATGAGGAAAGAAAATGAATTAGAATGTAATTGCAAAGTGCTTATTAGGTAAAGGTAATGAAACTGTCTCTGAGAACTAATCTTCCAGTCTACCAGACACTTACACGTTACAAGTTCGTTTGCTGGGACTCAACATGGCAGAAACATTATAGCCTGGCTGATATAAGGTTTTTAAGAAGGGATCGGACCAATGCCCGTTTTACACCACATGACAAATAAGTTGAACATGCAAAGCCTAAGCAACATTAAATGTGTTTATTCAATATTTTCTGATCAACTGAAAATGAAGAAATACTTAAGTTTCTGGTAATTTCGAACCGATTTCGACTCCTTTTGGCTTATAAAATTAGCTGCTTTTGGTCTTTCTGGAAGAGAACAACATTTTTGCACATGATGGCGTTCCATATTACAGTCGCGAGCGCTAATACCTGTGTCTACATCACAAATAATGTAATGAATGCCTTTTTACGCAATTTCTGAGCACGGAATTACTCAGCAATAATTTCACATACAGAGGAATCAATATAATGTCTGGTGTGGTTTCTGTAAGTTAAAGGGATTCTGAGTTATTAAAACACTAATTAATAAACAACGAAAAATGTCTGCGTCAGTCTCAAAGAGTTTTAATAGTAATATTCTCAGAGTTGTGATCTCGACTGGTCTCCAAATAAAATCTAGAGTCCTCTTTGTCCGAGTCCATGACAAGACCGAGTACAAATTCAACCGAGTCTGAGACAAGACCGAGACTTTCAAAAACTGGTCTCGAGACCGGTCTCCAGCACTACAACACTAATATATTTCTCCAGAAACAGAAAACATAAAATTAGATTTATTTAATAGTCCTGCCCATCACCAATATTAAGTAATTACAAGGTGCGCTACTGTGGCCCCACTGCCGTCTCTTCTCTCTGTGCCCTTTGCTCTCGACTCACTGCTTCATTTAATGTCCCGCCCACAACAGTCTCTGATTGATATGTCACATGAGTAGTAGTCAATCAACGCTGAAGCCTTGTTGTCACTCCCACCACACTCACACACAAGCACAGCGTGAAGCTCCGAGAAGGAGACGAGGAGAGAGAAGTGTTTCAATTACAATTTATAATTAATTAAATTACTTACATTTATTAATTGAATTAATTTAATCAATAAAATACATTATAGTTAAGATAAGAGTATAAGCTCCCACATGTCATTAAGAATCAAATGTATAAAAACAAATTTAAAACGGCAATTGAGTAGCTGTAGGTGCCCTCTTGTGGACACACTAGACGAAGACAATGCCCATAACAGGGTTGAAGAATAATCCTTTTGTCACAGCCCCTGGACATGGCTGGACAGCACCCCCTCGAAGTCTGCAGAGCGGCCAGCAGATGCCGCTATTCAGTTTGTTTGATGTATTTCAGTTTTGTCTCGTGCTCCCCGTCTGTCTTGTCCCTGCCCCGCCTTCCCATTGTCCCCCATTGGTTAATCAGTCTTCGTTAGTATCCCCACCTGTGTTGGTTAGTGTTTGGTTCAGCCCCTGTTCCTGATTGGTTTAATCCCTTTATCGTTTGATTTGGCTTGTTTAGGATTTGGTTTCTGGTTGGTTTTCCTCTGTTTGATTAATATTGTTCCTTGTTATGTTTCCCTGTTTAGTCCCATTGTTTCCTCTCTGTCCACCCTCACCGTAGCCCCCTCCGTGTCAGCGTGCTACAGATTTTTTCCTCAAAGAAGTTTTTGTTTGTGGCCCTCGTGCTCATTTTATGTTTCATTTGTTCAATAAAGGCTTGCAACTAGAACCTCGCTTCCTGTCATGCTGACCCGGGTCGTGACACTTTTGTCTTTCTGTGTCTTTTTTGTTGCCATTTATAAGCAGTGATACAGATTTATTGTCAAATAATTTGTGTTAACTCTTTTTCTCTTGTTTTAATTTTATTTCAATTTAATTTTTTATTTTAACTCATCATTCCTTTGTGAAAATTTCATTGTACGCACTGGACGTTTGTGGGTTTGTCGTGCATACAACATTAAACTACTCTTTTCTAGCTCTATTCCTGTATAATAATATTGGCGTGTCAATAATTCGGCTGGACTATAAACGTGGCGCTTACCTTAAACAAGCGGAGTATGTTGGCGACCATGATGGACACAGAGCTGGAGGAGGCTCCGATCACCCCCACTACCCGCTCAGGCTTGGTGATGATGGGCGACCCACCTCCCTGACACTTCACGTCCGTCCCGTCCTTCTCTATGAGCGCCTGGACGAAAGTGAGGGACTGCTCTAGAGCGTGAGTGTCCCGCGAGCAGGTGTCCAGAATCCGGGCCCCCAGCGTGATGTTGGGTAGAAGCTCGTGGTCGTTGTTGATGCGGTCTAGCGCAAAGAGCATGGCCTCCAGACGATGAATCCCCTTCTCCTTCTTCAGTTCGCCGCAGGGCTTTCCGTTGTGCCCCCGTGCGTGAACAGGAAATAAGCCTCCTAGGGAGATGTCTCCATCAATGCGGATGGAGTTTAAGTGAGTGTGTCCGGGCCCTTTGGGTTTTGCTGCCAGTGTGTCCAGAAAGAGACTGAGCAGAGTCAGCAGACACAAGCCAAGGTGGACAGTCCACCCGGCCGCGGGGACTAATGAAGGAGACATTTCAAGCGGCCGGTATTTACTCAGGTCTGAGTTTTTTTACAACAGGGAAACGAGTCTCTTGTTTGATTAGAAGTTAATGATCAATACAAAGGCCCTTGAAGGGAACAATGTCTGCTGAGGTTCATTTTTATATTAATCAACAGGTGAACAGGTGAAAAAGACATTTGCCGATCTTTGAAAACCTCTGGTGTCACATCTATATTTTTCCCATCCAAGGCGACTCACAGGTAAGATTAAAGGTTGAAGATTACTCATCAATCATTGATCTTTCCATTCCACAGGGTTTCCGATCTTTTCTTTCCCAGAGCAGATGAACAGAGGTGTGTTTTTGAGGCCACAGCGCTTCATCCACAGATGAGTCGTTTCCTGTGAGAGAAGTAAATAAGAAAGTTGTGACGACAGCTCAAAAGGAAGAGACAGCATCAGATATTCTTCTACTGGTATGAGTGTTGCAGCATTGTCTCCTTTCCCTCTAAGGTGTTTGTTCACAGCTTCACACTGAAAACTCTTTTTTCCGTATTTCTCTCTCCTACCCCCTCCCACTTGATGTTTCTTGAATTTAAAAGGTTGCTACGGGCTCCCAAGGTCGGAAGGAAAGAGTGCTAGCTCCCACATGTCTCTTTTCAACGTACTGAATGAACGAGATGCATTTTGATGAACTGCTCCTGTTGTGGACTGGCTTTTTGTAGATTAGCACCTTTGTATTCAACTTAAAACACAAAAGTCAATTCTACTGATCACAAGTTTCTCAAAATTATACATGTGGTGTATTTTAAATACTAATCTGGCATTTCGAAATGTGGATAGATAGATATATAGATAGATAGATAGATAGATAGATAGATAGATAGATAGATAGATAGACCACTTAAACCAAGACTGAGACAAGAAAAATGAGGTTAGTGCAGGTGGAAACTATTTGGATACAGAATAAAATAATGTAATAATAAATAATGCATATTTCCCTATTGATTACTCTCTAACATTATAAAATGAAAAATCAATTAGAAATTAAGAAATACTAAAGTTTTGGGTGATTTTGAGCCGATTTGGACTCATTTTGGTAAATAAAATGAGCTGCTTTCAACCTTTTTGGAAGAGACCTACATTTTTGTGCATAATGGTGTTCCATATGATAGTCGCCAGTGCTAATGCGACTGTTTACATCACAAATAATGTAATTAATGGATTTTTACATAATTACTTCAGTTTTTGTGCACGGAATTACTCACAATTTCACATACAGAGGAAAGAACATTATGTCTGATAAGTTGAAAGTCTTGTGATTCTAGCGGTATGTGTGTGGTTTCTGTAAGTTAAAGGGAGTTTCTCAAACAACGCAAAATGCCTGCGTCGGTCTCAAAGAGTTAATAGTAATATTGTCAGCATTGTGGTCTCAACTGGTCTCGAAATAAAATCCCGAGTCCTCTTTGTCCGAGTCCGAGACAAGACCGAGACTTTCAAAAACTGGTTTTGAGATCGGTCTCTAGTACTACAACACTAAGTATAAGTACAAATGATTAAGTGAGTGAGTGAGTGAGTGAGAGTGAGTGAATTAATTATTTAATTTGGTTTGGCATAGCATATATATACTAAAAGCAATGCTTCAAAGAGGAGATCCTAATGAAAAAATCAAAAAAGAAATATGGGCAAAAATCAATATCTACCGAAGTGCAAAATATAGAGGTGGTAAATTTATTAAGTGCTGAAGGGAATAAGACTCATAAAGGGAAGAAAGTACAAGCTGTGAGCTTCACGCTTTTGTTTTGTTATTTCCCAAAAACTGTACCAGGAATGAGAAATCCACCCTATCAAAAGTGTGAGGCAAAAAGCAGCTCTCAGTTTAAAAAACCCCTCTAATACAGCCTAACAGCATAAAGCTTCATACCAGTTCGGCCGAATGCAGCTTTAAAAGTGGAGAAGCTCTTCTTGGCATATCGGTGTGGAAACAGATGGAGAAGAGGAAAAATTGAGCTATCAATGTAAAATTGCTTGCGTTTCATCAAGTGGCAGCATTTTTAGTGAAGTGAACAGGAATTTGAATATATGTGAAAGTCTGCTACACGAAATCTACAACCACCAAAAGGACCAAGCTCTGTGTGGGTGCAAAGCAGGAAACATTATTTGAAGCAAACACCATGTTCAAGGACCAAAAGAACAGTGTACTGTATATAGAGCCAAATACTCTTTTATTCACCACAACAATTCACTATCAACAGCTAAATATCCCAGAAGGCGCTAGTTAGAGTTGTGTAGGGGTTTGGGGTGGGGATCGAAAACTGGTTTCAATTAATCACTTCCATCAGGATTGTACACCTCCAATGTTATCGATTCTTCTTAACGATTCTCTCATTTCCCAGCACCACGTTTTCTAATTTTCCCTAAGGCTTGCGTCGCGGTTCATTACGTCACACTCTCTGCGACTTGACCTTCAACCACGAGGAATCATGACGCATAAATGATATGTTTCACGATGTAAACACACACGCTGCGTTTGTTAGCGCTCGCGACTCTCACAGGGAAGTCCAACATTCACTAAAACCTTCCAGTTCAGTTAAATCTTCCCATTTATTACAGACAAAACTTATATTTTAGCTAATAAATAACAACCAGCGTTCTACTCACAGTACAGACATTTACTTGATATTTATTTATTCCCGATGCGCGTCCACAGCGCTATTGTGCCGCGGCTCTCATATGGAACGCCCTCATGACAAAAATGTACTTCTCTCCTAGAAATGAGTCAAAAATGAGTTATAGACCAAAATAAGTCCAAATGCTCAATCAATTAAAAATGTGTATATTTTTTCCCATTCTAAAATGTTAAAAATAAATATAGAAAAATGCATGATTTGTTATCAAATAATTTGATTCTATATCCAGATGGATTCCAAATGGATAAAGAAGTGTTTCCACCTGCACTAACCTTATTGTTCTTCATAAACTAAGCCATAGAATGTCTCTGCATAATAACAGCTCTGAATATGAATATGAATGTGTTGATGTTCACAGTCTTGTGCAGACATCATTTTGGGGAAAATAAAATGTTTGCTTTTGGTGCGGAAGACTTGATGTGTAGAACTACTTTTATTCACACTCCAAAAACTACTCAGGAATCGATACGAGAATTGATAAGGAATTGGATTGATAGGCAGAATCAACAATGGCATTGATACTGATAAAATCTAACATCTTTCATCAGCAATGTGGTAAAAATAATAATTTATAACCGTCTCCATGGCAAATTAACAAAATTAAGTTAGGTTAAAATAAGGCAGTGCTGGGAAGGTACAAAATAATGTATAAAAATCAAGACTTTGCTTATCAAGTCACTTTTGATTAAAAAAATGAATGATGTAAATCATTTTGACATACTGAAATAATGACCACAATTTACATTTAAAAAGCTGTGAATACACTGCAATAAAGATAAGCAGATTTATTCTGGAGCAAAAACACCACATCATGAATAACTGTATATAACAGTTCACTCCTGTCCCTGATAAGAGGCTTACCAAATGTCACGGGTTTAAAACACAGTGTGTTTACCGATGATGTCATAACAACTCGGTCCGGCTCATACTGAACTAATAAAGCTGTAATGAGTTTGCTCTGTTTAATTAGTATTAATGTGTTTATTCTAATATAGAAAAGGTTAAGTAAATAATGAATATTTGACATATTTCCAGAGTGACTAATCAAACAGTTGATCGTTCCATTTCAGCGTAATTGGCTGCACGCTTGATTTGCACGAAGAAGACCAGAGTTTAGTGAAAATGCTGAGGCTGAGCATAGTTAAAGGTCTGATTAACATCTACAAGCATTTCAAGTCTGATTATGGATAGTTTGGGTCAAGAAATGGGCGATAAATTTGTTGTTTTTCTGATTTGGGAATGTCATAATCTGAGACCTACTTCTTTCAACACCTGAGTGGAGTATTAGCTATGAAAGGCTCCAGGGTCTCATACTTACACCATGCTTACATCATTACAAACCTGCAACTGCAGACTCCTGTTTACCTTGAGGACATTTACTACACCCACTGCACTGCTACAGTTCTGCTGAAATTTGCAGCATTAGGACATTGCATATGAATTCTACTGCTGTATGAAACAGAGATGCATTGATTGAGAAAAATGTAAGAATATCTCAGCAGATTGCATTGCACTTTTATACATAGGACTAAAATGAAGCATATACTCAGTGGGTTATTTATTGGAACGTTTAATGTTCGAACCGGAAAACAGAGTTAGATACTTCCACTTCACTTCGGTTTGTACCTGGTGAATGACCGTGGTTTTCCCGGTCGGTCTAGGGTAATAATATTAAACCAAAAAATACAACTTTTTAAAAAAACAGTTAATACATTTCTTAGTAATAGTATTAGTGTGGTGAAAAATGAGGGACAACACGTTCATCAGAACAAACCCAATGAAACAAATGCTCAATAACACCAGCCTCTGCCAGCCAGCGTTACCATTAGTTAGTATTAGTTAAAATACATCATTGACGTAAATCTGAAAAATTACCAAACAAGTTAGCAGAGATATGTTTTACTATCAACACCCAGAACTCAGGTAACGTTAGCTGAGGTAACTTAGCTAGCTGATAACAACTTAACCTCATAGTTATCAATGTAAGAGGAGGCATATAACCCAAAACCTCTGTCCAGTCTGCTGTCTGGTGGTGTTGACCACTTGCAGATCCGGTGGACATCGGATGC
Organism: Distichodus sexfasciatus; assembly: GCA_032718565.1. Classification (NCBI taxonomy): domain Eukaryota; kingdom Metazoa; phylum Chordata; class Actinopteri; order Characiformes; family Distichodontidae; genus Distichodus; species Distichodus sexfasciatus. The sequence continues at coordinate 1,745,873 of JAVGVS010000059.1, read as the reverse complement.
AGAGATGCGGGGGAGCTCCTGCAGACATCTACTGTAAAACGTTGTTTGTAGAAAGTATTTGTGTAAAAAGTCACTACAGACAGAGAGGTTTCCCCGCTATCGGCAAAGTTACTATTCCGAATAGTGACGTCAGTGAGGAGAAGTCATCTGTTTAACCAACACGGAACTAACGCTGTGCATAAGGCCAGGTGTACTAAACAAAGTTATTTAATATTTTGGAAGTCTGTTACATTCACAAAGTCTCCAAATTTCTGTAGTAAATTTGGAGTAGAACTGTAGTAAAACACACATTTCTCAAAATTATATGTGCCTTATTTAAATATCCAGTAAAACTGGCTTTTTGAAATGTGCTTTGTATTAATGTTAAGCATATATTTAAATATTTGTTCAGTCTTTCTCAAAACCTAAGAGATCTGAAGAAAGAGAGTTGAAGAAAATTATTTTAATAATGTAAAATGATAAAAACGTTTATAAGCAGGAGTAGTATTAAGTGAGTGAGCGAGTGAGTGAGAGTGAATAAATTATTTAACTAGGTTTGGCATAGCATATATACTAAAAGCAATGCTTCATAGAGGAGATCTTAATGGAAAAATCTGAAGGAAATATGGGCACAAATCAATATCTAGCCTACACTGCAAGTGGAAAATGTAAACGTAGGGAATTTATTAAGGGTTGAAAGGAAATAAGACTCATAAAGGGAATAAAGGACAGGCAGTGAGCTTCATACATTTGTTTTGTTCTTTCCCAAAAACTGTACCAGGAATGAGTTGAGCATTAATTGGTGCTTCTAAATTGGCTCCATAAGGTGTGAGTGAGAGTGTGATTGTGTGAATGTGTGTGCCCTGCGGTGTGTTGGTGCCTGCCCTGGGTTGGTCTCCACCTTGCACCCGAAAGTTCCCGATATGATGTCTCGATGCATCACGATGCATGCCATCAATTTTCTACACTACTTCACACTGCAGGCAGATTGGGCAGCCATAGTTGCTACCAGGATGTTCTTTTTAACTTAAATTTTTATCCCGTAGCCAGAAAATCACCAAGCGACGTTATTATGATATAATTCAGGTGTTTTCAACTGCTTCTGTCCCAGGGACCATCACTCACACTAAGCAGCCTGAGTGTGGGAGGGAGTATTTTTTGTATTACTTTTTAGATATTTGCATTAAATTCATTATTCATAAAGATGCCGCTGCAATGCCGTTGTGGACCACTAGGGGATTGAAAAACTCTGTTATTATAATTGATTATGTTCTGCCACTGCATCGAGGCAGAATTGTCCATGTCTGCATCGTGATACGATGATTATGCGATTAATTTCAACACCCCTACTTTACACAAAGCTGTTTGACCCCAGCTGTGAACCATCTTCCATTTGCACTCTTTCAATTATTTTATATTGCACGATCAAACAATGTTAAAGGTCTAATGAAGTTTACATGGCCTTCATTACAGAATATGCGCCATAAGTGTGAAGGGTTACATTTTTATGTGACATGTTCTTGCAGGCCTACGCAACACCTTCATAATGCATAAACATGATCCAATAAATGAGCTGCTTTCACCTCTGGCCATACAAGAGGGACCTCCTTCGCTTGGCTAATTTTATTTTTAACGCTTTGTTTAAGATGTAAATGATGACAGCCCCAGCTGTAATACCATGCCTATTTTTAATCACTGCTAGAAAAAAGCATTTACGCCGTCACTTGCCACAATGAGCTCTGGCTCCTCACACTTTCCTCTCTCCTTCCTTTGTTAGAAGCAAAAAGGGGAAAAGGCTTCATTTGCACCTTTTACCACTTCAAACTGGCAACGTCTAACTCTGCCTCACCCTGTCGCTGCTCTGCATCTCGGCTCTTCCCACCGTCTGTTCTATTAGTGTAATGCACAGTATCGATACCCCCTCACCTCTAGCGCAGGGGCTCTTCAAAGAAGTACAACCGAGTCTCTGAAGTGCCCGTGAAATGCTTTTGCAACACTGGCAAACGTGCTTTGATATAAGTGGACCTACGAGGGAATCCTGCTGCTGGGAATGAGCGCGTCGAATAAGAGCCCTCACTGGGGTTCGGTGTGCATGACCCGCACACATTTGTCCACACTTAAAGGAAGCCAAACCAACTGTGAGAGACGGGATGCGGTGTAGTCTTTGAGGTTACTAGTAGCAAGACGTGACCCTTTATTTCACAGTTACGGCATTTAGTAGACGCCCCAGGGCGACTTACACTGCTTAATTACATTGAGGGGCTCCCTTGAGCAACATGGGGATAATGATGGCTCTAGTGCTAGTGCTGGAGGCAGAAGAGAATCAGGCTCAAACCCACAAACTCTTTGCAGCAGCATCTTGTCACCAAACCACCACCACCATCACCGACACCCCAGGAGTTTTATTGGGAACACCTGGCCATGCAGAGACTTTCACATTATACAGAAGAACAGGCCTGTTTACTGACCTATTTACAGGACTCATTAAACTATTTGTTTTAAAAATAATCCTGTTTGCCCTGGTCATTGCTAAATTATTTACAGTCACAACAGTTGGAACACTCAAATCTCGATTCGATACGATTACGATTATTAGGTCAACGATTCGATTCGTCATGTCATCAATTTTTCTGTTCAATTCAGCACTACTTATTGAATGTTTCCCTGCAACTAGTCTCATTTGGAGAGGTGTGAACCTTCACTGGTCTCACGATTCGATTTGATTACAATTATCAACTATTCGATTCAATACGATATCTCAGTTCATCACGATACATCACCATGCATCCCATCAATTTTTCTACATTACTTCACATTGCATGCAGATTGGGCAGATATAATTACTACTGTGATGTTCCTTTTAACTAGAATTTTTATGCCGTAGCTAGAAAACCACCAAACAATGTTATTATGATGTAATTTGGGGGTTTTCAACTGCTTCTTAAAATCCCTCTGATTGGCTTCTCCATATTTTAGCATTTGCTTTCCTGAATTTAGATAGTCAGACGGGAGACGCGCTGAATTATTTCCATTCACACTTGTGAGCTTGCGTGGTCAATATTAAGGGCTCTGGAGTATAAAATACATTTTGTCTTTCGCGAACTTGGGAGCAATTTGAGGCCCGCGAGAAGATTTTTGAGCAGTGTTAAAAGCATTTTCCAGGTCATGCGTGGCCTGGTTTACAGAAGAAGCACAAATGACTGTCATTAGCATAAAAGTGCAGTCTGCAGTGGGGATCCAATTTCATTAATGTAGAAGGTGAACAATCCTGTGCCCAATATGTTGCTCGGCAGGACTCCATTAGTGACCTGTGAGAACTTCAACAGTAAGCCACCAGCGGCTATACGCTCATGTCAGTTTGATTCAAACACAAGTGGACAGTTTATGTAAAAGGACAAATGATCTACTCTGCCGAAAGCCTTTCAAAATACTGATAAAGAAAGAGCGTTTTCATAAATTAACGTAGTTTACACATCATCACAAGCAATAGACTTTACTACTTTTTTGTCCACAATAAAACCTAGGGGTGTTGAAATTAATCACATAATCAATGTATCGTGATGCAGACGTGGACGTTTCTGCAAATGGCTGATTTTGCGGCAGCTTTTCTAAAGAATTGTGTTCAAATTTGTGGTGTTTTTAGGAGTTTTGTTGCAACAAAGTTGCAGGAAAGAAGTTGTGATTTTCCTCCTTTATAATTGTTCGTTAACAATTAATTAAAATGAAGGGAACAAAACCACCATGCGCCCTGCGGTGTGTTGGCGCCCACCCCGTGCCCGTAGTCACGGCATAAGCTCCGGTCCCCGTGACCCTGACTAGGAATTAAGTGGTTCAGATAATGACTGACTGACTGACAAAACTACTATTATTTGTGTTAACCTTTAACCATTTAGTTATTTTTGAAAGTAAATGTGAGTTGTCTATCACACGTTTCCTGCATCTTCCAAACGCAACAAGGAGGTGAGTTCGCCGACGTATGCCTCAACGCTTTGTGAAACACGACAATGATTGGTCAAAAATTTCGTAAAAGTTGAGGTAATTATTCAAAGGTTACAACGAATCTGAGTGGATTGGCTGACTTGCATTTGTAGTTGCGATCGCATTATCACGAAATCCTGGGGAGTCTGATTACCGATTATATTCGCAGTCTGCTGCCCCTAGTGGTCCACGGTGGCATCAAAGGTGGTCCGCGACATGCAATCCAGTTTAACTACTGAAATCACTTTTTAAAAATTTTAATTATTTTTCAAAACATTTCTAGATGATTTGGGCATCTTTATGAATAATGAATTTAATGCAAATATCTAAAAGGAAATACAAAAAATACTCTCAAAAAAGGGTGTGGTAAAGCATTTGCTATGGAGGAAAGTCTGAAGCGACATGGCGTAGTCCATGACCCAATGAAGAAAAAACTGAAGAAAACGCTCAAACCAAGGAGGAGGAGTCCAAAGAAATCTAATGTTCCAGATGCCTCTGCACTGTCTGAATGTCTGCAGAACATCTCATTAAACAAGTCACCTTCTCAGAATAGTTCTAAACCTTGACTGAAGTGGGACAACTATCTCATTTTGGCTTAACTCTGTTTCTTTCAGTTGGTTAAAAGCTTGTCAAATAAACCCATAACTTCTCTGCACTTGTGGTTGTTGACTTGAAATGTAAAACTTAACATTAACATTTCCCAGTATATTTGTGACCGGATCTTAGTCGAAGTGGTGGTCTCTGGTACAGAAGCAGTTTAAAACCTCTGGATTATATCATAACGACATTACTTGGTGATTTTCTAGCATAAAAATTCTAGTTAAAAAGAACATCCCGATAACAGCTATATCTGCCCGATCTGCGTGCAATGTGGAGTAATGTCGAAAAATTGATGGGATGCATGGTGATGTATTGAGATATCGTATCGAATCGGATTGTTGATCTGATAATCATAATCGAATCGAATCACAAGACCAGTGAAGGTTCACACCTCTCCAAATGAGACTGACAGTGTCTGGTTGCGGGGGAGATATTCAATAAGTAGTGCTGAATTGTGATATTAGTTTTCAAGGGTTGGTTCATCAGCACCACTAGCCTCAGTCTTCCTAGTGGATAATGGCTATAATAATAAGCGTGGATGGATGCCATCATTATTCATATTGGATTACAGCATATTCACATTCCTATTTCACACTAACGACAGATGATTGTGTTGCATATTCTCATCGGCTTGGTGGGCTGCTAAAGGGAACTTCGCCTCTGTAACAGGCTCATGAATCTTTGCTAATGTGAATATTATTGTTCCTCATATCGTATCATACATCTCATGTAGGCCGTGTTGAGTATGCACCACTGCTTCGGGGTATTTTAGATATGCCAATTATAAATAGTGGTAATTAGATCATTATCTACTTCTCGCAACACAATTCATTGAATATGTACAAATAAAGCTCTATTCCCAAGTTTATATATGCGGAATCATTACTGCTGAGAAAAAGACTGACAAAATGCACGGGGAGCCCGCCTTTTCTGGGCGGTGGCATCTTTTGCTGAGAGAACTATTCTAGAAAGGTGCAGATGCGGAATTCTGTTCGCAGTATACCCACACCTGTCATCACTACCTGCCTTTTAAAATACTCCTCCTCCTCTTTGAGCATGTAGGGCTGACACCATTCAGTCAGTCGAAGCTGCAATTGATCTTAAAGCAATCCCCCCATCATCTTTTAGCAAACAGGAAGCAGAGCCCGGGCCACAGCAGGGGGAGGTGAGCTGATAACAGAGCTCTCAATCTAGGAAAGGCCCAATTGCAAACACACCAAAGGTGACATCTTCCTTTGAATTCGTTCTACACTCCGAATAGGGATGTAATTCGGCAGTGCTCGTTCACAGCAACATTCAGTTTCATCAGTGCAGGGGGGAGTGGGAGACGGTAAGGTCACGGTTGTTTTCCATTCGCGAGCTTAAAAATGTCAGTTACTCACAGATGAATAGATTTGATTTAGAGAGGAAAGAGCATATGAGACAAACTAAACAAACTAGCAAAATAGTCCAATAACGCATTTATGCTAAGGGAGAAATGCTTATTACTGCCATTCAAAATTATATTCCCTTTAAATAACAAAGCATCTAATTTCCATAATTCCACCTCCTTTGATATTGAAAACGCAACATTTCAAAGCATAAAATTGCTATCTTCACATGGACGTTGTTAGGTCTATTTTAGGTAGGCTTTAGTTCTTAAAAACCCTAAAAAAGTTCCGAAGCCCCTCCTATAATTATAGTTGATTTATTTTTCATATAAGAAATTAGTGCAGGCATACACATAACACAAACCAGCATGAATATGAGCGATGATGAATAATAATTGGCCTGCAAGTTGTTACTATCTGATTAAAATGATGGTTCTGTTTCCCAGGCCGGATGCTAGGCAGGTAGGCGGGCATATGGACCCAGACAGAAGCTGCACGTCGTTGCTAACATGCTAACATTCCTAAGTTCGGCAGAGTTGTTAAGAAGAAAAGAATTAAGTCGCAGTTAGTGATTCACATAGAGAAAGTGTAAGTTGATGTCAGTAATTGTTAATTGCTTAACTTTGCCTACCTTCACTTAAGGGAAAGAAAAGGGGATACTGTAGTGGGCTATTTTACATTAATTTAGATAGCTAAGTTAAACGTTAGCTATAGAAAACACTAGCTAGCATGAACATCTAGCCACCTTGCAGCTGTCCATATTCTTTCCCATCTCTCGTATTTCCACACAATAACAGTACAATATTGTTATTATAATCGGTTATTGCGAGTGAAAACTAAATGGCATAGTGGCATCAGTCATTGTGAGAGAGAATTAAATGGAATACTGTCCCTGTTAATGCTATTTTACTGGTATCTTTCAAGTCATTAGCGCTTGCTAATATCTCCATTCCCTCCCCGCCGATGGCTGCCGTTGAACCACCAAGTGTATGTTTACCTATTTTGTGTTGTTGTAAAATGTAAAATATGACATGTGCATGTTTAACCTGTTGTAAAGGACTCCAAATGATTAGTGAATTATTAGCGTCACATCAATGCCAAAACTAGAGGCGCAAAACTTTCGCGGGCGTAAATTTCAAAGTCGCGAGTGCAATTGTGAAACTCGAGAGCACAAAATTAAGAATCGAGTGTGCGGTTGTGGTAATATTGAACTGTATAAGGAACTGTATTTTTCCTCTCTCGAATGTCTTTTTTCCTCTTGATGTGTTAAATGTCCTCGCGCGCAAAGTAGATCACTTTTTGCTCAAGTGAGATTTCTACGCGCGCGGTTTGAAAGGGGCGGGTTTTAGCAGTTTGGGGCGGGGTATTGTTTCTGCCTGCGAATCCTATTGGCCGATGGCTCCTGGTTTTGTGATTGACTGCATGCTATAGACAGTTTTTACAGAAAAACCAAAGATGACGGCGGAAGAGGAACAGCGGCAGGTAGGTTAAACGCAAGTTATAGTTTATCGACCTTATAATTATAATTTAATAGTTAGGTCTTACACGTTTGTCCCCAATTCAACATGAACACAGACGTTAGATTTGGAAAATGGTAAAGTAACCAACGCCTTTGTCACTCAACCATAAATGTTACAATGGTATGTTACCATTTTCACAGTTTACCTGTGTAGTATTCTGACACTCGTCTACAAGCTGTTTAAGGATTAAAACTAATATAATAAGTATATCAACCTTACATACCATCAGAGGATCAACAAAGCACGAAACGTAATGGATGATTATACAGATGCTACAAAAGTATAATTCTGGGCCATCAGTCTTGGTATGCGTAATAAAGGAGCTATAACGCCTAATGTGCCTCGCTGCAGTCTGTAACTGCATCTGTGTTTATGATGAATTGGGGACGGACAAGTGGGCAAGTGGAGCCATTGATTGCGAGCTTATTAAACGTGTAAGACGTAACTATTAAATTATAATTATAAGGTCGATAAACCATAACTTGCGTTTAACCTACCTGTTCCTCTTTCGCCGTCATCTTTGGTTTTTCTGTAAAAACTGTCTATAGCGTGCAGCCAATCACAATACCAGGAGCCATCGGCCAGTAGGATTTGCAGGCAGAAACAGCCAATACCCTGCCCCCAAACTGCCAAAACCCGCCCCTTTCAAACTGCACGTGTAGAAATCTCACTTGAGCAAAAAAGCTGCTCGTCGGTAATCTACTTTGCGCGCGAGGACATTTAACACATCGAGAAGAAAAAAGACATTTGAGAAAGGAAAAATACAGTTTGCACGCAATATTATCACAACCGATTCTTAATTTTGTGCTCTCAAGTTTCACATTTGCGCTCGCGATTTTGAAATTTACGCCTATGAAATTTTTCCGGCAAGCCATTTTGCACGCTCTAGTTTTGGCATTGATGTGACGCCATAGTGAATGTGTAAGAACACGCAGTTAATCCATATGACCTGGATCAGATGTGAGGTCTAGCCGCATGTTTTTAAACCAACAGACCAAACATCTGTATTTTTAAATCCAGCTCTAGACACAAATGCATTAGTGCACGTAGACCTAAAATATTTACTCAAAAAACTTTTCACCACTGCTTTCAAATGGCAGAAGCAATGTTTAAATTTGGGATCATCAATACGACCATCACTAAGGCTCCACTTCATTCATTTCACGTTCATAATAACAGTATTCTTCTGTGGTTTTTAGTAAAAGGGGCACACAAACATTCTAACCGGATAAAATATAAAGGTACTTCAGAAATAGAAATAGACTCGTCGGGTAAGTAAGACAGCCTGAATGGGCCCCAGCGCTCAGTGAACTCATGCAGGTCAAGAGGGACTGAGCCTCTAAGAAGATGAACAGACCATGACATTTCATGAAATGGTGCTGTCTTTTCCCCCCCGCCGTCAAATAAACCAGGCAACCCAATAAGGCATCGACTTCAGATCTCCACATACAACTGAAATTAGCTTTGGGAACGGGAGAGCATGTCAGACCATATTGTTAGAGTCTGTGTTCTGTGAAGGTCCCTTGCCGGCTGGAGCAAATATCACACAATACGTTTGTGACCCAAGCATGGAAATGTCAGCTTTACAGACAGATGGCTGGTTTGCTGAACTGTCACCTCACGCATGCTTACCGAGGTGACAGAGCTTTAAGGTGACATACACAAGCCATTTAATTAGAAACCTTTTATCTGTAGCCTGTATTGATACAACTAAAATATTGTAGGTAAAATTCACATCGCACCTGTAACCACTAGGGATGCAACGGTTTTCTGTATTTTTCAGGCGAACCGCGATAGTTTGGTACTCCCGGCATTTAACTGTAATTTTTAAAACATGGGATTTTTTTGGGATTAAAGTTCTCTGTCGGACTTCCGCCCATTGGACTCTAGCTGTGACTGATTTCCGCCAATCCAACGCAAAGGCATATCTGAGATAAAAGCAAATCCAATAAAGCGACGGAAGGACGTTCCGGAATAAATGCTGAAAATCTCATCAATCTCCTCAATTGTGAGTAGAACGCTGGTTGTTGTGGTTAGCTATCAGCTCAAATATGAATTTAGTTTGTAATAAAGGAGAAGATTTGACTGAACTGTAGCATTTTTTTGCTATTCGATTAATGCCGCTCACAAATAGTGCATATGTACACCGCGAAAATGTCAGTTACTTCTGTTTTTGTGGAATATCTCACAAATACTTTCACACACTGGGGGATCAGGTCTTGCCTTGATCGTGCCACTAATAAGCGTTCACGTAAAACACAAGCGGAGCATGCTCTACAACAAATTAGTTATTAGATTTATTCAAAAAATTGCTTCAGCCCTAGAAATAGAAAAGGCAAAGAATCTACTGGATTTTAGAGCTAAGATAACATTAATGTACCCAAACCGTACCAATACCGTGGCCCAAGGACCACGATATGTACCGACGCGTGGGAACATTCTACCATTGCATCAGTAGTAACCACTCTGGAGTCATTTACAATCACGCAGTCATCCAGTCTTTCGGTCTACCCAGACTGTGACCCCAAGATGCTAGTTGCTCCGATTTGCTTTCTGAAATCACATCTTTAATTAATTCTAAGTATTTGGTTAAACATCTTACATCGTTAGTGGATATATTTTGTTGCTGTTTACGAGAAAGCATTTACCAAGTAATGGGGAGCAAACAGCCCATTAGAGCATGAACGAAATGCAGTTTGTGCTTTGAAGTAGTAATGCCCAGTATGACCGCAAGTAAATAAATAAATAATTCTGAATATTATAAATGATGCAAGAATATTTGTTTTTAAAAAAGTCAAAGAAACTCAGTAAATGTGAATGCAGAAGAATAGGACAAATCAGCAACAGAAAAAAGGAAGAGTGAAAACAGAGATAGGGGGTTTTGTACCATACAGCTCAGCAACTTGCTTCAAGCCTCTACCAGCTGTGATAAAGCCACTGACCTCTAACAAACCACAGGCCTGTGAAAGTGTTCAAGATAAAGAGTTTGGGTTATATCTCACAAAAGCCTGAAATGAACTTTTTTGCAGTGGATTTTTTTCCCACATAAAATTCATACAATAATATCAAGACTGAATATTAAGAGATTAAAAGGGTTCACCAAACCAAACCTCCCCAAGTGAGGAGCTAGACATCTATCAAATATATAAAATGCAAACATTACTGTCAATCAAACCCAGCAATGTGGATGCCTCATTCAAACCCGGTATCAGCCCGAAGAGCAGCTGGCTCCTGGCAGCCTGAAGACACATTAAAGACCCAGTAGTATTGTCTCTAAGTTCCTCATATCAAAGGAACTTGTCACTAATCACCTCGTCAATTTTGAGTGAATATAAACACGGCTTCATGGGTGAAATTAAGTCTCAAAGTGGTGAAAATACAGGCGGTACTTTCTATGCTCGGATGCTGTCGGCTCAAAGGGCTGAAGCAACGCCCACTACTACAGAGCCCCTACCCATCGACTGTTAAACACATGCACATGCGCTGTTAATAAAGATCACTCTAAAATGGTGCAAGTTAAACTATGTAAGATATAGGTTTCACTAGAAAACAGTGACAGGATAGTGAGCAAAGTCTGGACTAATACAGAATACAACACGGGATAATGGCGGGGAAATATTTAAGCGGGAGGACAGTGGGGGAAAGACTAAAATGACAGAGGAACGCTGTAAAAACCACAGAGTTGACAGATTAGAGCTGAAAGTTTACTAACTTACATTTTACCATGCGTTACTCCACCGCTATAAATCACATCTCAGCTAGCTCATACGGATTAGCTGCGTGTTGTCATGCATTCACTAATCACGTGGAGTTCTTTACAACAGGTTAAACATGCACATCATATTTTACACTTTATGACAACACAAAATAGGTAAACTTACACTTGGTGGTTCAACGGCAGCCGCCGGCAGTGAGGGAATGGAGATATTAGGAAGCGCTTTGGACTCAGCATATGACAGACTCTCTTAGCGAACTTGTCCAGACTAGCAGGTAGGCTACTGACGCTATGCAGGTGGACAGGGTCAGAGCAGTAGATCTGGGCAGGGCTAATGCTAAACATAACCTCTGCACGTAAGCAGGCTGCGTTTTAGTCCCACCCTACTTAGACCTACTGTGAAAAGCTGTTAAACTGCAGAACTCCACATCTTTTCAGACACTGACACATTTTACATATTACCAAACCAAGAACGGTTTTCACCTTACTGGGTCTTTAATATCTGCAGACGACGTCTAAACTGCAACTGTGTATCATGTTTAACTTGTACTTAAGCAAAAAAATCACGCCCCAATTTAATACACCTTAATGCAAGCGAAATCCACCAAGATTATTTCCTTATGTGTGAAATTGGTGCTCGTAATGCGTTTTACAATAAGTGCTGTTTATTCTTAGAAATGTCATACGTCTCATTGCTTGTGAATAAGGAGGGGACTGCATCTGATATTTCAAGACAGCTATGGCGCTGCATAATTGCTGTGAGACATCTGCTGAGGCACAAATGAGCAGAGCAAATTTGATACGCAGGTTTGGGGGTAGCAAACAATGCTAATTAATAAATCCATAATAAAAGTTAATATAAAACAACCTCGAGGGGCCTAACGGTGCAATATTTAAAGCAAGGATCAAGCCTCAGCTCTACACGGGGCTGGAAATCTACCTGTCACAGCTTGAAATCTGTGCTTGTGAGGATCCAGGTCATTTTCATAACCACCGTCAACACTGTTCATTACCATCACAGCAGGAAATGTGGTTCCATTAGTGTTAGTTACTTCAGCTATGTAATTTGTGTGTAAATGATATTAAACATTAACCGAATGCATTGCTTATTTAGTCATCTGCCCATCTCCTCCACCCTGTTTTAAGTCACCAGGGCCATGAGCAAAGGAAAAATCAATGCTGCAAATTGCACAACGTGTTAATACAAGCTACAATCCCGGTTTTATCAGTAAACAAAGCGTAAACAATGTCAGGGTGATTTCCACCCAATTGCTGTTCATTTGGGAGCACAGACATGAAGATCCTCTCTTCCATGACTTGTTGGCTGTTATCTTTGGGCTATAACCTTTCCGTTGGTGGGGATAATAGCAGTTGGGGCCAAACTTCAGTTGAATGCTGATTTGCAAGTTCAGGCACATTCAACATCGTGTCTACATGATTAAAGCCGAGGTGCCTAAATGACCTTTTCCCATACAATGTAAAGAAGTGGCTCTTTAAGAGGTCTACCAACCTACAGAATGGACCACGTCCAGCCACTCTAGTGTTTCACCCTGAAAGAAACCTCTCTTGTTCGAGAATACCCTTCCACGCCGTTACCACTTTCTCTAGCCCATTTTTCATCTTCTTGTGGTTATTATCACAAACGTGTTTTAAGACCCTTTACAGACCTTACCAGCGCAGCGCGACCGAGAATTGCATCCCAACGAATATCAAGGGAGGATAATTCCCTTTGTGAGAACAGAAAGGCCTTGCTTTCATCATACCTGCATTGAAACGGCGTAAAAGCACAGCCCTGCTTCTGCAATCAGTTCTGCAACCTGTTTCGCTTTTAGCCGTTCCATAGCATATGACAGATCCGAGCGGTCACGCAACCAGCCGTAAAAAAAAAAAAAACACAGACAAGAGCTTGGGTCCATTTCATCTTCTAAAGGAAGCGAGTTAGTTCACCGAACACAATAAATGTGGACAGTAGGCAACATGAAGCACGGCTGTTTCTGGCACGCTCTTCCATCACTCTCTGTCAGTCTCTCTCGTTCTCTATTGCAGGGGCGTTAGCCCACATCTGCCCCCAGACGTGAGGGAGGAGTAAAGTAATTTATGTTGGCACGCAGCCGTGCTCACAGCTAAGAGACGAAGGCAAGCAGGGTGAACCCTGAGCCTCGCCATCCCACTCGCTCTTCATCTGCAAGCGTGGAGCGTGGAGATTGCCGAGAACACTTGTTACGTCAGTTAGCCGTGCTTCTGTGGCCTTCGCTTCCCTCACAACTCTTACATGTCTGTGCAGGATTTTAAACGCTCTTGATGGCAGACTCCCCTGGGAACTGTACGGTAAACACCTACAACTCCTGATTAATGAGAAACACTGTCTATTCAGAGGTGCGAGTGGCTGACGGAGACACAGGACAGCAGGCACATTCACGGCTGAGTTGTCGTCTTTTCAATGCAGATTGACATAAGCAAAGGCCTTGGGTTTTTCTCAAACACAGATCTGTGGTGTGTCCAACTAAATCAAAAAGGCTCCTGATTATTGGGAAGTTGCTATAGGACAGGTGAATTCAAAGCAGTCATTACATCTACATATACAAGGTAACCTCGCATTGGAAGAAGCCATCACAATAAGTGTGTCACGTCCCGAAAAAGCGGTCAACATCGATATTCTCCTATTTACATACAGCAGTCATAGATCGAGAAATGGAGGTGTCAAAGCTGCTCGTTCGGTGCCTGCTTTATGACTTTAAGGTAGGCCTTTCCGCAGCTGAATGAAGTCGCTGAATTTGTCAAGCCTTCGGGCATAATGCTCTCAATTAAAACATCGGCAGGCGTCGGTTCCAGAAGATCAGGTCGTGAGATCCGTCAATTTGTTATAACATAAAAAAAATGGCAAGAACTTTTTTGGTTACTTTGTAGTTTACACCAATAGCATTATTTTCTGGCTGTTTTATGAATTAAACAATTAAACAATCTAACCAATATATTTTCTTATACAGATATTAATCATCTCTATGATCCATTAACTTAAAACTTTCATTATACTTACAACTGCTATCCATTCAAATGTTTTCTGCCTGGGGCGGCACAGCGGCGCAGTGGTTAGCGTTGCCGCCTCACAGCATCCTGGGTTCGAGCCCTGGGTCGGCTGTGTGGAGTTTGCATGCTCTCCCAGTGTTCGCATGGGTTTCCTCCGGATGTTCGGGTTTCCTCCCACAGTTCAAAAGCATGCACTATAGATTAATTGGTGACTCTAAATCGGACCTGTAAGATGAGAATGTGAGTGTGATTGTGTGAGTGTGTGTGCCCTGTGGTGTGTTGGCTCCTGCCCAGGGTTGCCCCCTGCCTTGTGTCCGTAAGTTCCCAGAGATACGCTCTGGCCCCCACTGCAGCCCCAATAGGGATTAAGTGTTGATGTCAGTGCATTTTCAACATCAACGTGATCGATTTCGTCGCCCACTTGCAGCAACCCTACATTTAGACATGGCAACAAATTCACTTGTACTACTCTGAGTTGGAGCATTATCGCGTTGAAATTATTGGAACATTTGCTGGCTATTTGGACGCTCCCCAATCCACCCCAAAGAAGTGTTCTGAAGGCATCTTGGCAGGTTATATGCTAATTTAGATAACAACATTCCCACTGCAATTCATCTATGGCTCAATTTACCGTGTGAATGCAGCAGTAGCAGCAGATGATAAATGTGCTGCTAAAAAATATGAGACCTGAAAAAAGACGGCTGGTCTTTCCACTAAAGTGGGATCTTTTCTGTCATACGCTAATAATGAATACCCTCGTGCAGGACCCGGGAGGAGGGGGGAGAATCTGAGCAGCACAATAAAACCCAGATCTGTCGTGAACCGAAAGGCGCAGTCCTTGTATAATCAGCAGCTATTACATTTTTCCCCCAGCAGAAACATAGTATTTTTCTAGGAGGGTCGTCCTTGATGTCATCTTGAGGGCCATTTTCTTTGTATAGACATAATAACACACCCAGACCGTCTTTGTCTATAGACCATGGCACTGAACCCTCAAAGTCACAAAAGGAGATCCAGGAAACCAGCTTCGTCAACAAGATTTGCCAAGTTGTTTTTGTTTGCACATATTTGATTTATCGCTGCCAGACCCCATTAACTCAGAACAATTATTTTAAAGTCCGATATTATGAAATAAAATCACTTTTTCAGTTCTTTGGACATCCATTTGAGTCTGTACTGCCTCTACACACACTGTAAATTTAATTTAAAAAATGGTGAAATGTGTTAGTATTAATTTAGGAATGTCAGAAATCGTGTGCTTAAACAAGCCGTTTACATTTCTCTCCTACTTCTACATCACAGTAGGGGACATTTGAATAACAGCACCCTCCTATCTAAGAAGCTCCCCCCACCAGGTAGAACGGCTAGCGCTTCCTGATCCGCCGTGTTTTCTCACAAGCGCTAGTGTAGGAATCACAATGAAGAAGTCTAGCGGCGGAAGTGTAATATTGTTGGCTAAACGACCGATCTTGAAGGAATACGTTACAGTGTTTACATGAAATAGGAACGAAAGTGGAAGTACCCAATGACTCTTTTCGTAGCTTAGCAACAAGTGCTGAGGAACACGTCGAGAAAACACTCAGGAAGTGGGGTTTTGACCGCTCTCAGCGCTCTCTAGTTGGCGAAAACCTGATGGTGTGTGCAAACCTTTTCAAGGATGACTGCTTCGTCAACTTCAGCCAATACAAACTAGGATTAGCCAGCAAACTTTGTCTCAATGAGGGGACACTTCCAACCTGCAGACGAGGGAGATGTAAGTACTTTCTTTTGCAGTTTAGCACAAACTAACAAATTATTCTAGCCATCTAGCCATTATTTTAGCCATTTAGCGCTAACAGCTAACGTTAAGATAGTTAGAGATGTTTGCTTAACTAAAATACGGCTGTATGGATGGTCTGTTAGCAGCAGCCATGAGGATTATTTTCACGTGAGGTAAACTCTCGCCGTGCCGTCTACACTACACCCAGTTCCGGAGTGAGGGGCGTGGCCCGCAGTGACTCATTTGCATTTAGGAATACTAATGAGAAACAGCCTGTTGTGAAAGGGACTGAAATAGAGGAGTAAAAAGCAGGTGAAAACGCCTAATCTGAGAGGTGTTTACAGCAAACTACTGCAGAGACATGTTTAGTGGAGCTCATAGACCTAGTTTAACTTGGTGAAAACATCTATAATTTAAGCGTCATATATGAGTTGCATTGGGATGCTGATGTACAAGTGAGGTGCTCTGTTTCCATGACACTGCAAATCTATTAACATAGCGATTTGCAAATTATCAACGTGCACTGGCTTTATTGGTCACTAATAAACCAGCTTGAGATGACTCAGACATTACCTGCAAGCCGAAAATCATGATGTGACATGAGATCTATAATGATCGTGATGATCTATTAGGTACACAGCTCAGTGGAAGTCGGAAATGTTATGTGCCGAGTTTGTTTTGTTTTTCGCCTGATGATAATACAGGAATGTCATGATTGGAAAAATATCGACTTAAATGTCAGTCTTGACAGGATTCAAAGGCCAATTTATTGTTGCTGTCTTTGGTATAATTTTAAAACACTGATTCAGCCATTACATTTAGACAGACGTGCGGGCTGCCTCGCACCCGCTTGTTCACCCGCTTTACCTCGTCTTCATGAGCATAATAGACAATTCCTCCAACAAATGCAAATTGGTAGAGGGACCATAAGGAGAGATGATTATGCTATTACAAAATAGCAACTTATCAGGAAATGTTGGCGAGAAGGACTATCAGAGGTAATGGGAGAGACATAATGAAATCAAAAGAAGGGGAACAAGGTGAATATTTTACCATAACGGTGTAATTATACGCTTAGAAATCTTTGAAGAATACTAATTAGCTTTATTAACTAGCAGAGTCAGGGGTGTTTTTAATTAATGACCCTAAAGACTGCAATTACAATATTCAGGATATGGGATTGAACTGCTTTAAATACGCTTACGGCTATATTTCTGTCAAATTTGTCAGTTAAACTCCATAATTACTTAAGTCCAAACAATAAAACTGACATTTTATTTTTGTTTATTTTATTTTGGCAACATCAACACATCAATTGTTTGAACCTGCAAACTTATGAGAAGAAAATTCTTTTAATTAAAAAATTTCTTATTCAGATATTTTCCGTTGTATTTATGGGATCCCCATACAGTACCGTGCAGATTGAGTTAGGGTGCTTTCACACCTACAGGCTTTAGTCCGCTTCAATCGAACTCGAGTTCGTTTCCCCTCTTGGTGCGGTTCGTTTGGTCTGGTGTGAACACGGTAATCGCACTCGAGTGCGGACCAAAACAACTGCACCGAGACCCCCAAAAAGAGGTGGTCTCGATCCAAATCAGTTAGCCAACTCTGGTGCGGTCCTCCTGGTGAGAAAGCATACTGAACCAAAACAGGACCAAAGGCTGCGAATCATGTGATATACATACCTGTTGGATCTTTGGGAAAAAATTCGCATGATGAGCATATCACTGTTCCTCCTTATTAATGCGTGCCACCTCCTGTATTTTCACGATATGCTCCCTCGGCGAATGTAGTGCATTAATACGCTGTTTTCCAGCCGTAACTGCGCTTGATTTTCAAACGCAATAATTCGTGTGAAGTGGTGAACGCACGAGATGTAGAAAGTAATCACCAGGGCGACAACCAGTCCACGTACTCCATCTTAAAACAGTCAACACAGAATCTTCTTACTGTATTTACATTTTTGCTCACGCAGCAAACAAATCTGACCAATAAGCGTAGAGGACGTTCTTGCCTGTTTTAAAGTGACACATTTTGGTACGCTTGGATTTTTTCCCGTGTGAAAACAAACCGAACCAAGGAGAAAATGCTACAAGTTTACAAAATTATCAACTGATTCGAACCAGAGCAAGCGTACTAAGGTGTGAAAGCACCCTTAGACTGAGTTCATGCCACAACAAGCCCAGCCGACAAGGACACACACTCATACACATTTTAGGTGCTTGTATATAGAGCTAGCGTTGCTGTAACCATTGAAACTTTGCAGCACACAGGACACTTTTGTTCTCTGATCATTTGCAGCACTCTTGTTGTAGAAGCTTTGTGTCTTCGGAAACTTTGACACTCCCACGATTTTTCAAAAATGACTGCACTGACTTGAGGTGATTAAAGAGCATAGCCAAAGGTCCTAACATCATTTACACAGCATTTATGTAAAGATATCTGTTATAATTATTTTTAGAGATGGCACCGATCCGAGACATGTCTGGGCGACTCTAACGACTCATGTCCGATAATGACTCAAACAGTTGGGTTGGGTATCGGTGGCATTGGGCCGATCACACTACAAGCCCAAAAGCACATCACTCCATTATACTGTTTAATTTCCTTAACAACACCAGCTCTCACTCACAATCTCTGTGTTCCTGATGCTTTTAGCGCCGCAGGATTAGGGCGCGTCACTAAATTACACGACTGTGTTTAAAAGAATCATGTTTGAGATGGTATTTTAATAATAAATCATTTAGCATATACATATGGGTGTGTAATTATTACTCTGTTTTAGTATGAAAAGAGGATTTAAGTCAAGTATTTCCTTAAGCAGAACAGAATAATCTCAGTCATGTATTCAGACATTTTTAAAGCATTATTTTCTGTTTTCTGCTTTAAAAAAGAGACAGATTTGTATCGTATCTGCAAATTTACAATATCAGTATCGTATCGGACATAAAAAGGTGGTATTGTGCCATGTCTAATCATTTTAAGAGATTATAGAAATCAGGTTAAAAAAGATCAATTTCTCAAGGCAGCTCTAGTTAGGGTTAGTTTAAGTGAGTTTAATTTAAGTGAGTGATTATTTGTCATTGTGAACACACCACAGAACAGCACACAACAGTGCTCCATAATGAAATGTGACCTCTGTATTTGACCCATCCGTGAAGGAGCAGTAGGCAGCTTTTTGGCAGCGCCTATGGAGCAGTGCTTGGGGACAGTACCTTGCTCATGAGTACGTCACACGGCCAACTTCCTAACTGTTACGCTACCACCTGCTGCATGTTGTAAGCCTTGTAACGTTTTATGTATTTACCTTAAGTGACTGCACAGTGCATGTCATTATACTGTTACACTGCACACATAAGTGATGGCTTAAGAGGCCACTGTGAGTTTTGATATTTCATTCAGCTATTAGTATGAGTCATGGACTTGGCATCCTGGGAGAAGGAACCATATGTTAAATTCTCAGACTGGTAGGAGTGTACAGACTTGGATATTCTACGCTTTGCACTGCAGACAGACATGGAAATTTCTCTCTGGTCCGGGGGAATATTGTTGTTCGGAGAAAAAGAGACATGATATTATCATGATATTATGCATCATCTGTCTCTGTGTGGTTGTTTGATTTCCCCTGGGTCTGAACGCAGAGAAAGAGTGCTGCAATTTGTTGGCAGAAAATACAACCTAAAGACATCGACTCCTGAGAGCTTCTCCAGCTCTCACTATGGTCTCCCACAGACGCACTAGAAACATCAGCGTTTGAAACGGCCCAAGAGCTCCATGTAATGAACATAACACCAATTAAAACACAACACTCTGCAGCAGAGGGGGAGGGGAGGGGAGGGTGAAAAAAAGCCAGGTTACTTCAGAGATGCAGCTCTTCCTGTTCAACCGTGAAAGCTCCCCAGACAAAACAGAGGACGGCAATGACAAATAGTCGAACCTGCTCCTCCTATGATAATCAGATCCTCTCTCAAAGCACAAGCTGTCAGGAAGACTGCCTCATTCAGTCTCTCAGTCTAAAAGCAGGCTATTGGAGGAATCAATTAAGAGCATGTGCACTGCAGAGGGGAGGATAAAAAACATGAGAGAAAACAGGAGAAGAGCCCTGACCCAGTTTCATGTACTCTAGTGTACAGATGAGAATCTCTGCAGGCCTGACGGGGAGATAATAGTGGCGGATGTGAGGGTTATTGGCTGGCAGGTACAAAGGTGGGAGCTCTTCTGAGTCACTCTTTAGTCACTACTGAATAACCACATAACTGAGTAAGTAGCCACCAACCCCCAGGACCCTTCACCCAGACGCCAAGGTGCTCTCTTTCGGTCACTCGCTTGCCACAGCTCATTAACGCAACGCTTTTTAATTTGCCTTCGGGTTAGGCTGAGCGGCTGGACAAGGAAAGCACAACAGCTGATTCCCCATAATTGCTGCTGTTAGTATTGGCAAGGATCTGTATCCAAAAAATCGAAGGGAAAAAAGAATGTACTTCGTCATTAAAGAACTCGATGACAACCCATTCATTCGGAGAGGGCTCCGTTTTCTCTTGGGGGTTTCATCACGTTTTCATCCTGTTTTGAGAAGAGTTCGACTCGTTCTCTCAGTGGTAGCCTGCACACTGCCGGAGTGTTGAGGTTGACAGGCCCTACTAAGCAAAAAGCAGCTTTTATTTCTGGCACCTTCAATTTAGCAGTGTTGAAATTAATCACATAATCGATGCATCTCATCGATGCAGTGGCAGATCATAATCGATTATATCAGAGGCTTTCAACTGGCTGTCTGCTGCGGCATTGCAGGTGGTCCATGACATGGAATACAATTTCACTACTAGGGTTGGGTACCAACTTCGGTACTTTTAAAGGTACCGACAGAATGATGTCAGCACTACTGGGTATTGGTTTAATCAAACAGTGGCAAGTTTCGGTACATTCACACGCTCATCAGCAGCGGCGCGCACAAGTGTGCGGTGTTTGATAACTGAAGCGCCATATTTAGGGTCTGTGTCTACCAAATGCAGTTTAAGCACAGGTAGTGCCTATTTTTAATACAAATCCCATGACCTTCAGCGTTCAGAGCGCATTCACTCTAAACTAATGACCCCAAAGGAAAACGTTACAAACATTTACGTGAAATAGGAACGATCGCAGAAGAGCCCGATGATGCTTTTTGTAACTTAGCGACAACAAGCGTTGAGAAAGCACTAACGGACACAGGCCCTTAAAGCTACAGCCACAATTACAGCTCCTGCACTGACAATCACCCCTGCAGGCAACATCGACATCAAGCACGTCAAATCTACGTCGTCGACAAAAGTTCCGCTGCAGCTTTAGATAATTAGTGATCTATCTGTTTAAGATTACTGTTCTGGAATATTTTTATAAAAACTGTAATAAATTTATATTGTAGTTGTAACATAAGAAACGTTTGAAATTAGTTTGGGGCTTATTTATTATTACTGTATTTTTTATGTTGATACAAAGCAGGTATTACATATTCATAGCATGGTATCAGAATGAAGTACCGTTGAGTATCGGTACGGAACAACAGGTACCAGAACTGGTACCGATATCAGCTCAGATGTGAAAGGTAGCCAACCCTATTCACAACTGAAATCACTTTCCAAAACATTTTCCAGATGATTTGTGCATCTTTATGAATAATGAATTTAATGCAAATATCTTAAAAGTAATACAAACATAAATACTCCCTCCCAGACTCAGACTGCTTTTTGTGAATGGTGATCCAAGGGACAGAAGCAAAACCCCCTGGATTATATCATAATGACATTGTTTGGTGATTTTCTGGATAAAAAATTCAAGTTAAAACGAACATCGCGGTAGTAGATACATCTTCCTAATCTGCGTGCAATGTGAAGTCATGTGGAAAAATTGATTGGGATGCATTGAGATATCGTATCGTATCAAATCCTCGACCTAATAATTGTAATCGAATCGAATCGTAAGACCAGTGAAGGTTCACACCTCCACCTTCAATGAGCCGTTAAAAAATTCTCAGGTTAAAATGTAATGGACGGAACAAAGATGAAAAATGTATCAAAGCCTTGAGAAAATCTTGCACCAGACTCTTTTATTTGTGAGTCTATGAACACAGCCAACATTATCACAACATTAGGCATTTGGCAAATGTGATAATGTGCTACACTTGCAGGTTTGGTGTACAAAATGCTCTTTGAGCTTTATTATTTCTTCATTTGTGTGTATTAATATTGTGAACGTGTCTTAAATGCTTCCTCTGCCAGGGTTTAGAAATAGTTCAAGGTCTACAGCTAAAAGGAAATTACATTTTTTTAATGTTCTAAGATGAGCGTTTTATGTTAATATGCTCATTCTTTTTTACCTTCCATTTTCAAGTGATAAACACCACGAGCCCCATGAGATTATCCAAAACAAAGAAACCTTTACTAATCTTTTAGTGCCTTCAATATTGTATAATCTGTGTTGGGAAAGTTACTTTTAAAATGTATTCCACTACACAACACAGCATATATGCCCTAAAATGTAATTTGTAATGTATTCCATTAGATTACTCAATGTGAATAGCATGTTCTGAATACTTGGGATTACTTCCATGCTGTCTTGCTTTTTACATCTGTATGAACGTGGTGATCACACCCTTCATATTCCACCCACTTTCTTCTTTTAACTCTTACAGTCCTGAGAGAATTTGGGATGTTTTTCTACCTTTGTATTTAGGTTTATTCTAGTTTGTGTGTGTAGAAGTTAAGACATAAATGCTTCATGTTGTTGTGTTCAGGACGTCCTGCACTACTTAGATTTGTCATAGTTTGATGTGTAAATGCTGACACTGTCTTGAAATCAACTTTTACTTTTCTTTTACCTCTATGTAGTATAAAAGTGCTGAAACTGTAGATATAACTTTACAAACAGTAAGAACAGTGTCTGTTTTATTGGCTGTCAGTGTTGTTATTATGCAGACTTTTTATGGCTTAGTACTGTGGAAAAAAATAAGGTTAGTGAAGGTGGAAACACTTCCTTTATCCATTTGGAATCCATGTGGTATAGAATAAAATCATGTGAAAGATTCATTGCATTCATTGCATTTTTATTTGGTTTTAGGGCCTGTTTACACATACGAGACATTTTCATAAACATATTTTTTTATATGTTTGTGTTTGAAATCTCTGTGTCCTCCTCTTTTCCCCTCTATCAACCTGCCGCCAACATGGTGGGACACGCTCTCTTTAGTTCACCTGCAGCTGATTGACTAATCAGTTTAGGTGTGTTTGCTTGGGTTTGGGCTTGTGGTGGATCCTTTTGCTGCTCCTCCGTCCTTTGGTAAAGTTGCTGTGTTTCTGATGCTGTGAGTTTCTTTTGATTGGAGAATACTTGTATTTTTTTCCTATTTATTAGTTCCATTATTTGTTTATATTTGTTGAGTTGATTCCTTATTTTCTTAATGATTTATCTTGTGTATGAGTATACATTGCATGATTTGTATCAGCATGTTTGGTTATTGTTTGATTGTAGATACCAGCAACAACACCACTATGGCAATAAATTTGGGAAACTGAGATTTGAGATTCCTGTGTTTTAATGGACACACCATTCCGGTAACAACAATCCTAACCAGCGTAACCACCCGAATACTTTACAGTTTGTTTTTTAAATACATTTTTAAGTATCTGAAACGCATATTTCTTTAAACACCCTCCAAAGTGAAGATTTTTCAAAACGCTGGATTCTGTGGATACGTGTAAATGAGTAAAATGCAGTTTTCTTAAAACGATGACGTTTAGTTCTATTGTGTGCGTGCCTTTAAGGGCCTGTGTCCACCAAGTTCTCGACTGTGTATGTCCCGCCCCTTTCTCGATTTTGATTGAACAAACTTTGCTCTGAACGCTGCGTAAAAAAAAGCCTCCACCAACGTCTTTAGCGCTCTGAACGCCGAAGCTCATAGGATTTGTATTAAAAATAGACGCTGCCAGCGCAAAAACCACGTTTGGTGGACACAGGCCCAAATACCTTAAATTCCTTACGCACCACAAGTGACCATGGTAACCATGAAGAAGGCACGCTAGACATGTCGCCTGCTATTCACTAATGGAAAAGTGGTAACCATTTGAGTTTGGAATCATTTTGTGTTCCAGTGCATACAGAGATTTTTTTAAGCTGAATGTCGTATAAATGTAATTAAAAAAATAAACGAATAAAAATAATGCGTTTATAAAAATATCTGCATACGTGTAAACAGGCCCTTAGTCTGTCATGTCTAATGTTCCAGCAACACAATCTCAGCTCTGCCCAGCCTTAAGTACTAAACGTTGGAAACTGTGCAGACTTGAAAAGGCAAGCCCTGTTACAGCATGACGTTTCTACAGTTTGGCCGCCAGTCCTTTGACCAGTGACTAATGGAGCAGCCCCTCTCTATCATGGCCATTCTGCCAAGCGGCAGGGTCTCGCTGTGCCACCTGTGGCTCAGCCTGACTGATAAGAACGTCAAAGACAAGGACTGTTTTCTGTATCAGGCCATGTCACCCAGCAGACTCTTCAGTCTAGTCATCACACAACTACCAGACACATTTGAGAGCAATGAGAGGCAGCCCCTGCCCTTAGGGCACTTTTACCTAGAAAAACAGAGCTGCCAGTGTCTGTGCCAAGGTATGAATGTCTATATAGCCTTTCTGCTATGCTCCCACTTGGCTACAAGGTTCCACATTGGCAGAGAAGAGGTGCACCACGCAGTCAGAGCACACTGATGCTAAGGTCCGTCCCCTGAATATTCCAAATGTGTTATTCATTACGATTCTGTTTTGGGAATTTGCTAAAATATTAGTGCTTCTCAGGGACTTATGAGTACCGTGAGCACCTGGAGATTTTATAGGGTCGCATTTAATTCTCCAAAATGAAACTTACGCATAAGAAAATTGTATACTTCCTATGGCTAACCTGACTCCCCTAAACAGATGGTAGATGACAGCCAAGCTTCCACAGTCAGTCGGCCCTCAATCACTGTGCCAGTCAAGGTAACATTCCAGCAAGTTCTACAGCATTCACTGCAGCACACATGCCCACTGCTCTCCCATTGATTAGCTACATCTATCTCTCCCTTGTAGCCATCAACCAATGAGGATACTACAGATGGTAGAGTGACAAATCGTCCAAAAAAATAAGGTAATTTAGCAGACATTTTCCCTCTAAATAGGCTTGCAAATCATCCTTTGGCTAATGACTGGGTATAATCTCTTTTGGGCATGCCAACACCCAGAGGTGTGCAAGTTCACGTTCAAAAAGTAAAAGTCCTGCTGCGATCTGTAACATCCAGATGGTTTCACCGGTTAATTTTACCTGCTGGCCTTGAGCTAATTAACAACATTACATAGTAGCATGAAACGCTTTTGCTTCCAGAACATGAAGCAGACATCTCTAGCAATTTATAACTCACAAATGGCTCACATATGACTGCAATTTGGCCCACAGCTTATTTATGAGACTCAGTGAGCTATACATCATATATACACTCTAAAAAGTAATTCAGAGGACTATTAGCCATTACTTATTGTGAGATATAAAATCACGCCCTATGATGATGTTACAGCAGACTATATTGACTAATCTGGATTTAAAAGCTTTAGTAAATTACTAAATAAATAAATGCAAGTTCCAATAACTTTATTAAATTAGTTTGACAACTTTAACGCATTAATTTCCTGCCCACTTCACATGCCCGGACTAGAGTTGGGGTCAAGACCACCTAAACCCAGACTGAGACAAGACCAAGACCAGAGTGTGTCGAAACAGAGACAAGACCAAGACTCTGAAGGGCCGAGACCAAGACCGGAGCGATGCATATTTACACCACATGACAAATAAGCGGAACATGCAAAGCCTAAGCAACATTAAAGATGTTTATTCAATGTTTCTCTCTTACATATCTATAATGAGGAAATCACTTCACTGGAAGCAGTTATCAACACTGATCACATCATATGTTCAACTCAACAAACCACAGTGAACACTCCTCAAGACCAAACTCACTGTGTTATTGAATTGTAGAGTTGTTATTATGCAGAGACATTCTATGGCTTAGTGCTGTGAAGAAAAATAAGGTGGAAACACTTGTTTATCCATTTGGTATCTATCTGAAATCAGAATAAACTTATTTAATAACAAAAAAATCCATTTTCCTGTATTTTTCCCATATTGACTACTTTCTAACATTGTATGACAATAAATAAATTCAAACCTTCTTATTGCAGGAATAAAACCAAATTCACTTTACTTATAACATTGTGTTGGATCAACGTAATTCTAGTAGTAAGTTGACAAAGCTCAAAAAGCTTAATTGAAAAGGTTGTCTTAATTGTTTCGTTGAACCAATGATTTATTTTCTTAGAGTGTACAGCGGCTTTGGTTTTGTTGAGTAATGTTATAATCTGTGGAGAATTATATGTGTTTTGTCAGTCAGAATGAGAAACATGAAGATACAGTATCATGAGTGAGTGAGAGAGGGGAAAGGAGGGAGAATTCATATACTTTATTTAGTATATACTAACACGTTTTGATAAAAATGTGTTCAACCAATAAATCAGTGATTAAAACATATTCATGCTAATTTAATTAGTCACATTCATTTGCTGTCAGCAACGTGTAAAATCCGACAGCTTAGAAAGCTTAAAAAGTTATTCACACGTAAAAATATTATTTAAAGTGTTATCAATTATCATTTTTAACTATGACACTGTTCCTTAACTGGAATACAGTGTGTCATTGTGATGATCCGCATCACCCAAATTCATTAGTATGCTTTTATTCATGAAGGACAACCCAATTTAAACTGCATCACAAAATCTGTGACTTTCCATGCCATCATATATGCACTTAACAATTTTCTCTTCATTTATTCAGAATCTGAGAGTTGTTAGCTAATAAGATTATGAAGCTTGAGAGACTGATCACAATAGCACAGATGTGTTGTTGACTCTTCATTAATGGCATAGTCACAGAGAGGGCAGCTAACGGTCCAAAACATGGTGAATGAAATAGATGCTCTCAACATTGCTGAGTCACACGGTGACTCAGATATCATTAGTGGAAGTGTTGGAAGCAAACGTGTCATTTTATCCACCCCTGATATCACCTTGATACATCATACACTGCTCTGTGATAGTGGAGCGAACTTCACCAGGCCTCAATGGACACAGTTCCGACAACTTATGAATATAACCATGAAATATATTTTATTTGTATTTTACTATCAAATTGAGTCCCATTGTGCTCCACTAATCCAGAGTAGCTAATATTTCCTACTTACAATTAAAGTCTTAACGTAAATTAACGCAAATTGAAATGGGGTGATTATTTGTCATTGTGAACACACCACATCACAGCACACAGTGCACCACAACCAAATGTTGCATTTAACCCATCCGTGAAGGAGCAGTGGGCAGCTAACAAGCGCCCGGGGAGCAGTGCTTGGGGATGGTACCTTGCTCATGAGTGCCTCAGTGGTAACTTTACTGGCCCTGGAACCTGCGACCTTCAGATCACGGGGAGAACAGCCTACCGTTACGTCACTAAGTGCCATTCAGCCAATCCCCACCACTTCATTACTATCATGCAATTTTGACCAATTACTGCAGCTTTTCCACAATTTTTGACCAATCATTGTAGTTTTCCACAAAATGTTCAGTAAGTCACAAACTCACTTACTTGTTACGTTTAGAAGACGCAGGAAACGTGATAAAAACACTAAACGCCTAAAAACACTGCACCTTCTTTGCAATTTTTTAGAAAAGCTGCAGCAAAATCAGGCATTTTAGGCCACAACAATCTCAAATCCTGGAGGGACTGAATAGAGTCAGACTCAAATCCACAAATTCTTCTGTGACCACATACTCCACTAATGAAACACTGCCACCTCAAACAAAATGTTGTAGACACAAACGAAACAGTGGACAAAAGAGTACATTTTATATTCTTGTTGTTTTGTCTGTTAAGCAATTGTTGCTGTAACTATACCATGATCTTTCTATTTCTGCTGTTTTTGCTGATTATGAAGGTCTTCTAGTCCATAATGATGCATTTAAAGGAGATGTATGTAAGAAATTTAAGCCAAGTAAATGAAGCTGATACGTCACCAGAGATTAAGGAATCGTGTTGATTTGAAATACTGATCTCACTGACAAAATTAGTACAGCCAGAATATTCACATTTTAACATGTCATTTACAGCAGGTAAATCGTGTTTGTGTTTTGGTTTTGTGTTTTGACCTGTAGCTTCACCCACCGCTATCTCCCAATCACCAAGTCAGTAGCATTTCAGCATCCAGGTTGCCAGTTACCACTGAGCTGCAGCTACAAGCATTCTGGATTACAAACGTCTGACGTTAGTAAAACTAAAAGGCCTCACTACGACTCTCAAAAACGTCTTGACCAAAGCAGAAACAACACGAGGATCAGCACAGGAGATGTGTTTGAAAGATGGAGACGGCTGAAAGCAGAGAAGAGTTTGAAGACAGATGCTGAAGTGGCTAATTTCCTACTGGACAGGTAAGATTTAGTCGAGGTTGGTTAACTTGTATCACCACGAGACGTAGGGACGAATATTCCAAATATTTCCTACAGTTAAATAACGTTATTGATGTTGGATCATAGATTGTAGCCCATGTGCAGGAGGGTCATCCAACCGACTGAACTGTTTGAGAAACAAAAACGGTGACTTGTGATGGCTAACATCAGCATCGTGTTACGCTGAGACAGTGTGGTAACAGTGCAAACATTAACACGCTAATTATGGCAACACATATGTAACATTAGACACTAGACTGGCCAAATATGAGGATCCACCAACCTATCTGGCAACCTCGACTCTGGGGAGGATGGGGAGGGGAAACAACGCACTACAGTATTTCGAATTTGACTGTAGTACCAGTTTTGGCCACAATCTTACATTTAACTCATTTAATTCTTCTACAGCTTGTGTTACAAATATCTTCATGCTGAAATATGGTGATGTAGATTGTAGGTTTCTGACTGGTAACGTGGTAGACAGCTATATCTGCTAGCTATGAATTTGTTCATTTTGAAATATTCACTGTATAATTAGTTTACCTAAAATATTTCTTTATAGCATTCGACATGTGGTGACAGGAAAAGTGTTCTGAAATTGTATGATTACCAATTTTTTAAATTGGTTAAAACACTGCCCAGTAAGTCAGATACCTTCCCCTAAGATTGTTGATGTCTACTGGCCCCTGAATGGAACCACATCTCATTATTATTATCTGAATGAAATGCCTTCACAGCTGAATTTGAAAGAAGCTTTTCTTAACCTCGAATATTCTTAGCTTTGCCTTCAAAGGGCAGATGAAATTCTCTTGCCATGGTTCAGTCTTGTTTCAACTCCCCATACATTCATAAAGATAGCACAGGCTGTTCTGGGTCCTTTCAAGGCGGCAGGACTCAGAATCACCAATTACATAGATGACTGCCTGCTGCGAGCAAACTCCCATCAGCAAGCGTGAGAGCATTCGGAGATTCTTCTCTCCCTAAAGTGGGCTTTGCCATCAATTATGAAGAGATCCCATTCAACCTTGTGCCTCAGACTGTACTCGGACGGTTTGAGCAGGACAGCCATATTCTATGAGCAACTGTCTTTGCTTAGAATAGGACAGTAAGTAAAACTGCACCTATATTACTGCCATCTTTGTCTCCTGGGTCCTATGGCAGTCGCTATTCTGTTGGGATTGCTGTGTATGAGACACTTTCAAAGGTAGGTCACATTCTCAGTGCCTGAAGGCTTTACACCGCATATATCAGAAGACACAGAATCCAGAGGCTCACTGCGGTCTTGTAACTTTGCTTTTTGTTGTTGCGCAGGAACACATCTCCTCATAGACAGTTTGATGCCAGACTAGACCCAACGGATCCAAGGATTTAGCTTCTCCCCGACCAGGATTCTGCCCCTCTTGTGGGACGTTTTTTCAAGTTGCCAAACTTAGCACAGTTATACAACTCAGTGCTGAAGGAGCTTTGGTCAACTCCAATATGTTGTGTTCTATTCCAACTCCATACCTGCCCGGACCAGGTAATCAGCATTCTACAGGTCATGATTACCTGCCTCAAAAGCACTGGGAGTTGGAACAGAACAAAAATGTGGGCTGACTCAGGACCATTCAGGGTCTGGATTAATGATGTGCTGCAGGAACCATGAAAGTGCCTTTTAACTGAGATTCTCTGAACTTTCTGAAGTTTGAGTATGTGGATATCAAAGAATGTAGTATCATCCAGGTTTTAATGTTGTAGTACTTGATACCAGTTTTTGATGGTCTCTGTCTTGTCTCAGACTTGGACAAAAAGCACTCAGGATTTTATTTGGAGACCAGTCGAGACCACAACTCTGAAAATATTACTATTAAACCTCTTTGAGACCGACACAGGCATTTTGTGTTGTTTATTAATTAGTGTTTTAATAACTCAGAATCCCTTTAACTTACAGAAACCAGACACATACCGGACATTATATTCAGTCCTCTGTATGTGAAATGATGTCTGAATTCCGTGCACACAATTTCTGACATTTGTAAATGAATACTACCACCATTCACTGTTTTTATCAAACTTACAGTGTGTGCAGAGGCAGTCCAGACCCAAATGGATGTCCAAAGAACAGAAAAAGTGAATTTTTCATAATATGGGACCTTTAAAGGTAAATTAGTAATACCTGTTATCACACTGCAGTGCAGAACTGAGCATTTCTTTTGTCCTTTACTTAATCTCTGTTTGATGAATCTCACAGTTCTCTAATCTATGTGATCTTTCTAAATATATATAAACACAATCAATGGAGATGACAGCACTCATTGATTTATCTATAGACAAGCCTCCACTCCCAGTCAGGATTAGAGAATTTGTGTCTAATCAAAGGTACCCACTGAGAGTGTTTCGTCGCCATGAAAAAAGCTCTGCTGAGAGACGCATCAAACAAGCAAATGAGGAGAACATCTGGCCGTTGCTGCAAGCATGTCCTGCTTCAAAGTTGTCATTGACTTGAATTTGCAAAATTCAACAAACAAAAAAAAAAGGTCTACTGAAAGTAATGTTTCACTTAATTTAACTAGGGCTGCAACTAACAATTATATTGTTAATCGATTAATTGGCTAACAAAATAATCGTTAATTGCAGCCCTAGTTAAATTATGTGAAACATTACTTTGATTACATTGATTAATAAAAAAATGGATTAATCGGCTGATTTTTTTTTTTTGATTAATCAATTATTAACTGGATTAAAAAGAGGAGGAAAAAATATTTCCAGCATTTTTAATAAACCAAACTGTCTGTTTCTATTTTTCTATATTTTTATCATTTAAATTTGAAAAAGAAGAAATATTGAGGTTTTGCCCATTTGTAGCCAATTTTTTGGCCTATAACTCATTTCTGACGTTTCTGGTAGAGAACTACATTTTTGCGCAAGATGGCGTTCCACATGAGTCACGGCAAAATAACGCAGTGGACACGCATCAAAATAATCACTGAAAATATCAAGTAAATGTCTGTATTGTAAGCGGAATGCTGGTTGTTATTTATCAGCTAAAAATGAGTTTTGTCCGTAATAAATGGGAAGATTTGACTGAACTGGACGCTTTAATGAATGACTTCCCTGAGAGAGTTGTGCACGCTAAAAACAGCGCATGTGTTTACATCACAAAAAATCTCATTAGTGTTTTTCTACACAATTACTTCAGTTTTTGTGACGGCAAGACACGGCACTGGTTCTCGTCTCCTTCTTATTCTTCTTTTATGGCGGTCGGCGTCCAGCTTAATGCTGCTTTACTGTCACTGCGGCTTTGGTCAGCTTACTGACCACACATTAGGGATATAATAATGTAGACCCAACTTATACATTATTAAATTAGTTACCAACTGTCTTAATAATCGATTTTAATCGATTAGTTGTTTCAACCCTAAACTGAACTGTGTTTGGGTTCAAGTCTGCAAAAGAACAGCGACAAAAGAGCTTTCACTGGTTTTACCAAGCTGTTGACCGCCTTAATCAGTCCCCTGTTCCCTTCCAATCCAATTCACTTGCAAGACAAGAGTTCTTCTTCCAGGTCTTTGCTTTTATCCTATTAGGAAGAATTACCACCTTACGGAAGCGACCTTGGTTTTGTCCCCTTTTCATGCAAACACATTTTGTAACTTATTTGAAGCCACCGAGGCATATCCATTTTATCTCCAGCTCATAGTCGTCAGACTCTTTTTTGGGGTGGGAGTACTGAGACCTGTCTCTGTCTCTGACTGTCTACATAACTGTGTCCCATTAACCTTTGCCTTATGTGTTCTCATTATTTTCTATGCTGGATGTCATCTATTTTTTACTTAATCAGTTTCTAATTAAAAGCTAACTCTAGTGTCTCTTCTGGGTTTTATTTCTGCCGAATACCCACATGGATATGTGAAGTATATCTAATAAAGATCAGAGGATTCAATCGCTGGATAAATCCATTTGGAGCAATTTAATGTCTGGAGTGTTGACCACAGGAACATTCCCTTATGGGAGTACGTTTTCTGATCTCTGATTATTATCTCAAATTAACGTTTTTCTTTAAAAGCTTTATCTGAATTGTGTATGTCACTGTAATAATGCAAACCAAACATACACCATGGAAGGTAAAACAATAGGGAATTTTCATGTGGTAAGATTATAATTTCTGCTGAATTCTGATCTACCATCTCTACGACAGTCAATGACCTCAGTGCTCCCCTCTCAGTTAACATTAATTATATTAATGTTATAATTTCTAATATTGTAAATGGTGATGTTACAATGTGATGTTGAAGGGTTTAATTGGCCTTTATTTTTCGCACCCTCTAATCTTAGCATTGGGTGAGATTTTTGTACATCGTACAACAAGAAGCTAAATAAAGCTTTATAATCGTCAAACTATAAAATCTTTACCAGAATAGATAGAGCTTATAAGTTTACACCAGAAAACAATAAGCATGATGATTAAAGCCTTTGAACATACCTTTGAATCATCCACATTCTACATCACTTCAGACCCTTTAAAATAAGTGTTTTTTGGTGATGCCGTGGCTTTTTTATTAGTGTGTATTTAATATATAGCTCCGGGAAAAATAAGAGACCACATAAGTGAAAGTAAACTTTATTGTCGTCCCTGTTATATACTGTAAAAGTATACAGAGAGACGAGACGGCGTGGCTCCAGCTGTGCTGTTCTTTGCCTTTGTAATATGTGGCTGTGAGTGTAACAGGTACAGGTTTCTATTTTTTTATGAGCTACTGCAGTTGCAGGTCTGTGAAAAATAAAAAAGCAGCCCATATTGTTATATATTCACCTGCAATTCTGTTTTTATAGCAGCTATTCCATGTGTTATATTCCAACACCTATATGCCCGATTCAATTTGCTGATTAGAGGAAACAGACCTCAGCTCATGAGGATACCGTGAACTTCTGGACCATAGTCTTTTAATGACAAATGTAAAATAATATATGTGTAGTTTGCAACTTCCAGGTTAGACTAAGATCATTTACTTCTTAAGATAATAAGATAATACATTAGATAATTTACTTCAAAAATGTTTGGAATTTTGAAATAAGCATGGTAAAGATATAAAAGGACATTGACTTGTATATTTTACACAGACACACAGCCACAAAATGTAAAACAAAAGAATCAGAAATAAAGTGAAGTGGTCTCTTATATTTTTCCGGAGCTGTATTATATTTTATTTTATTTTATTCAATTCTAGATCTTTGCTGCCTCAGAGAAACAATTTTTAAACTGAACAAAAAGACAAGTTGCACGGCTGCACTTAGGGAAAAAGGGAATGTGCCAGCCATTTCCTGAACACTGCATTAAAATGGCCTGCATGGCAAAGTGGCAAGTACGAGGTTATTGCTAAAACATATCAAACCCCTGCCTATGTGCTTGGTAATATTTGTGTACTGTGGTCAGATAAAGCAAAAACGAACAGTGTGCTCTATAAAGAACCAATACATAAATACACACACATCACTAGGGGTGGGAATTGATCAGATTTGATCAGTGTCCATGCCATTGTTGATTCTGCCTATCAATCCAATCCCTTATCAGTTCCTGAGTCATTTGGGAAGAAAGTGTGGAAAAAAGTCTTCCACACAAAAAGCAACCATTTTATTTTTTTATTAAAATGACAGTTCACAAGACAGTGAACATCAACACATTCATTTTGATATTCAGAGTTGTTATTATACAGAGTCATTCTATGGCTTAGTTTATGAAGAACAATAAGGTTAGTGCAGGTGGAAACACTTCTTCCAATCCATCTGGATATAGAATACAATTATTTGATAACAAATCATTCATTTTTCTATATTTATTTTTTACTCTCTAACATTATAGAATGGAAATAAATATTTTTTGATTAATGGAAAATAAAGAAATACTGAAGTTTTGGAAATTTTTAAGCATTTGGACTCATTTCTGGGAGTGAAGAACATTTTTTCAAGTAAATGTCTGTACTGTGAGTAGAACGCTGGTTGTTGTTATTTATCAGCTAAAATATACGTTTTGTCTGTAATAAATGGGAAGATTTAACCAAACTGGAAGGTTTTAGTGAATGTTGGACTTCCATGTGAGAGTCGTGAGCGCTAACAAACGCAGCGTGTGTTTACATCGTCAAAAATATCATTTATGCGTCATGACTCCTTGTGGTTGAAGGTCAAGTCGCAGAGAGTGTGACGTAATGAACCGCGACGCAAAACATAGGGAAAAGCGGCAAAAAAACATGGTGCTGGGAAATGAGAGAATTGTTAAGAAGAATTGATAACATTGGAGGTGTACAATCCTGATGGAAGTGATCAATTGGAAGCGGTTTTCGATTCCCACCCCTACAACCCAACGCATACTCAACAGCTTCCAGGTAACAGCATCTCTGCTGTTAAAAAGTGGCAGCATCGTTTTACGGAACGGTTTTTAATCAGCAGGGTCTCTTCAAGCAATAAAGACCAGACACTACAAAAAACTGTCCAATATAAAAGGAGGAACTGATTCATTTTGTTAAAGACACCGAATCGGGAGAAAATTTAATCTTTCAGCCGAACAGTGGTCCCAAGCACAAGGCCAAAGCTCTTCTGGAGTAACTTCAAAAGCAGAAAGAGTCCCAAAGTCGTGATCTGAATTTAATTGGAGTGTCTGCCGTAAGACATGGTAACTGCAGTTCACGAGCAATCTCCAGTCAGATTAAGAAGGCTTGAACAGAATTTAGCAAAAAGGACGTGCAAAACTGTGACAAGCAAGTAGATTGCATTGCTTGGTTCTTGCACCAATGTATAGTTCAGGGGAGTTGTGGAAAGAGCTTGTTTCATTTACTCATTTTTAAAAATATGTGATAAAGATTCATGTAGACTTCAAATAAATTATATATTTGTTATGCAGTGAAAAGCATTACATATTCAAATTGATTCAGGATCCCAAACAGTGCAAGTTTATTGTAAATGATTTTGCTTTTATAAC
This sequence comes from Distichodus sexfasciatus, assembly GCA_032718565.1. Classification (NCBI taxonomy): domain Eukaryota; kingdom Metazoa; phylum Chordata; class Actinopteri; order Characiformes; family Distichodontidae; genus Distichodus; species Distichodus sexfasciatus. Next base: position 1,710,434 of record JAVGVS010000059.1, on the reverse strand, counting down.
CCACAACCAGTCCAAGATATATATCACTGAGTGAAAACCTGTAGAGTCTGTTACTGCTGTGATACTAACACATGGAGAAAAATGTCTCTCTCTCATCATTACATGCCATCAGATAGTGGGACATTCACTATATCAGCGTTTGTGTGAATAGCGCAATCTGTTGGATGCATAACTCTTTTCGGTTTGTGCACCAGCAGTATACATCAGTTAATTACGTCAACTGAGAGGGGAGCACTGAGGTCATGGATCTCAGTTTTCAGCCCGTGGTTGTCGTGGAGATGGTAGATCAGAATTCAGTGGAACATCATCAATGATGTTTACCAGAGGTCAATATTAGCTGATTACAGTATGAACCGAAGTCATACACAGAGGGTTTGCACTGCGACTTACAAGAACCTTAAGTTGTAAACCACTGAAATTCCTGTTTGTTTTATTTTATTGAATTTTTTAAAATAAGTCCTGCCTATCAGTCACCTCTGCTACTAACGTATAGATACTTAAGTAACATATTTATACCGTCATTTTGACAAGAAAAGACGTGATGATAAAATGTAGCGGAATGCGTAGTAGAAAGTATAGATAATAGCTGCAAAATGTAATGGAGTAAAAGTCAAAAGTATGCATTATTATTTCTACTTAAGTATAGATACTTAGGTATAGATAGATACTTAAGTACAGTAATAAAGTATTTGTCGCCTACGGTATAAATTTTACTTAAGTAGAAATAATAAGGCATACATTTGACTTTGACTCCATTACATTTCATACTAAACATACATTATATCACGTCCTGTCAAAATATCGCCAATGGTTTAAAAATGGGTAGCGTAGCTGCCTCGGACGTTTACACCAATCAGGTAGCATCCCTCCAACGATAGCAGCACGCAAGAACAGCATAAACACTGACAACTGAGATGTTCTCTGGACAAGTTGAGGTAAGTAATGTAAGTTAATGTTCCTGACTTTCACATGATATATTAATTTTGGTTACTGACATGGTATTTCTAGTGTAATCTAGCCAAGGATAGATATACAGTATATGTAATGGTGGGGAGGTAAAGCTGGTAGGTTAGCTTGTCGTGGATGTTAGCGCAACGTCATGGTGTCCATGTGGAACCGTTGCTAGTGGCTTACCTCCTGTTTGGCGGTCAGTAAAAAGTAGCACTGATGTTTCCTGTCACACATTAAACATTACCTTAGTTTTCTCTCTTCTGCAATTGTTCTCAGAAGATTAGAACAGATTCCAGAGATCTGAAGCAGCACCACTACTGACACCCGTTTTATGTGCGAAACGTTGAGTACAGTTAAAAGTCAGTCACAGCCCTAATCTGCGTACAATTTTTATGAAGTGCTAATGTTTGTATTTATATTATGCCATCTGTTAATTTATTCACTTGTTGATTTGCTTATTCATTTAGCTTTGGTACATTCATTAAGCAAGTGTTCAAAAGGTATTTTTAAAGAATTGCTAACATCTGTATGTATCTGTATGTAGTCCTGTATAGACAGGACTAAAATAAAACCTTTGCGTTTCCTTACCAGTGTTGTGCAAGTTACTTGCAAAGTGTAATACACTATACATTACTTGTTACTGGTATTCAAATGTAATCCGCTACCTTACAATATTACTGTATCAGAATTGTAATCGTTACATGACTTCGGTAACTTTTCAGTTACTTTCACCAAAATAACTCTGAAGATATAATTTGACATTCTAATATGAGAAAAAATACTGCACATCATTCTCGAGGTTCAAGTGGCATGATGGCAGACCGTGTGAAACTTAATTTCTGCTGCTTTGGCTGATCACTCTCGTCGCCCGTTTTCTCTCTCTTCTCAGTCAGCTGAGTGTTTGCATGGCAGCGCTCGAGGTGTTTTTTGCTAGTGCTATTTCTCGACGTTGATAGTTCTTTAGGGTTTGGGCAAAGATTGCACTTGACTAAAACATTCTTTTTGTCCTTGTCCTTGACGAACTCAAAGTAATGCGCAAACGTCCACCTCGCAAAAGTACTGTCTTCTGCCATCTCACCGGAGAAGCAAGCTTTATTGTGATGCACTGTGCAAGGGGCTCAACTAACCAACAGGAAATACAACTCTCGCACATTTTTTATTATCACAGATAATTAATATGAGGTCTCACAGTCTTGCTGTTTTTAAACAAATACATTTTTGGTTAAAAGTGCTTTGTAACGCACGCGTTACTGAAAATATACCGAGTAAAATATTACTGAAAATTGATAAGTAGTGTCTTACATTACTACGTTACAGCAAAAAGTAATCCGTTACTGTAACTCATTACTTTTGTAATGCGTTACTCCCAACACTGTCCCTTACACATAACATCCCGAGCTTTTGCACTTCCAGGCTGACATGCATGCATGAAGGAGTGTAAAAGTCACAGTTTTTTCATATCTATTCCATACATGTTTGTAGTTTTACATACAAATTTATCATTTATATAACTAACTCTAGATCAGGGGTAGGCAACTCCGGTCCTGAAGGTTCGGTGTCCTGAAGTTTTTCCATCCCACCTGATCAGTTTCTTCTGGTGGTTATCTACCTGAGACCAGGTGTGAATGTTCTGAAATCCAGTTGGATGGAATCCTCCAGAAAACCAGATCTCCAAGACCGGAGTTACCTACCCCCCGCCAGATAAATTATATACCGTCACGTCTTCGGTTTTACATCACTCCCATTCCCCGGAACACTGAACTGGAATTTCAACTCCGTCACCCAAAGTTCACAATCACCTTCACCTGCGTGTCCCTTATTTTAGAGTTGCCAGTCTGATCCATGTTTGTCTGCTCTTAGTTTTGGTTGTGCGAGGACGTAGGTCACGTTATTTCTCCCACTGGTTTTCTCTTAGGCGCTATCCAGAAGGGCGTTGGAATCTTGGATAAATGAACACGTTCTGAACGCCCTACGTGTTTTTGTTGTGTTTTGTTGCTGCGCTTGATTGACTTCAGTGAGGTGTTGCATTGGCATACGTTTGACGCTGTTTAACTCCAAGCTGCAGCCCAATTTGTAGTTTGGTGTGTTTACCTGTGGGGCAGTAATCAGTCTGTGCAAAACATACAAAATATATCAAATATAAAAGAGGAAATAAATAATAACTTAAGGCAATCATCTGATACATTCAGTCCTGCAGAACGTCAACCGAACAACATGAAAACGCAATGGTTTTTTTTGCGTTTATCTGGATTTCGGCAGAAATTGGCACCAGGAGACGGAATTGCATGCAGAGTTTATTTGACGCCATTCGAACGTGCAGCCAACAAAAGGTAGGTCACGAACGCCCATGTGGATGCTCTGAGTCGCTCCAATGAGCAGACAAAAAGTCGGCGTTCAGTCTGCGCTCACCTGACGCCACGAACGCCAGAAAAACGTCCGTGTGGACTTGGTCTTAATCCTTATGTGAACCGTAGTGTACTTGTGCCTCAGTAGTACCAGTAATTCCATGCAACAAAGACATATTTAAATAAAAGATATTAAATACGTATTACATAATACATAAAGACATATTCAATACAATTAATTCGGGAGAAGTGGGTGTTCGCCCCATGATCAGAAGGTCGCGGGTTCGAATCCAGGACCGGTAAAGGTACCACTGAGGTATTCATAAGCCAGGTACCATCCCCAAGCACTGCTCCCCCTGTTAGCTGCCCTCTACTCCTTTACGGATGGGTCAAATGCAGCGGTCACATTAGGGTTGTGGTGACAAATAATCACTCACTTTCACTCAAAAACCATTAAAGAGCAATTTCAAGGACGTTACCTTTATATCCTCCACTGAAGTATGTTTCCAAAGGTCAGGTAAAGTTTAGGGTTTCCTATCTCTTTATACCTGCGCTTCGGGTATGAATAATTAAAATCAATTGTTCAGTGCAAGCAGGTTCTTATATGTGACCCTCCACGGCAACAGTCGCTTGTCGCAATGGAGGTTTCCGAGAAAAACGAGCGTTTATGTTGCGTGGGGTAACATTTTGGATTTTTTGTTTTTAGAGTTTTGAAACAGTGGAAGGTCTACACTGTACTATTGTGAATAAATTTAGCTGAAAAACTTACCCTTTCCATCCTAAAAACGTGACTTTCTTGAGGTGAGGAATTCAATTCCAGCAGAATGTTAAAAGTTTCTGTTTTGACCGCTCTACTTCAAGATTTACGGTAAATACATTCGTTGACTAGCGTGAAGATATTTCTCCGGAATCCATCTTCGTCTCCCGAGTTCAGTTAACCTAACGCAGGTAGGCTATCCGTGTGGCTGTGAATGCAGCGTAGGCTACCGTAAATGCAAACGTAGCCGCGACCGCACCAAGCGTCTGTGAGTGCTACGGCGATAGCCAACTTCGCATGACTGGAGAAACCCGACTCCTTTGAATGTTGATATCTCAGTCATATGTCGTCCGATTCATTCGATATAGGTATCATTTTGAAGGTTGATTTATGCCCTTTCATGAAAACATAACTCAATTTTGACAAATTTGCGAGAAGCGACTGGTTTTGCCATGGAGGGTCACATATACTCTTATTTGCTTCCTTTTTCTGTGCATGAGTGAAATTTGGGTATAGTTGCGTTCTAAGAACAGCTCTCCCCGCTGTGAGTGCTATTGGAGTGGACAGTGAAAGTCTGCCCTGAAGATTCCGGTACGTAAACACACTGGTGCTGTCATAAGAATACACAAAGAGTGCATGTTTACACGCGCGCACACACACAATCCTAATGCATCTTCTGTGGGAACAAACAAAGCATGGCCCTGTTCTTGATTTGTTCTGCAAGACAAAAGTCAGTATAAAGTCAGTATATTTCATAAGTAAGCCTTGTGAAAGCAAGACTGCTAAATAAATCTGTCTATGACACCACAAAAGCACTATTAGAAATGAATGTTCTAAGGAGACCACAATGCCACTGACCATTATTTTTAGATAAAACAGCTGTTTATTTATACATTGCATTTCACAGATGCGCGTCAAAACTGTAGCCACCGCCATACTGAGTACCGGGCATATCGAGTACTGCGCTTGTGTCCAATGAAAATTAAGTATCTATCTATGTATCATGCTTATCAGTCCGGTGACGTCATAGTCATCTGACCTTGTTGCCGCCATTGTGAGCACCGAATCCACTCCAGACTGACAGCTGGAGGCTCTAGCTAACGTTACCTGTAAGGCGTTCACTTCAATTATGCTACCCATCGATGTTATGGATATTTTTCATTTTGATGGTCGAGAACTTTAAGAGATACAAGAAAACATGGTTATTATTGGATAAGATGTGTACGGAGTCGCTCCTGAAGTTTTCCATCAACTCTCATCAGCTGACACACATTACCACACTACACACACTACCTGACTTTTCCTTCCACGACATTTACATCTACCCGGTACATAAGCCATCGTCATATAAAATACAGCATCTCAACCAGAAGAACGTGTTTTTGCTTAAAGGAAAGGTAAGAGTCGTTCTTTTGATCAACTTTGTGTAAACAGTCGCTAGCGTTATCTAGCTGTTGTTAGCGCAGCAGAGGGCTAGGCTAGGCTAAGTGAAGTCATCTGTCAGATCGTAGAGCAGGGTTAGGTGGTAAAGTGAGGGATGAGTGATGTAAGAGTGATGTGAAGGCTGTTTAGTCTTGAGTAAACTAGTTTAGGAATTACAAGAGGTGGGTGAACTAGCCTCCACGCCAGCGAGCTCCTGAGTTGTTTACACGTATCAAACTTGTCTGTCTTGTCTTGTCTTGTCTACTTTAAGTGTGCTGTTTTGTTTGTAGTATTAATAATTTTACTTAAACTTTACTTAAGAATAGTTACTTCCTTCACAGCCATTGATGTGCACATTTATTGATTATATGCTCATATTGATTATACGGTCATTACCATACAAATATACACTCGTCTGCTTGATAAGATTTCCTCAATACAGGTTGTTTTTAGAGGTGAATTCAGAAAGCAGCCACCTTTAATTATTGTAATCTTGGGAAATCAGATGTTTAAACTACTGGAATTATCCATTTGGCAACTACACCCAGTCAATAGTGGCAAGTCCATTTCGCTCCAGTCGCTGTAGGTCTCAACTCCCCCTCACCGCCACACAACACCCCACCTCCTTCGGTGAGTGCTCTATGAATTGAGCTGGGCCCAGTCCATTTAAATAGAGCTACAGGCCACAAGATAAAGCTCCCGTGGGAGGCCTCTGTGTGTCAAAGCGTCCTCCACTCGGCTGCCCGGGCCTGCCAGCCTTTTCAATCCCTGTTTTAATCTCCTTGACTCCCTGGCGCTTAGTACAGAGCACGGCCCCAGAGGAAGCCCAGAGTTGAGCTGCATAGCGAGAGGTGTAACCCTGAACATCATCACCTTGTCTATGGGAATGGCGGTAAGACGAGAGACGCCTTTTCCACCTTGAAGTCTTGAACCCTCTGAGGATGTCTGCACTGTCCAGCGCACCTTACAGAGCCGTCTGGATTAAGGTTACTTTACAAGACTGTTACACGGCGAGGCAGTCTGGCATTTGAGTAACAGAAATGAATTAAAGAAGAGAAAAGTCAAAAGAAATGGAGCAGCATTCCTCCAGAGAGGCAGCTTTAAATGTACTCTCCATTTTCTAAGCTAATATGATAAATTAGCTGAAAAAGGTCAGCTAGAGCTATTGATCTGGAGAGTTGCAGCACAATGCCCCTTCAATAAAAATCCCCTGGTTGGATGGAAAAGCTTTAGAAACCATAACACAGCTACAGCTCCTACGGGCCCCGGCACACCCTGTTTTTCGAACCGCAACGCGAGCAGCATGTGAGCTTTCCCCTCCCATCACTCCACGCCATGATGATCATTTCTGACAGAGAATCTCCTGTCCTACACCACGAGTGCTTACGCAGGGACTGTTCTCCAAACCCTTCAAGGCCTCCGAAGGTCAGGAAGCCGGAGACGACTGCTCCCTCCTCCGCCCTGCCAATGACGGCCTCCGTTCCGCTCCAATTCCCAGACCAGGCCGGTACTCGCTCGCGCCTGTACTAAGGGGTTACCGTAATGCTGGCTGACATGCTGACAAGTGGGTGATTGCTGGAAGGTTTTGGAATGAAGTGGAGAGAACACTCACTCCTTTCACAGGCTTCAGGAAAAAAAAAAGCCTCTGGAAGCCACAGCACTAAAGGCGTCCGGACAGGGAGGTATCGAGGAGACGGCAACATAATCAGATTCCTGGAATGCTGCTGTGTCCGGGGCCACTCTAGATGAGTCACAAAGACCAGAGCGCACACACTCTGCATTGCAGTGGCAGAAGAGTTATTCCAAAGTAGCACTGATGATATCCAAAGTGAATTCTATGCTGAACCATCATCTCGTTTCACAAACAATAACACTCGCTGGGAGACGATGCTACTAAGCAATGCAGAGCTCTAACCTGTGGACCTTATTTTAGTGCTGAGATTATTTGTGACCAAGTGAACCAGTGAGAAATATTGGAGAAATACATTATAATGTTCGCTTTACTGAAAAACTTCTTGCCAAGTTATAAAGGCTTTAAAAACCAGAACCCATCTTTGGCTGTTCTGAATGTGGCCTAAGGCCCTTGGCAATGCTCCCTCCACTGCTCTCATAAAGTGGAGTCTTCTCCTGTCATAAAAATGATTTGTGAAAGAGGACCTCCAGTCTTACACCATGACTGCCTTTTTAATCCCTGTAAGGGCACATAAGGTCAGGGTTCCTGAGCTGCCCACTTCACGGTCTCTTCAGGAGTTTGTGGGCCTTTTTTTGAGATTGTTGTGGCCTAAAATGCCTGATGTTGCGGCAGCCTTTTAAAAAAAATTGTGATGATAGTTGCAGTGGTTTTAGGCATTTTGTTTTGTTTGTCAAAGTTACAGAAAAAATTGTAATTTTGTCCCACTTTAAAGTGATTCTTCAATAATTAATAAAAATGAAGGAACAAAACCACTATTATTTTTATCAACCATTAATCATTAAGTTACTTTTGAAGGTAAATGTGAGGCCTTTTTATCACACGTTTCCTCCGTCTTCTAAACGTAAAAAGGAAGTGAGTTCATGTATGGCGCAACGTTTTGCTGGAAACTATAATGATTGTTCAAAAATTGTGGAATAGTTGTGGTTAGTAATGAATTTGCGGGGATAGATTGAATTTGCGTTAATAGTTGCGATCGCACCAGTGCAAAATTCTGCAGGGTCTGACTCCATCCAAAGACAGTGGGTTTATATAAGTGTCCTTCCGAGCAGCACTATCAAGATTCCTCACGTTACAACAAAAATCTGTTTTAAAAAGATTTTTGTCAGTCTGGTCCGCAGCTGCATAGTGAAATCAACTCTGCTCCCACACAGGTTATTTTAGCTCATTCTCCCTCAAAAGCAGGCGTAAATGTCTCCAGTAGGAGTTCATTTAACACTTTAGAACACAGATGTCCAAAGCTATGCCAGATGTCCAACACATCCTCTGCAGAGGTACCTTCCAGCCCAAGTCTCTCCATGTCTGGATTTTACATTCCCAGGCTCTAAAGACTTTGATTAACTGGATCTAGTGTGTTAGAGTGGAACTGAACTGGGCGTGCTGATAGATATTCAGGAACAAATTTGGCCACATCTGCTGCAGAGTTTATTGTAAGAGTTATGTAGACAGTGTTAGTATTTTTTCATCTGCAAAACATGTTGAGTGGATCGATTGTGGAGCATAACCAATAAGCTCAATAATAAGATGCTGAAAGCTCTGTCGGTTAATCGCATTAAACTGTACACACAGAGAGGACAGACTGACTGGTCTAAACGTGTAGGTGATCCCACACAGGCCTTCCCATGGGCTCTGCAGTCTGAAAATCCTTCTGCTGGAAAGACTCCTTTTGGCTGTTCTGATTGGGGCTGTTATGGCTTGGATCTTACAGAGTGGGTGGATCTTATATGAGTGCCATACAGCTCAGCATGGCTCCATCACTGCTGCCCAGTCCTGTGTTCACAACCAGCCTGGGACAAATAGCTGTGGCAGTGGCATGTTAAATGGTCAAGTACTACACAACAGTACTCAATATCAGTCCATAAAAACAAGTTATACGGCTCAAAATAGTAATATGAAAACTAGGGCAGCATAATGAATCGTAATAAAATTGTGATCTCGATACACACCTCCATGCAATCTCTTTTCTAAATTTTGACGATTCTTCTATATTTTATTACATCAGCTGCATGAGCAGAAGCACCGATACTTTTTGTGCCGAAATTTTGAGCGCGCAGCAGAACTTCAGCTAGAAGAATCTCTTGTCTTTACGCACTCACCTCTGCCATTTTATGCTCCACTCCACCTTTACACTTACACTCCTCTCAGCCTTCATGCTCGTGCTCCCCTCTGCTGTTACACTCGCGCTCCGCACCGCATTTACACTCACTCTCCACTCAGCCTTTACACTTTCACTCTGCTCCGCCTTCCTGCTCCACCTTTACACTCACTCTCCACTCCACCTTCACGCTGACGCTCCGCTCTGCCTTCACGCTTGCACTCCGGTCCTGATTTGGAATTAATGTCCTCAAGATGCATGTCATACACTTTTTACCTTTTTATTTTTATTCCTACCATGATTTTTACAGTTCTATGTTCACATATTTGTGCTGACAATCTGAATATTTATTAAAGTCATCACAATGGTATTAGTGGTTTCATTAATTTAGGGACTGAAACGGGCTTCAAATTCTCACAGCTTGGGAATTGTGTTCTGCCAGCTTCGTAGTGAGTCATTTAGAATTTGCTGCCTACAAACGTAGCCGACCTTGAAGCGAATATAGGTACAGAGTGCATCAAATTCTTGACGGGAAAAGCTACTTTGTGCTTGCCTATGCTGGCAACAAAGGTGTATGCAAAAGCAGAACTCTGTAATGAGCTGGGGTGAGAACAGGCTGAATCTAGGGCATTGTTTCCTTATCACTTTTTCTGCCAGTTCAGTGGTGAACTTTTTGGAGTTGAGAAAACTCTCTTTTCTGCAATATTCTTTTCGTTCAGTTTAGCCATATTCAAGATGCTCTCAAGCGGTTCTTTTATTACTAGATGCAACAAGTACTGCTGAATGTGTGTGCCAATGCATGTGGCAAATTTGCTTGAAGTACTGGGATGAAAAGTGCCTCAGGCCATAGTGGGATCTTTGACAAAAATCACAACACTGGCTTCTCTCACATGGCAGCGCACAAACCAAAGTCACCAACAAGTAGAGCGGGAATTGTATCAATATTAATACCATTGTTAATTCCTTATCAACTCTCATCAATTCCTGAGTAGTTTTTTTGGGTTCTAAAAAGAAGTTCTAAACAGTCTTCTGCACCAAAAGCAAGCATTTTATTTTTCCCAAAATGATGTCTGCACAAGACTGCGGACATGAACACATTTTTATTTTGCAGAGATTTATTTTTATTTTTCTATGGCTTAGTTTATGAAGAACAATAAGGTGAGTGCAGGTGGAAACACTTCTTTATCCATTTGGAATCTATCTGGATATAGAATAAAATTATTTGATAAATCATACATTTTTCTATATTTATTTTTTTACTCTCTAACATTATGGAAAGGAAATAAATATTTTCTGATTAATGGAAAATGAAGAAATACTGGAGTTTTGGTCATTTTTTGAGCATTTAGACTGATTTTGGCTTATAACTCATTTTTGACTCATTTCTGGGAGAGGAGAACAATAGCACTGTGGACGCGCGTCGGGAATAAATAAATATCAAGTAAGTGTCTGTACAGTGAGTAGAACGCTGGTTGTTGTTATTTATCAGCTAAAATATAGGTTTTGTCTGTAATAAATGGGAAGATTTAACTGAACTGGAAGGTTTTAGTGAATGTTGGACTTCCCTGTGAGAGTCGTGAGCGCTAACAAACGCAGTGTGTGTTTACATCGTGAAAAATATCATTTATGTGTCATGATTCCTCGTGGTTCAAGGTAAAGTCGCAGAGAGTGTGACGTAAAGTAGCCCGATGCAAAACATGTGCTGGTAAATGAGAGAATCGTTAAGAAGAATCGATAACGTTGGAGGTGTACAATTCTGATGGAGTTGATCATGTTCTGAGTCAAAGTCGGTTTTCGGTTCCCACCCCTACCAACAAGGCGTCTGGAATGCATGATGTTAAGTAGATTGAGAGACGGCATTTTCTAACGGACTAAGATGGTGCTTTTCATTAATCTCAGAGCTCAACCTTCCCCCGCAACACAACAAGAGCATCCCCCGCGGGAAAGACAATGAGAGAACACCCACAATACTCAACCAAGAGCCGAGAGAGCTTTCAAACAGCCCTGGCTCCCCACCGTATGCTTAGCATGGGTAGGAATGTGTGTGTGTGAAATCCTTTAGGATATTTGCCATTTAGTCATTATCACAAGGTACTGTGTGGCCTACATGCTGCATACCAAAAACAAAGAAGTCCAGGCTGCATATTGAAACGGTATGAACCCAAGTTAATCTCGCCTGCAACAGTGTGGATATGCCAAATGTTACGTAATTTCCCAGTCACATAACATCACCTGAAAGTGTTTTACTTGTGTAAAAGAAAGCAAAAACATGACAGATTATCAATTGCCAGTTGGCAGCACTGCATCAGGGGAGACTGCAACGAGTAGGAAATGAGTAGGCACCCTACGTGCGACCATGTTTCCCCCCACTCACTGAATCTGCACACTCCCCTCCCCTATCCTGCTGTACGGGAACACCTGCAGAAGGTGCTCAGGTGTGACAACAGCTGCTCTTTTAGCCGCGGCTCCCACGGCGCATGACTGACGCAGTTCTGGAAGAGATCAGAGAGCGGGCCCGCAAGCCGTGCTTCTGCTCAGCCTCCGATAAACAAGGAGAGAGCTGCCTGGTGCGGAACAATGAGACTCTGGCTTCTGGATGCACCAGAGATCCCCCGCCCCGCACTGTTCCGAAATGGCAGCTTGCAGATGCTGCGACAGTAAGGGTCTCGTCTAAGCTGTCGCCTTCGCACGGAGGACTCAGACATGGTGAAACTCAATCCGATCAGGACTACAGCCGACCCTCGAATCCCAGCATGACATCAGATAAATCAAAACTTGCAGAGGAACCGTGCCATGCACCACATAGTCTAGAGAAGACGGAGGATTTCATTAAATCCCCACGGTCATTTCATCCCTGCAGAACGACAACAATTAGCATGCCTCACCGCACTGCTTGCAGAGGACTGTGCACCCCTCTCCCCAGGTTGCGGCCCATGCATTATTAATTGGGCCTCTCATGGTAAATAATTACATCTCATTATCAAATCCTGAGACTCCGGCGTGGAAACCACGTCTTCCGTCTCTCTGTAATGAGCCCCGGAGTCGGCCCCGTTTTGCATTGTTAGAGCCACTCTATGGGGGCGGCTCCTCCCAAACACTTTAAATTAGAGGCGGAAAGAGGGGCAACAAACCGCAGCTATCAACAAACAACTCCTTTCTCCCCAAACAGGAGGAACAAACTTATTTGCAGGCCAAATTTCACTCCCTTCCCCGGCTCGTTCACCAACGAAGAATCGGATTGTCGAGGACTGCCTCCCTCACACGGCGCCCCCCCCCATGAGACTCCGCCTCCTCCTCCTCCTCGTTGCTTTTATAAGAACAAAGGGAAGGCACAGAAACAGCGTCATGTATAAGTTATCGCCGGCATCATATATAAATCATAGCCAGTCCGCTCCATTCGGTTGAATAAGCTTTTCAGTTTGAAGTGTAGCAAGGTGAAATCTCTTCGCTAAGTCTGTAATAAAATAATTTCAAAAAAGCCTGGGAAATGCACTTGTTGGACTTTTATTAAAAGGGTGAGACAGTGCAGAGCTGGAACTTCTAAATACTAAATCTGTACTATTTTTAATTTCTGTTAAACATCATTAGACTATTAATCAGGAGCTATGTACACACCACATGCTTTTCCTTATTTCAGGGTTTTAGGGCCGAGATATACTTAACGCTACGTGATGCGGATGCGTACGCCTGCAGAGGCTGCTGCTACGCAAGCGTTGTACTGACTATACGTGCGCGCACTTTTCGTTGATTCCAACAGGTGGCAGTGTACACTATAAAAGCGTCCAGTCTGCCGTTAAGTGACAGAAGAAGAGGAAGAAGTAGAAGGCGGCAGTGTGGGAAGATATCGGCCGGTTTTGCTGAGCAATGAGGGAAGAAAGATTAAAAAATTATTTGCATTCTGATGTTACAAAGGTACAAAAAAGACGGCGAAACCGTTCAACCATGTTAATAGTAAACAACGAAGCTGACGTCACGTGCCAAAACTTGACCATTTTTGCTGGCACTGCAACAAATTTCTCACCAGGGCGTGTCAAAAGAACGCTGAAAACGTGTGGCAGCCATGATGCGTGTATGTAAGTGTTCTAAGCGTTGTGTATATCTCGGCCCTCACAATAATAACCCTTTTAAATGTTTTTCAAAGAGGTCCCGTACATATGCATGAAATACACAGTGCATGGTAACGGGTGGAGACGAAAGCTCCGGTGTGATTGGCAGACGTTCCAGAGCAGCGTGAGTTTGGCTGCGAGTCTAAAAGAGCCCGTGTCATGTGTATGATGCTAGCGGGCTGGCTAAATGTGCTCATTTCACACTCCATTTAACAGGAGACACTCTAAGGGAGGGAACACACGCTGATCGGCGTGACGTAGGGGAATCTCTCAGCGTGCGTGAGGGTCTGCCTCCGAGCTGCACGGAATAAACAGCCTCCGCACCGGAGGGCCAGCTTAGTTCCGATATGATAATTGCTCTTGATGTGCTTGACAACTTTGAAAGTTTTCCATTTCATAACCCACCCAGCTAACCTTGACACAAGAAAGTGTGAAGGCAAATGTGAAGCTGTCTTGAAAGTGGATCATTTTTGTGTGTAAATCCATGCACAACTGCAAGAAGACAAAGTAAGAACGCATATTTTGAATCTGTAAACTGTTGGTGGAGTTATGATGTGAGTTATGATGTGAACTGACAGGAATCGAGAAGAACACTCGCCATTTATTCATGTAACATCTTAAACAAAACAGTGACACATATGAAATGCACAAATTCTTGTCAAATTCGTTGTAATACCAGAAGGTAAAAGCTGAAGCTGGAAAAAGCTCATAAATCTGCTTTTCACCTTGCATGCAAACGTGCAAAAGGAGCTGTTACTGTCTTACTGTTTTCAGTCATAGGTAAGGCATCATCATCTCAAAAATACGGCTCGGATTTTTGGTGCCCATTTAAAGATGCTGGAGAAGAAGGCGACTCTAAATTCTCCCCGTAAGGTGTGAGTGAGAGTGTGAGTGTGTGAGTGTGTGTGCCCTGCGGCGTATTGGCGCCTGTTCAGGGTTGGTCCCCGTCTTGCGCCCTTAAATTCCCGGGATAGGCTCTGAACTTGGTTTTACAGTTACAGTCTACAGGCGTGACGTAACCCTACTGATTGCTTATAGACTGTCACCTGCCAAACAACCAATCAGCTTTTAGAAAAGGGGGAATAACATCCACTTTATCCACAGATTTGCAAGTAACGAGAACCTTGATAGAAACGTAGTGAAGTGAAAAGTACGGTATTTGTCTTTCAAATGTGGCGAAGTGAAAGTCATAAAGGCCCAAATTTATGAAAAATATCAAAATGCGCGTAAACAAGCACTAAGAAGACAGGCCCCAAGTTTTTACACTGAGCTTTTATTGTCCATATTGTCCAGTGAAGACATGATCACAAAAAGACAATAACAACTGTTTCAATCGAAACTAAATGATACATTCAACCCTCTTTCACACCCTCATCGGTCCTCTGCCAAGCAACTGAGAGACCATCTGACTAATGGCTATTTACTCATCATTCATCACTGAGGATTTCCAAATACGCCTCTGTTTGTCAAGCACGTTCCGAATCAAACACCAAATGCAGCCTTCCAAACAAAAATCAGCGGCATGAGGAGAGCTCACGCAAACAAAGCACCTGCTCTACATGCTGAAGCCAGCGCAGATCCGGCCTTAATGAGTTGGCTCGGCCTAGAAGAATGGACAATGCACTGCAACTGCCCCGCTGCGAGCCACGACTCTGAAATGAGCTACGGCAGGGTGAAAGCCGGTCCGTCGAGACCTCACTTTCATTCAGCCCATTCAGGTCCCCATGTGGGAGAGGTCTACTGACACTCAGGGGGAGGAAAAAACAGTCCAGTGCCGGTTTGAAGTAAAGCGAGCTCATAGCATTGGCTGTGAATTTAGCTCTGGCTTGAGAATGCTGACAGAGGCAGGGATAGCGGTGGGTCTGCTCTCTCTCTCTCTCTCTCTCTCTCTCTTTTTCTCTCTCTTAACCAGTTCCTGAGCAGTTTGGCCAGACCCTCCGCTGAGCAGATGGGCCTTAGCTAGGGGGGACAGTGACACAGAAAGGCTACAGTGAAGGCACTTTGTTGGAGTCGAAATGTCCCATTATATATACACACACACACACGCACACACAAACATACGCAGTAATGGAACTCATAATGCTGAAAAACGTAATGCGAAGAGCTTTTGCTGGGTTTATGTAAAGCTGCTGCCTCAGCAAAGGTGTGTGTGTGTGTGGTGAAATGAGAGAGCATGCAAGAGAGAAGATATAGACTTAATAAATCTATGTCCAGCACTGCCCCTTGCCTCCATAGGGGTCTGATGTGAAGAACGTATTAGCTCTGTATCTATGCTCTGTGCACAGGCCACCACTCTGTACATGCCAAAGCGAGTCATCTGATAACGTGGACAGAAAATCTATATGAGGGAGCCTCAGACGCAAGACTGAATCAAATCTAAATTCGGCTTTATGCTTAGTCAGTCGGTGCGGATAATTAAGCCGTGATAGGAGAGGAGCTTCCCCCCGTGGCGAAGGTTTTTGATCTTTAAAAAAAAAAGTCCTCATTTGCCGACAACAAACTCTCCAGCCTGCGCAGAGGCAAAAATGGAGTATGCACTTGCTCTCACCACACTTCACAACACCATTCCGACCCATCAATATCTGGCAAACTCTTCCAATTACGCTGAGGGGCGATTCTGGTCGGAAAACCTGGTGAAGCCGACCGTACCAGAACTGAGTTCTCCTCTTAATCACAGTGAAACCAGCAGGCGTTCCTAAACAATGCTCAAAATAATATTCCCTCCTATTTCAAAATGGCATGACATTTATTATCTAGTACGGTATGTGCATGGTAGGCAATCAACTTAATTACACACTTCCTAATCTATCAGTACCGGCGATTCCACCATTAAATTGAATGAATTTAATAGCCCCTATCAAATTAGAGCAAACTCCAGAGAAAGGAATCCATCACACTGCAGATTTCCATTCATCATACACTTCTGATTGAGTGGTAAGTAGAAAGCTTTTTAGCATCAGGCTAGTGTTGAGATGATGGAATACTGTAACTATACTCAGGAATCAATAATAAATGCTAAAGGTGTTGAAGGTGTATGCATTAGGCCTACACAGAAAACCAATATTCCAACCGCGCAGCTAGTATGCTGCAGGGATGTCTAAATTATACATACAGCGATTCCAAGAGAAATTGTGCAGTTAAGTAAGACTGAAATATGTTATTCTATATGTGGTAAGTGCATAAAAGAGGGCAAAATATGACTAATCTAATTTGTTTTCACCATCTGTTTTGTTCACACCTCTTTAAGGCGGCAGACAGTGTGATCCGCGGGAAAAGAGTCACAAATCAGAGGCAAAATATACACAGTTTATAACGACCAGGTGCTTGAAGAAAACAGCTATTACGGCTAAATGTTAGCAGTTCCTTTTCTCTGGTCCGTCCCCAACACAATGCTGAGTGATTAACCTCAATCGTAAACCTCGTTCACAAAAACATTGGCTCTAAATTTAAAGGACACGGTGGAGTCGCAGTGCCTGGCAATACGAGAGCCGAAGTAATACACAGCTGCAGACACTCCATACCAGCACTTGCTGAAAAAGTCCTTCATACTGGAACCCACAATCATTTCTAGAAGCACAAAATGTTGAAATCACAGTTTTATACAATTATTGGCTATCATTCATGCCAGATAATTGCCTGGCATCAATGCTACCCCATAGTGTAAGTGTCAGTGTGACATTATGAAAAGGTCACAGAGAACACCCTCCATTGTCCAATGGGGTTCCACCCAAGCCCGTATGCCTTGCCTCATGGTTTGGCATCTGCAGTTCTGAAAACATATCTCCCTAAATTCAGAAGGCCAATTCTTTTCCTGTGGATGTAGCTTGCAGAAGAAGCCCATATGTCATACCAAATGAGATTTTTTAACCATTAAATGTATTCTTTCATGATCTTCCAGTTATCATGGTACATTGCAAAATCATGTTGGTTATTTAAAAGCTAAGAGTAAAATCAATCTACATCATATTGTAAGCCTATATGTATGAGAACACACTAGCAAAACAAAGACTGGACACAGACTTAGTCGAGAACCAAACTAGATAGAAATCAAGACCCAGACCATATTTGACCAGCCCAGACTAAAATTCTGTATACTGCGTGGCAGCAGCACATTTGGCATCAGTGATATTCATTACTGATGTAGAATTCCATTACCCCAGGCCAAAAACCATGAGCAAAACAATTTATGTTGCAAGATTATATTTTTATGACCACATCCAAATAATAGTTGTATAACAGGTTTTGCTGTGTATCTATAATTGTAATTAACATTAGTTAAACTTGTTCGATTGAAATGAGCACACTGCAAAATATATTATAATAAAAAATAAAAATAATTAAGTGAACCGATGAATGAATATAATATGTAAATAATTAAATATTTATCTATAACATTTTTTTTTAAAAAAACTTGTCTTTAATCAGTCTTACATGCAAATTAACTGTCATCATTCGACTTAAAAATCCTCTTAATGCTGCTTTGTAATTTCGAGTTACAATGTTCTCATTCAGTACCCTCCTGACGTGTGGATGAAACCTGTCTTTTTCTTCGGGTTTCACCACTCATCATCCCGCTCCCATCTTAATTGAATAACTTGCATGTTGGCAAAATATATATAACAAGGCTTTGTTGAGTCGCACAATAGAATTCGTCAAACAATTGTATTAAAGCATTGCGCGGATTTCAAAGTTGACCCATTTCCCACTCACCGTTCTTTCTGGCACTGCTAGTTCCTCATTGCCTTCCGACCCAAACCTCCTGAATTTTCAACTAGAGCCAGGCAAAAGCTGATTTATTTGGTGTCTTGCTGAGGCACGATGACTTCCACTTCCAAAAACTCCATCACCCCCAGCAGCGGAAATTCAGAGCGGGAATCTCCCGCATCAGGACCAGGTCAGAGAAAAAGCTGTTGCGCTGCGCGCCCGAAGTGATGCTGAAAGGTTCCTGAAGCGCAAGGACTTTCCATATCTCCAGCACCGCGGTTCCGTTCAGGGCTCCATTTAACTGAGGCGTTTTATTCTGCAATCTACGAGACAGTGGACGGTGAGACGGGTGGTGCTGGTGAAGCTCGCGCGCACGAGCCGAAATGGGGGTTGCGCTGTCGAGGCGATGCGGCGCTTTCAACGCCCACATGCTCCGTTTGATCATGAACGCAGCGCCGCGGATGCAAAAGTAAATTGGCTCGAATGGGTTCCTCCGAGATTCCCACAGAGGGTCAAACTACGTGCCAGCACAATGATTATATACCATAAAATAAAAATAAAAAATGCACCGCGTTCGTGAGCGTTTAATGCCTGGAAATTGGAGACACTGAAACTGAATGATTGTTTTCAATGTTTTCTAACAACAACTGCTAATTCTACGCCAATTTCTCGGTCTACAGTTTCATTCTTTTTCAGCATCTTTTTTTGTGTTGTTGGAAATTCCTGACTTGAGCACGAAGCCTGACAGATACAGTGCATAATAAAACCGTGAGGATTTTGCCCCAGTAACTACACTCATTTTTCAGGTTTTTTAATGAAGCCCACATTACAGAAGCTTAAAGTACTGTCTTAAATTACACCGTAGTGTTCGACAGGCTCCAGATTCTAACTTGCGTTATAAAGAGCTATAAATGAAATATGTAAACAGCTGAAATGTACAAATTCTAAGACTCTCTTTTAGTGCAGGAATCACACTGCATTGCGCGTGTAAATCGAACGGTGTGCGCGCTTTTGTTAAATCTAATTAAGTGTAGGCGTGTTCCCGGACTCTCATAGTCCTTTGAGTACTGCACATTTAATCATGAAACAGGAGGTGCAGATCAGTGCCATACTGCCATCTACTGACAAAAAAAAGAAAACAGTGAGGAGGGAAAGGGCAATGTTATCCCAGTCAGTGAGCAAAAGGGAGAGAGTAGACACCTCAAATATTTAATGTTCTTCAGTAATTACTGTATAAGAAATATACTGGCTTTTCGTTTCACGTTAAAATGAAAATACTGTCGGTCTGAGGCTGTCATAGCTTGTTATAGTACCCTTATTCACTCAGCAAAAGAAAGAGAGAGAGCAGTACTGGTATTTTTTCAGTTACTTCCTCGATGTTCATGATACCACAGCTACACAGAATCCTATCCTGAACCTCAGTAACAACAAGAAATTCATTCATTCATTATCCGAGCGGCTTAATCCCGACTGGGGTCGCGGGGAGACAACAAGCACAAGGTGGGGACCAACCCTGGGTAGCCGCCAACACACCGCAGGGACACACACTCACACAATCACACTCACATTCACACCTTATGGGGCCAATTTAGATTTGCCAGTTAACCTATCACGCATGTTTTTTGACTGTGGAAGGAAACCAGGGCACCTGGAGGAAACCCACGCAAACACAGGGAGAGCATGCAAACCCCACACACCCGGGGATCGAACCCAGGACCATGTCGCTGTGCCTCCGTGCCACGCTTCTTCAATAATTACTGGATAACAAATATACTGGCTCTTCTTTTCACCTTAAAATGAAAAGACTCTCAGTCTGAGGCTGTGATAGATTGTTATAGTACCACTTATTCATGCACTAAAAGAAGGGAGAGCAGTGTTGGTATTTTTGAGATGTATTTTTATTTACTCCCATAAAGACTAGATGTAAAATAATACCACAGCTATACAGAATCCTATCCTGAAGCTCAGTAACAGCTAGAAAATCTTTTCACTCTTTTATTTTCTTCAATGAAAGCATTATTTTATCTTCAGCACATTCTCACAAAATCTTTATAAGCACCAGCCTTCATATAACAAAACACCTTCAAAAAGACAGAAGTATCTGACAATTCTAAGGCATTCCTATCTTTTTGAAGACAAGGTGGTCCTCACAACCACCTAAAAACCAAGCAAAACACACACACTCCTTCCCGCCCTGCTGGTGAGAGTGATGTAGGACCTGTTCCGATGACTATCTGCAGATTCACCTTCCACTGAGATAAAATCAAAATCCTCTGCTGGATGCCTACAGTGACTGTACGTCCAAGTAAATCCCATTATTCAGCCAATCTAACCAGCACTGACCTCACTCTCAGCTTTCTACACCACCATCTTTCTGTCACTTCTGAGGACTGGACCTAAGTGGTTTTCGATCCAACCAGTTGAAGTCACATTCAGGAGTTAAATTTTTAATTTAACAAGTAGCTGGTCTGCCATTTACTGAAATTCTAAACACCATGCTGTCTTTATCAGCTTCACAGATAGAGCGCTAAGGCCAAACAGCCAATATAAACACAGTCAGAACTGTGTAAACTAGTCAGTAAAAAATGTTGCTATAATACAAATAATTAAATCTGAGATTTGGGCTAAGTCAATGCCTATTTCAGTAAATTACAATGATGATTAATTACATTTTTGCTTCAGTGCACATTTAAACAATTAGTTACCGAGTTCATTTAACAGAACACAAAGCATGCGACTTTATTCATTCTGTGGTGACAAGATTATATTAAAATTAGCTTTGAAGCTGGCAGTGATTAGCTGAGTAAGTAGGCTGAAGACGCTCCACGTTTTGTGAGAATGTGCAACAGCGGCAGTTTTGCTCTGCTCTCTGACAACAGCCATGAAAAATAGAGTTCAACCCTATTTCTGTGCATAGTTGCATGACGATGTGCGAATGGCTCGTTCTCAGGTGCTCTGCATCATTAAGGAGAGCAGATTATGTTTTTCACTTTTTCCACATGAAAGAGAGCCATGCACTGTGAGTGTGTGAGAGAGAGTCTGGGGAAGGTAATGTTTTTAAAATAAAAAATGAGCTAAAATTCTTTTTACAATCGCACAACTAACACATTTAAAAGCGAATTGCAATAAAACTCTAAACATAGTGTAGGAGTCTTCTAAAAACGTAGAAATCTTCATTCACTATCCGAACCGCTCAATCCCAACCGCGATCGGGGGGACGGGGGAAAGAGGGGTTGTTGGACCAGAGCTTATCCTGGGAACTACGGAGGCAAGGTGGGGATCAGCCCTGGGCGGGCGACGACACAGCGCAGAACACACTCACACAATCACACTCACAGATCCTTCACACACAGCGAGAAGGTTCTGCGTTCAAACTCCAGGTGGGCTGTAGGATCTTTCTGTGTGGAGTTTGCCACCTCTCTCCATGTTCATGTAGGTTTTCTGCAGGTGCTCCGGTTTCCTCCTGCAATCCAAAGGCGTGCAATATAGATTAATTGGCGACTCCCAATTGGCCCCATAAGGTGTGAATGTTGGTGTCTGTCCAGGGTTGGTCTCCGCCTTGCGCCTGTAGTTCCTGCTTAGGAATCTTATCATTTTAGGATGCATTTTTACAATGAGGCAAAGTTTCCATTACTCTAATCTGCAATATGATGTGCGCTAAATAAATGATTGTTTGCAGAACTTTCTAAACCAAGATTAAATGTGCAAACAGTCTCTAAGAAATAAACTGAAGGAGAGCGAGCAGCAGGGTCTAGAAAATGGCTCTTTAAATTAGGTCACAAACAGGAAA
The DNA here is from genome assembly GCA_032718565.1 of Distichodus sexfasciatus. Taxonomy (NCBI): domain Eukaryota; kingdom Metazoa; phylum Chordata; class Actinopteri; order Characiformes; family Distichodontidae; genus Distichodus; species Distichodus sexfasciatus. The sequence continues at coordinate 1,688,574 of JAVGVS010000059.1, read as the reverse complement.
TGAGATTCTCATACAATGAAGCTACTAATACAAGTGTCTAGTGAGACATACCTCAGAGGATTCACTGAATAGATGCTCACCTAGTTTAGATGCTTCAATTCCCTGATGGTCTCTTCTTCAGTCCTGTAAATGAAGGGCCCTCTTGTGGACATCTCACAGAACCCATCAGAGATTTTAACAGGCACAACCGTTATTACAGCAGATAGAGTAACTACTCAAAAACCCGAGATGGTGTTCAAGCACTGGAGTTGTGACATCTTATTTTGGTGAAGGGCTTTTTTCATCCATTTTAAATGTATCACTTCAAAATTGTAGTGCTACAGCTACTCACTGGGACTGCAGGAATGTTAATTAAAATGCAACAGATGCAAGAATGTTCATTCATTCATTCATTATCCGAACCGCTTAATCTCTATCGGAGTCGCAGGAACCGGAGTCCGGAACTGCGGACGCAAGGCGGGGACCAACGTTGGGCAGGTGCCAACACACTGCAGGGCACTCACACTCACACAATCGCACTCTCTTACGGGGCCAATTTAGAGAGAAAATTCCAGACAGAAAGACCCAGGGATCGAACCCAGGACCTTCTCGCTGTGAGGCAGCAGCGCTAACCCCTGCGACCCCGTGCTGCCCATGTATGAATGGATTAATGCAAATATTAATTAAAATATAATGGTTATTAGTACTAGCACTTTAGTTATTAGAGCTAAAGGTGTTGTGTTAAACTGGATGAATGCAGGGTATGAGAGCTGGAGTTGAATCTACAACCTTTTGTCTATAAGCAAGTATGCCTCGACTGCCCCATGAAAATAATCCAGCAATTCAGTGCATTTAATCAGTACATGCCCACCTAATATCAAATGAGGTCTCATAGACTATTGGTTTTAAAACTCATTGGCCCCTGGAGGGTCAGCACTCAGCAGAATGTATCCCCTAATTCAACATGTCTAATTCCACTCTTCAGCTACTTGCATGAGTTGACAATAATAATGGCCTCAGAACTAGACGAGCTGAACTTTACATAATTTAAGGTTTGTATATCACTGTATATTTCAGTTAGAAAATGAAAGTGTCTAGTCTTCACAAGCGTATGAACAAAACCACTACCTGGTGAGGTCACAATCCCTCAAATAACATGATATTAGCAGCTCATTTCAAAAGGATCTGACTAATCACAAGTAAAGGAATGGATCTGCCTTTGTAATCACAACCCGAGTTTGCACACTGCATGTGAGTCAGAATAGAGTGGAGCGTAGAGAGAAAAATCCCTTAAATCCAATGGCTGTTTATGGCTGAGAGAAATTCTCAAATTTTAGACTGAAAACCACCCCTAGACTTGGACTGAAATTTAATTTGATATAGCACATTTTCTTTTAGGAATATTATATGAATATATAATTATATGAATCTGCAAACATCAAAAAGATACAGCAGATAATAACTACACCCCAATTTAAGTGCAGAAAGATGACTGCTTCATTTCTGTAGAAGCCTTTGTTTCAAACCGTTTATTCATTCATTATCCGAACCGCTCAATCTCAACTGGGGTCGTGGCGGTGGGGCACCAGAGCCTATCCCGGAAACTACGGGCACAGGGCGGGGACCAAGCCTGGGCAGACGCCAACTCAAGTGAGTGAGTGATTATTTGTCATTGTGAACACACCACAGCACACAACACAGTGCACCACAACCAAATGTGACCTGTGCATTTGACCCATCCATGAAGGAGCAGTGGGCAGGTAACATGGGCAGCACCCGGCAAGCAGTGCTTGGGGACGGTACCTTGTTCATGAGTACCTCTGGGATTCGAACCGGCAACCTTCTGATCACAGGGTGAACGCCCCACCGTTAAGCCACCAACTGCCCCAAACACACTCACACAACCACACTCCCAGTCACACATTACAGGGTCAATTTAGAGTAACCTGTATTGCATGCTTTTGGACTGTGGGAGGAAACCAGACCTCCAGGGACAACCCACGCGAACACGGACAGCACATGAAAAGTCCACACAGAAAAGCCCTACGGCTGACCCGAGGATCGAGCCCCAGACCTTCTTGCTGTGAGGCGGCGGCGATAACCACTGCGTCTAACCATATAAACATATTTCCATATTGATTCAAGAGTGGTGCTTGCAAATTCTCAGTCCTCTCCACACTGACGAGGGCTCTGTTCTATTGTTCCAGACTTTAAAATCTAAATCATACAAGATTCAGCTGGTTCAGAGGCTAAAATTCCTCAGCACCCACAAGTAGAGTTTAATCTTTAACTGGAAGTATATATCTTTAATATCAGGACACTGCCCCAGGTGACAGGTCACCTTTGTTACATGGCTCTTAATGTAGCATGCCTTGGGGAAACATTGAAACCTGCAGCGCCCCTTCACATAAGAGAACAACCGTTTTAGGAAACTGCTCAATAACCCTTACACTAACTACTAATGACTACGAATTTGAACTAGGTATGGAGTGCTGGTGGTCAAGTGGTAGGATATGTGGTTTAAGACCTACAGGTTGTGGTGATGAGCCTGAATGTATCCTACCACCAGCACTAACACCATGGAGTTGGTAGCGTAACGGTTAAGGAGTTCGTCCTGTGATGGAAAGGTCACCGGTTTGAAAATCAGGACCCGTTAAAGTACCACTGAGGTACTCATGAGCCAGCCATTGTTCACGATGACAAATAATCACTCACTTTAACTAATAAACTACAAACTATGTATTACATTTTGGAAGTAACTTGCTCAACACTGATTATGACCATCTGGGTGAATAGATTCTAAATAGAATAGAAATTTCTTCTATTCAGATGAGAACATAAATTATAATTTATCTATAATACACTTATGATTTGATCTGAATGAAGAAATTTGAATTTAAACCGATCTGTTCTGATCAGACATGACATCAAAATTACAATATACACATAAGGACGTAAGGTAACAGAAATCAGAAAATATTTTTGGGAAACGTTTTATAGTTCTTAGTCCTTTTGCACAGAAGATTTATTTAAAGATTAAAATGAAAAAATAATCTGAAGAAAAACCAGAACAAAGGCCAGAACTCTTCTTCTCAGAAGATAACACTTCTGTGAAGCTAATAACACTTCTACACACAAAAAATAAAATAAAATAAATAACACTTCTACACAGACGTGTTAATAACTTCAACATCTCTCTCAAAGTTGCTTCCTCTTGATGCACAAAATAAACCCACTTGTGGATTTAATTCTCACCGGCACATTTTCATGACGTGCATTGTCTAATTTCAGTTGTTATGTCAAGTGTATCACAGCGAGAAATTTTATCTTTGTTATCTATTTTGTCTTTGTGAGATCTCCGTGCATATGTCTTTTTGTACAACAGCTTGATTCGTAGTTTTAATTCATGACGACGTCGCTCTCATTTTCATTTAAATTGACTTCTTAAAATTTTCCTCCATACCTCCTGACTGGTTTTATGATTGAGGTTCTTTTTGACAGCTATAAAGTGATTGTCATTTTACCCCATAAAAACATTGACTCTAGCGGCGCAATAATGAAGCCCATAAAACAAAACCATAAGATGTGTTGACTGAATAGCTGTTAGGAGTGATTTATTCATTTACACCCTGTCTATGTTGATATCCGCATCCATCACTGCCAGTGCTGCATTTTTCTCCTGGGACCATAGGAGGCAGCACTGCATCCTACAGCCCTGTGGAAAGTGGAAAGTGGAAAGTAGAAAGTGGAAAGTAAACAGGGGTTTTTGTGAAAACCTGTTTCCGCCACCTGGATTAGAAAAAAATACACACTTGTCTCAGAATTTTTAACTTAAGTCAGAACTCTGACTTTTTATCTCTGACTCTGATTGTGATGTGGCATGAAGTTCAACTGTAATCGATCCAACCAATCAGAGTCAGAGATGAAAATGAAAATAAAAAGCATAAAAATGAAATGAAAAGTCAGAATTCCAACTTAAGTCAGAATTCCAGGATAAAAAGTCAGAATTTCGACTTAATAAGGGCTGTAGAAAGTGCCACTAGTCTGGTCTTCAGTTTTTTCTCCTCCCAATGCAAATGCAACAAAATGAGTGTTTAGAGGAGCATGAAGATTTTCCGAGGCTTACTTGAGCCTGAGTGGATGAACCCTTTAGTGACTGTCTAAAATGCTTCTTATAAAAAGGTCGAAGCCTGATTTGCTCAGTCTGGCCTTGCTGCGGAAGAGTTAATAGCCACTCTGGCATCCAACAGTGGCACTGCACTCTTCACTAAGCTACATTAGCATAACACAGAACATGGCCTGACACCACTGTGACAACAGACCCTTCACGCCGGGGACCTGCTGCTGGGCAGCTGCCCGGAACTCTATTGTCATTCAGGAGAATGCAGGGAGCAAAATGCCACCCTTTCTCAGCTTTAAATAAGCCTGCGACAGTCCATTAAGGATGCTGATTTGCTTTTTTTAAAAGCTAAATGCTGATCCTGAGGTCAGATCTATCAAACATGACCACAGCCCACTTTCAGACTTGGAGAGATGTCTAGAAATAATACAATAAAATACAATGTTGAAATGAACAGATATATTTTACAAAAATTAAACATATGTGGAATAGTAAAAACAGTCAAAACAAAGAATACTTAGACATAAAAAATACTTAATAATTAATTTTGCCTAAATATCACACAAAATGGATTTAACAAGAAGTATTTCATTAAAACTATAGCAAATGAAAGAAACTTTGTGATGTAAAATGTGTTTAATACAATTTTTATTTTGTGAAGATTCACAGCTCTGATCGATAACAGATTCTCAATCTAAATACATTTGCCAGTACTTTCTATTCCATCACCGTTATACGTTATGACTCGTAATCACAATGATCACTTCATTCAACTTCTGGAACCATATAACATCCCACAAGCGTTGGAATCCACAAAAAGACCTTCGCTCCCACTCCCTCTTTAGTCCCAACACACCCACAAGCTGATTCGAGTGCGGTGGGGAGGGGGCAAAGAGAGGAAGGGTTAAAGTAACCAGTGAGGAAGGAGGTGTAGAGTGGGACAGCTGGGGGGTGGGGGTGTTTAAGGCAATCGGAGCACAAGCAAGGCTTTATTCTCACAGTGCCACTCGGAGGGAAACTAAAGCGAACACACGCTCACACCCAGGCATCGCAGAGGCTTCAGCACTCACTCAGGATGGAAGCGTTGAGACGGAAAATTTGCAGCATTGTTCTGGCTTCAGTGCTTTGTGCGGTTCTTCTCCAAGGTGAGGAGCTTTTGTTTGCTGCAAATTGTGGGTTATCTCAGAGCTGCAGTCCACTCAACACTGGACCATGCTATTACTAGAGAGAGGGAGAGGGGGGGTGGGGTCATGTAGGTAAAGGCAGACTGCATTCAAAAGTTTTTTCTTGCACTCAGGACCGTTACATGGAAGTGTGTGTGTGTGTGTGTGTGCTTGAAGAAGTGTTCATTGTTCAGTTAGACCATGCTCTAGACAACAGCTGTGTACCATGAAGTCAAGCAAGGATAAACTGGATTCTTCACCCTCTCTCTCTCCCTCTCTATCCCTCCCTTCATCTCTCTCGCTCATAAAAATATTTTATAAGCACATGTTGTAGTTTAGAATAACAGGTTCAAAAACATTTGTTCCAAAGGAATTCATTTTTCATGCATTACTTCACATTTTTATACATAATGCAGATATGGTAAATGGGTTTCTGCACTGAACTGTCTGATCATGCTTGGCTTTTCCCGTTTTGGGATAGAACTTGAAAAATCTGATTTCCCTTTTTTTGGCAGAAACACATTCTAATGCATTCAGAGTAAGAAGGTATTCACAGAGTAACACAGCTCTCATTTGTCACAGTGCAAAATGTATATGGGTGTATTGTGGCTTACGCTGACATGCAGCCATGAAAACCTTTGTGAGTTTGAGCATTTGGTGTTCTCTAAAGGAATTATAATTACACACACCAAGGAGGACGCTAGCACCATGGAAAAAAGTGTAAACAGGAGGTGTTTAACAGTGAAGGATGCATGAAGGCAGGCAAGCTGTTTATTTTATTACAAACGTGTTATTAACTGGATGCTTAGCAATTGATCACGTTCCATAATAATTGTTTCTTAAAGCAAAGGTTTAAAGTAAAGTTTTAGAGCTCTCCCAGCAACTCTCAGTTATGGGTGGGAGTTGATCAGATTTTGTCAATATCAACGCTATTGTCGATTCTGTCTATCAATCCAGTTCTTTATCAATTCTCTTATCAATTCCTGAGTAGTTTTTTTTTTGAGTGTGAAAATGTACAGTACTGTGCAAAAGTTTTAGGCAGGTGTGAACAAATGCTGTAAACAAAGAATGCTTTCAGAAATGGAAGTGTTAATCATTTATTTTCATCAATCAACAAAATGCAGTGAATGAGCAAAAGAGAAATCTAAATCAAATCAATATTTGGTGTGACCACCCTTTGCCTTCAAAACAGCATCAATTCTTCTAGGTACACTTGCACACAGTTTTTGAAGGAACTCGGCTGGTAGGTTGTTCCAAACATCTTGGAGAACTAACCACAGATCTATAATCCTATAATCCTATAATCCTACAAAATAATATAATCCTACAAAATCCCTGACTTTGTGCAAGTGTACCTATAAGAATTGATGCTGGTTTGAAGGCAAAAGGTAGTAACACCAAATAATGATTTGATTTAGAGTTTTCTTTTGTTTGCTCACTTTGCATTTTGTAAATTGATAAAAATAAACAATCATTATTTATATTTCTGAAAGCATTCTTTGTTTACAGCATTTTTTCACACCTGCCTAAAACATTTGCACGGTACTGTAGTTCTACACAGTCTTCCACAGCAAAAGCAACCGTTTTCCCCCCAAAATGATGTCTGCACAAGACTGTGAACGTGAACACATTCAACTTGAACATACTGAACAATAACTTGAAAGGATATAGCGTAGAAACAAAATATAGCCTAAATAAAATAATAGACTGCCTTGGACACTTCTTTATCCATTTGGCATCCATCCGGATATAGAATAAAATTATTTGATAAATTTCTTCTATAATGTTTCCTCTACCATTATAGAACGAAAAAAAAAAATTAATTGATTAATTGGACTTATTTTGGCCTATAACTCATTTTTGACTCATTTCTGGGAGAGAAGTAAATTTTTGTCATGAGGGCCATACTGTGAGTAGAAAGCTGGTTGTTGTTATTTATCAGCTTAAATATAAGTTTTGTCTGTAATAAATGGGAAGATTTAACTGAACTGGAAGGTTTTAGTGAATGTTGGACTTCCCTGTGAGAGTTGTGCGCGCAGCGTGTGTGTTTACATCGTGAAAAATAGCATTTTTGCTCGTGCTGGGAAATGAGAGAATCGTTAAGGAAAATCGATAACGTTAGAGATGTAGAATTCCGATGGAATTGATCAATTGGAACCGGTTCTAAGTCAGAACCGGTTTTTGATTAATACCACACAATCACGCTCAAGATCACTGGGGCGAAAAGAGGCTAAAATTGAAAAGTGTGTGTGTGTTTGTGTGTGTGTGTAATTATAAGGCTGCCCTTACCATTTTCTACATACCCGCACAATACACACAATTCCAGTAAAACCACACAGCAACACTTACTACATCTACATTTAGTTATTTTACACACTACATCTACAGAAAAATACTGTATACATTCATTTACTCCCACAACAGAAAAAATGTGATTAAACAGTTCTGGCTAAAGTCCAGGTTTGCTCTTATTATAGCCCACGGGGGAGGCAAATTCTCCTGATAATGGTGGCTTGGCAGTGAGTGAAAGGTTTGTGTTTTTCTGAACGAGGCTGATTGGAAACATAAGGGCCATGCATCCCTCCATATGTCTGCTGCCCCCTCTATTGGGGTGGAATCGATACACAGCCCACGTTCCTCCCCTGAAAACACTGCAAATGGAAAGGGCAGGTCAGAGGTTACGCCGGGCATGGTGGGAGACAGAGCGGGGAGAGGTCCCCACTTACATTCCAGTTTTTCCCTTTAACTTGAGTTTTTTGGGCTCAAGTTCCGTTATTCTTCAGGGAGCTCTGACTGTCGAGGCGAACCACAGGTCACACTATAAAACAGAACAGAGCAGAACAGAATAACAGACAGACTAGGTCTATATCATGCACTCTGGGGGCTTTATCTTAAAGAATGCAGTAAGAGTTCGATGCGTTTAGAGAGAGTGGTTTTTATACAATCTAGGAGAGATAAAATTTTTTACCTAGGCTGTATTATCGTAGTCTGTCTCTAAGAGAGTGAGAGAAAAGTAAGGACTTGCATCAGCTTTTAACATGCAACATTATCCTCACTGCTCTCTCTCACACCCCCGAAGCAAGCCTCCATCGTGCAACAGTCTGGAGGAGGATGTAAGGGTCTGATCTTTAGCACACACAGTACTGACGTCAGACATAAAATTCAGACCCTGTTTATATTCTGTGCCATCTCCTTTTACCTTGATTCATGGTTCCCATATTTATATAACGGTTCTGAAGGAGGCAAATCTAAGTCATGTTCATAAAGCTGTATATATTTTTCTCTTATTGTTGGTGATTATGTTTTAATACCACATTTATTCTCTTGAACATGTTTAAAAAAATCTCATATCATTACTGAGATCAAGTCTTAGGGACTGTTTACATGTATGCAGATATTTTTATAAACACATATAAACACAAACTCTACACAGAAAGGCCCTACGGCCGACCCGGGGCTCGAACCCAGGACTTTCTTGCTTTTGGGTTTGTAGTCTGTTGTGTTGCTTGTTCTGCTCTTTGTCAGGTCAATATGTAAGAATTAGTGTGAATGTTGAACAATAAACCAGCTTTACCACAGTCACACTTCCCATGCAGAACCAATTGAGCGTGCACACATTTACAGATCGGCTCGTTATCGAACCGATATCCCATCCACGTATCGGATTGGTGAAATCTGTAGTTACAACTATACTATGGGCTTGTTGATCATTGACTCGATGTATTGATGTATTGACGTATTGATATATTGATATATTGATATATCGATGGATTGATGCATCTTTTCACATCTAGTATTTAGACCTCAAGCTATGCAGGGCTTGAAATGCACCCTTCCACCATCAGCTCTACGTAGGGCCCTATGATTTGCGCAATGTGGAAGACGCGGACGGAATTTCGGAATTCAATAAATAAAATGATATCGGTGTGTGGGAAAAGCAAAGCAATGGTTTCTAATCAATTTTGGCCGCTGCAGCCCCCTGTACGTGTTAGCTGTTGAGGCGGGACTCAGCTTTCCACACACACAAACGCACAGACACAGAGGGGGAAAAGTGAACGGTCAGCTATGGTGAAGAGGCTGAAACACAGAAGTCCTCAAAAAAATGACGGAATTGGAGTGTTAGTGCTAAGTTTGGAGCAGAACAATAACCAAATGATTTTTATGAATCAGGAGAACAACTCTTTTGTAAGTTTTGCCAGCACATGATAGACTGCACCCGCAAGAACACGTGACGACCACTTACAGTCAAACACTCACATCAGAAACATTTCGCTTTGCAGGAAAAAATGAATGTTTTTTGTTGTTTACAGGTAAATGTTTTACCAAAGCAGAAAATGTTCTGCTGAACCCCAGCACTTTGTTGAAATTGAATAACAGTCACTTAATGTTAATTTTTTTTCTATTGCATTGTTCTTTTTTCCATCCACTCCATAATTAGACACTTTTTAGGTGAATAAATATGATTATAACGTAAAACACGGAATTCAGAAGAATAAAAATGGAAAAAATGGAATTTAGGAAAAAATAAAACATAACTTAGGAAAAAACTTAACGGATTTCATAGGACCCTATCTACGGTTGAATTTGACCAGTGAAATTTTAATCCAGTTGACTCAGTTTTGTGGTTAAATTCACCCCAGGTGCAAGCTGAAAATGTTGTTTTGTCATTAGCCAGCCATGCATCCTGCACTTTCAGTCAGTCTTCTGTCACATATTCTTCTCTGTCAGTCTAAACACCATTCTTGGGAATGGTAAAAGGTCAACTTAATTAAGACTGCTTTATTTATTCACTCCTCCCTCCCAATATTTTTGTTTCCCTTTCTCAACCCCCACCATCATGGAGCTGCCCCTCCCATGACCACAGAGTGGGTGTAAATCAGAAACAGGCCGTTCTGCACGAGATAACATTTGTCTGCCTTAATAGCACATGGAATTTAAAGGGTTAGAAGCAACAGGACAGCTTTCTCAGTGGTTGCATCCAGCGTGGAGGTACGATCTGGAATACTGCCATAAAACAACATCCCAGTTTGGACTAACATCCCTGGGATTAGAGGGTCGGCCCCTCCTCTATTTCCTCTTTCCTCCCTTCTCCCATTCCCCCCATCTCAGACCAGAAGGGAGTCCGCCCCACTACCATTCCTGAGGCATTCCAGAGCAGGGCTGGCGTAGCATTCCACTACAGGGAATTCTCCTGAGGATCTGGGCTGCCGAAGCCAGTCAAGGATTGATGGTAGTGATTTTAACGTAATCTAGTTCATTTGAAGAAACGGAATGGAAGTTGCAGTAAGAAAACAGGGGAGGGGTGAATGACTATAACAGCTGTGGGAGGAGGGTTTGAAGTCCATGCGGTGGGTGGTGTAGAGTAGGCCTCTGAAAGAGGGCGGGAAAGTTTTCAAATGTGTGTAGCGCCTTTCACAAGCAGCATGGACCGTTACTGTGTTTGTTTTTTCTGAATCACTAGTGACTACTTTGCTTCACATGCCAGCGCCCACATGTAACCTGTTTATTTACAGAGTAATTACGCACAAGTCTGGAGAGGATGAAAACAGTCTGGAGTACTGGTTTGAAATTTGTTGAATATAAGATGACTCTAAAGCTATAGACTTGTCAGTGATCTGGTTAGGATTTGGCAGGAATGCTAACCATTAACCGTTAGCCGCTAGCTGAGAACTCTCTACACTAAGAGCAAGATTTACCACAAGAAACCGCGTGAGACACACACTCAGTCAAGGAGATGAACCAAATAACTGGAGTACTCACAGTCGATGCCGAAACGAATCAGAGTTGGGCCAGGTTGACTCAATGACTGAGCGATTCGCCGCAAGGAATCGACTCCTTTTATACTCCCTGAACCGTGACCGATCACCCCTGGGTCCTAGTGCCGGTCGCATTACGCAGTGTGTGTGACACGACTTTAAGGTGTTAGTGAGATAACTGTGCAAAATATTACTTATTGGCTGACAATTTGTGTACAAGTTATATAAAGTCACTTAAAGTTATATAAGGATTTATATAAAGTTCTATTATTCTAGATGTGATATTTGAAGTTGTAGTCAAGTAAACCGAGTCCTGACCAAGACCAGAGTGTGTCGAGATGGGACAGAGACCTGGGCAGGGTGAGACTGAGTTGAGACTGAGACCGAGACAGAGACCGGACCAATGCATGTTGTACAGCACATGACAAATAAGTGGAACATGCAAAGCCTAAGCAACATTAAACATGTTTATTCAATATTTCTCTTACATATCTATAATGAGTTATCCAAACTGATCACACCATATGTTATTATCCTGACAGCTTTCCCAGACAACCATGACTTCACCTGTGTTCATGTGCGTGTATGAAGGGGCGGGGCGGGTAACCGCGGTTAGCAGTAACATAATTGTTCGCGCTTTAAGTGAGAAGTTATCCAATTTGACAGTAAACGGAGTTTACTCCATGACAAAACCGAGTACAAATATGGCAGAGTCTGAGACTTTCAAATACTGGTCTCAGACCGGTCTCTAGTATTACAACACTACTGATATTAAACCATGATAAAACACAAATAACAATGCCAAGATCCTGTATGTAATGACAGACAAGTGAAAGAGATGGATGATGACTTCTGTAACCCGTCTAATTCTCCCAAAAATGCAGCATCCAACACACACTGACCTGAAAAGAGAACACCATTGTTCTACTGATAACTTCTCGCACAGCCTGTTTCCCATACTCTGTCTTTCTACCATGACTGGTGTTTGCTTTTGTTTCTCTAGTGCCTGCATACTGGTGCTGGAAAAGAAAGAATGATGAAGTAGGAAGTGGAATAAGACAAAAGCAGGGTGAGGGGGTGGTGGGGGACTGAAAGATAGAGAGGCCATCTGGGGGGAGAAGAGAAGAAAGGGGTCTCAGAGAAATGTCAGAAAGAGAGAAGAGAAGTAAATCTTAGATGAATAAGCATGCTAAGGTCCAAGCCTTAGGGTAAACTGGTGATAGTAGTGTGTGTGTGTGTGTGTGTGTGTGTGTGAGAGAGAGAGAGAGAGAGAGAGAGAGAGAAAGAGGGTCTTGCAGTTCTCTGGCCTTCTTGCTCAATGAATGACCTACAGCTGAACCCAAAATATGCAAAGAATAGTGTCAGAGTGACAAATTTAAATACTTTATAGCATATATGGAGCACTGAATGTCTGAAATAAAGCATGCAGTGGTGTAAACGCATAACTTGATATCATGATAAAGGTTGCCTCAGTTCAGCATCCCACACAAAGGGGAGGAACGTGTGAAGGGGAACTATGGGGAGAGGGCAGGTATGCCTGTGTGTTGCTGCTCAAATATGATGAGCTACATACCCCTTCAGCATGAAAATAAAACCTGCCAGAACCACTGGCAGCAGCTCAAAGGACGTGTGAGTTCATACACAAATTAAATACTCATTTACAGACCATCTTTCAATAGGACTCTGCTTCAACTGGCAACTTAATACATGTGCCACAGGGTGTCTGATTTAGGTGGCAAGGAAAGCAGGAGGACTAACTGAACAGGCCAAGATAATCAGATGTTGCTATGTCAAAGTAAAGTCAAAGGAAACTTTGTCATCTCTGCTATATACTGTACAGATATACAGAGAGACGAGATGGCATGGCTCCAGTTTAAACAGTGCAGTAGGAAAAAGGGAACAAAGAACAATTAAGGCACATGGAATAAAACAATAATAAATAAAGTACAAAATATACATTTTAAGCTAGACATGGAATATTAAATATAACTTTAAACTAGAACTAGAATTTGAATTAGAAATAGAGGTATACAGAGAGGTATTACCAGTTAGTACCAGTTGGATATATACCTCAATGAGGGAATCAAAAACCGGTTCTGATTTAGAACCTGTTCCAATTGATCAAGTCCATCTGAATTTTACACCTCCAACGTTATTGATTCTTCTTAACCTTTCTCTCATTTCCCAGCACAACGTTTTCCGCTTTTCCCTATGTTTTGCGTCACGGTACATTACGTCACACTCTCGGTAACTTGACCTTCAACCACAAGGAATCATGATTCATAAATGTAAACACACACACGCTGTGTTTGTTCGCGCACACGACTCTCACAGGGAAGTCCAACATTCACTAAAACCTTCCAGTTCAGTTACAATAAATCTTCTACACCAAAAGCAAACATTTTATTTCTTCCCAAAATGATGTCTGCACAAGACTGTGAACATCAGCACATTCATATTCAGAGTTGTTATTATGCAGAGACATTCTAGGGCTTAGTTTATGAAGAACAATAAGGTCAGTGCAGGTGGAAACACTTCTTTATCCATTTGGAATCCATTTGGATATAGAATTAAATTATTTAACAACAAATCATACATTTTTCTATATTTATTTTTTACTCTCTAACATTATAGAATGGAAAACAAATCAGATTCATGGAAAATGAAGAAATACTTAAATCTGGGCCATTTTTGAGCATTTGGGCCTATAACTCATTTTTGACTCATTTCTGGGAGATAAATATATTTTTGCAAATCCCACCCCTATACCTGGGTTTAAAAACATGAAGTACAAATGTTTGCATTGTTGCAACTAAGGGGTGGATTCAAGAGTTAGCTTGTGTTACTAAAAAGCAACAAACTAGATATACAGGCTTGTGTATGTGTGCATTAATATTACAGACAAAGTTGCTGTGGGGCACACAGCTCCGTCCACATACATACGTCACTGACCATGAATAATAGACCACCCACACAGGGGAGAGCAGGAAGAGGCTCAAAACGCCAGTGGCATGCTGGCAGGACAAAACAGTAATTGCATATGCCATAAGGCAATGACATAACGGATCTTCTGAAACATGCAACTGGGAAAACAGGCTAATTAGCAACATCCTTACATTTCAATGTATGTATGGGTGTACAGAATTTACCATAGATAAATACAGCCTTCAAGCAATAGGATGCCTTCCATTTATCATCCTTACAGACTAAAATGACACAAATATCCATTTCAAACTGTGCATTCCAGCTGTAGTAAAATGATGTGATTGCTAGTGATCTAATGCCATTGTTCTCATCAGGAGTTCCTCTTTTTATTCTTCCTCTTCCCACTTTAAGCTTCTACAACTTTTACCGCAGTTTTCGTTATAAAGACACTGTTCATGACTTAAATTTTTCCATTTGTTGTGGAGAGCTGGGATGTTACATTTTTGTCAATAGCCCAACTGCAACTCTCATTTGGCCACAAGGGAGCGTCACGATTAACGCCGTCATTCCCTATTTTGGCCACAAGGGTGCGTCACAATTAATGCTGTCATTCCCTATTTTGGCCACAAGGGTGCATCACAATTAACACCGTCATTCCCTATTTTGGCCACAAGGGTGCGTCACAATTAATGCCATCATTCCCTATTTTGGCCACAAGGGAGCGCCAAGATTAATGCCGTCATTCCCTATTTTGGCCACAAGGGAGCGCCAAGATTAATGCCGTCATTCCCTATTTTGGCCACAAGGGAGCGCCAAGATTAATGCTGTCATTCCTTATTTTGGCCACAAGGGTGCGTCACGATTAACGCCGTCATTCCCTATTTTGGCCACAAGGGAGCGTCACAATTAACGCCATCATTCCTTATTTTGGCCACAAGGGTGCGTCACGATTAACGCTGTCATTCCCTATTTTGGCCATGAGGGAGCATCACGATTGACGCTGTCGTTCCCTATTTTGGCCACAAGGGAGCGCCATGATTAACGGCATCATTCCCTATTTTGGCCACAAGGGTTCGTTTTGTATTAAAACATTAATTCGGCAGCTCAGCGTTTACCAGCTAGGTTTATATACTTATCTTTTTAGCTTTTTTACCCTTTTATCTTTTCCTATGTTTTTGCCCATTCTAGTTAAAAACACAAACTTATGTCAGCTGTGGCAACAAGAGTGTACATGTGAGCAAATGCATGTTTACTAATATCAAATTAGGAGACAGGTTTCAAAAAACTGAAGTGGCAAAGGTGTAGAGACACACAGTTACCCGGAATTTGTGATTTCAATAGACAATGGAAACTATTAATATAGCTAAGAAGCACCACCAGTGTTCTCAAACAATGAACACCAGCTAAAATACCTAGTGGATCTAAAACGTAAAAAAAGAGGCCTGCACTCATTAAGTGAGAGGGATTTCGCCACAGTCAGTAAAAGATCCAATTAAGCTGTGCCCTTTAAAGCTTTAAGGGTGAACTGCATTTTTAGCAAAAGTGCTGAGTAGCACAGTGAAGCATGTAATCGTACATGAGCTGATATTATAGTAAATAATGAGCGGAGTACACTGTTAATCATGTCATTTACCATGATTTTAGATATAACATTGTTAATATGATATTCATGCAGAACTATATAATCCAACTAAATGACATTAAATGTTTTACAGATTAAAAGGTGACATCATATATATCATATTTGCATTTCTTTCACCCCAGGTGTGACTTGCCAAGAGGACACCACAATAAAGGTTGACATTATAAAAATGGATAAGGATATGCATACAGGTCCCAACAATGCTGTCCCGGTTCGTGGAGATGACGTCCACCCCACTGCAGGTGAGATGAGATAATGTAGCACTATACTGCCACTAATGACATTCTATCAATTAATCTATTATCTATTTTATTGATTAATTGATAGATCCAAGAGATCTTTACTACAGAGATCTTAAAAGTCAAAATAAACATTGTAATCTCTGCTATACACTGTGCAAGTACATGGAGAGACAAGACAATGTGGCTCCAGTTTTAACAGTACACAGAACAAATAAGGCACATAAAATAAGCAATATATAAAGAGATTATAAAATAAACACATTAAACTAGAAGCAGAAAGAGAGGCAATTAGGTTATATGTGTTATTCAGCCTACAGTGATTATGGTCTTAGAGTTGTCTTTTACACTGAATGTGTAAAAGATCTGTAACAGTTTCAATATGAAGAATTCTATACACACAGTCTATTACATAAAACAATATCTTTATAAAGTCTAAGCTAACATTCGAGAACATTCAAGCAGCAGTGAAGTGGAGAACTGCAATCTGTACAAAACTTTTAATATTTTTTGGAAATATCATATTATATAATGTCGACTATGTTCCCTTAACTTACACTTTTATTTTAACTGGTGTCAATTATTCATTTAAATGTCGTCTATTATATGTATAGTATTTACTGCACAAAGAGATGAAAATGACTGAAGAATTCAAATGATTAGATAAACAGGTAATGAACACAAATTGTCACCAGCAATCCATGTAAATTCCAGACTAAACTAAATCTCCTCAACTCTTTTATAATGGAAATGTAAGGTAGCAGGTAAACAATTATGGATTTAATAATGGGTGAATTTAGCATCCGAAATGTATTGTTTTCTGATCATTTGGCTCTTTTGGAAAAATTTAACTGGAATCTTCTCTGATTTGAGTCAGACAGTCTGAGGGTAGCCATCATGAGTTTTTAAAAACAGTTGCACCATTTGCAGTGTTTTAGAAAAATGTGCTTGTGGCCAAGAGGTAGTAGGTTCAAATCAAGCTTATATCATATCCTACATTTGGAGCTACCACCACTGGCCCTCAACCATAAACTGCTGCCAAGAGATTGTTGCTTTTATGAGGAGATGGAAGTCGCTCTGTACAAGAGTAACTGCTAAATGTTGTAAATGTTAAAATGTTATATGTGTCTAAAATAACGATGCTGACACTTAACGTCATTAACTTCACTTACTCCTCTTGGCAAGCATAGTGATATATGACAATTTGTTCAATATAGCGATCTAGCTACTAAATGAACAGAATATTCTCAACGACCTGTGTTGTTTGATATCCAGAATCACAGCAGGAGATAAAACAAGATCTATGAAAAGCACTTGAAGCAAAAGAATCCAAAAAAGAACAAAACCTTTTCTTTTCAGGACCACATGATTCTCAAGTTCAGGTGGTGGTGATGCCTACTATGGATCTTCTGTCCACCACAGACAGGACACAAGGTCCTGAGGACCAGTCCACCCAGACAGCCGAGTCCTCAACAGCAGCGCACTACACAAACCCCTCAAAATCTCAAATCATCACCAACGATCCTGCTGCAGAACCCAGCTCCTCACATCTAGTTGAGTGTGTGGAGGAGGCTGCAGTAAGAAACAAAGAGGCTGTGAAGTTAATGCTGAAGACCTCCTCCAGTTGTGTGAGTAGCATGCAGAGTCCGCACCCAGTAAAAGGCTCCCATGGGTTAACGCCTCTGATATTAAATATATTACTTTCCTTAAAATCTCATGTTCTTAATTAGGAATTACGCAAGAGATCGGTAATTATTTGTAAATGAAAGCCATGTGATCCTCTTAAATATTAGTCATCATTAGAAACTGATTTTAATCTGATAGAACAAGGAGACATAAATTAGGCTTTGTACACACAGAAGCTATCACTGTCAGGACAATCGATGTTAGATACTATCTGTTGTGTTGGGAGACAGATAGTGGATTCTATAAGAAACAGGAAAATAAGAGGTTTAAGTTTTTCTGTTAGCTGTCGCAAATTTAAAAGTAAACTTATGTAAAATGTGTTTTTCCATATATAGAGAGATTAAATCAATCAGTTTTATGATCAAAAGTGCCACTGCTAAAACATATGAGTGCAATGTCAGGGAGCAATTTTGAGAATTTACAGGTACATCCAAAAAAAACATTCAATCTACTCATTTTAAATGAAGATGATGCATTTATGCCATTTGTACCCGTTGAAACCTCCATCTAACAATACTTCATGGTCAATGGAACTTGGTACTGTGTTAGGCTCCATTACCGTTAGAGATAAAATTGCTCTATCAACATATGTAAAGTCCAATGCATCCTTTTTATGTTTATGTGAACATTGTGTCCACTAGGGCTGCATGATTCTGAAAAAATATGAATCACAATTTTCTTGATAATTGAGATCACGATTCTCACTTTTTTTAGCAAATTGAAATGTTTATTGCACTCATTAACTTTGACAAAAGAAAAGACCATTTAATTGACCATTCAAGTAAAGTAAATAGTGTGATTTCTTTAGAACGTATTATATACAATATTAATCACGGTAGAATCTCTTTCTGGGAAAGAACTACATTTCCCACAATCACCTGTGCTGTCGTAATTTATCAGCTAAAATACAAGCTTTGTGAGTAATATCACGAGCGCCCGCATCATGTTGCAAGCAACCACGCAGAGCGCATTTACATTGTGAAGGATGTTAGCGCTGTGTTTTGAGAGGGCAGAGAAGCCAAACTGGAAAGTCATGTACTGTACATGCTGTCAGTTTTACATTAACGTGAGGATTTGTACTCGATATTCACAAATATGGTCATTTAATACATCACACGTGCACCCCTAGAGGAATCGTTGTTATTTAAAAATGAGATCGAATGCAGGTGTGAATCAAAATCACGATTTTTTAATGATTTATTGGCAGCCCTAGTAAAAATGTGCTCTTCTAGAGTCACAGTCATGAAGATTAGAGATTATTTATATAGGAAATAAAAATGAAAAATTTAAATGGTTTCTTAACAACTATTTACAATCTAATCTAATTCACCATAATCCTGGCTCTGCACACCTAAGCCCACACCCTGTGTAACATCTCATCTGCATCTGGTCTTCACTGGATTACGGCTTGTTTGTACTTTGTGATTACATAGGGTTCACTGAAACTATCAGATATGATCAAATTCTAAACTGTATTCTGTAAATGAGCACATCACTGCTAGTCTACATCTATCAAATTGTAGAAAACTTGGTTTCTTTCTTTATACTATCTTGCTGACGACAAGACAGGCAGTTGTCACTGGCGGAGATGGAACTGGTGCATCCTTAATATTTGGGGTAGTGCAAGAACAGGGTATATTTAGATTTAGAGTTCTGGGTTACTTCTGTTCCACGAGCACAGCATCACATACCGAGTAACATACAGTATGTTCCTGATTAAGGCAGTGAATAGCTGTGTGTTCATTTATGTGTCCCTAATATTTTCTATGATAGCAGAAAATGTACTCACTGATCTGTAGTGAGAACATTTTTTCACTTATTTGTAGTGTTTTTGTTTCTGTGATTTCATTAAATGTTTTTAGTTTTTAGTTTGTAAGGGACAACCACATTCATTGCATTAATATTTAAATGGTTAAATGTAGAGTTACATTTAAAAATTGCTGATAACAAATATTATGGTTAGATCACACTATCTTACACTATCCACTATACTACAGGCACCATCTATAAGCACTTGGAACTTGCTAATTTAACATTCTGTCTGTCAGTCACAAACATTTTACTTGCCAATGAATATATCCAACAAACAAATTCCTGCTGAAACTCTGAATAATGCACATTTTGATGGATTTTCAATAGTACCCAGAGTACTTTAATAGCCATTAAGCTCATTTAGACAAAGGTTATGTACATAATTGAAGCTTCGGGGTTAGACTCATTTAAAGCCAAGTACTCCTCAGGAATAATCACAGTTTCCAGTAGACAAATGCCAGTAAATCCCTGGTCAGTAATATTTGCAAGTGCAGTGACTGTATTAGATGTAGAGAATCTTTCTGAGATCTAAGGGGATAAATGAGGTTGTGTCTCAGATATGTTTTATGCAGTTTAATAACAGCACATAAAACATGATTTTTGATTCTGTATCACATAGGACAACATGGGTCAGTGTGAACATAACATGAATTTGAACTTGGCCATAATGAAAGTACTACACATTTTGGTCAAATTTAAATTTAAAAGCAAATTCATTTGAACAGCATGATTGTTTCTGTTTCATGCAGTTTGAGATGATGCACATCTGAAGTTTCCTTGTATCTTGTTTGATTTGAGAGACCATTTCTGACTGTGGTAAAGTCCTGGTGATGTAAACCTGCTTTGATGTCTAAAGAATGCAGCTGTTTTCTCCGCTGTTTGTCCTTGCTTGTTGCCAGCAAGAAGACTAAGCTAGATTATGAAATGGGAGCAGTTGCTCTGGACTCTTACCCTCAAAATCATAGAGCAGCCTAAATAAAATGGCCAGGCTTGTCCTTAAAACTCAGCTGAAAACAAAACTCCACATTGTTGTCTGTGAGCCACTGCGACTGATGCTGGTTCATCTACAGGGCCCTCGGAGGGTGTCTTTAAATAAAGCAACTGTCTTGAACCCATGAATCAGAGATGGCTGGCACTTGCTAGAAGCACTAGTCGTGACTTTTGTCTGTGTAGCAAACATCCGTCCTGCTGTGAGGGGTGAGCTGGGAGAAGTGTGACCCATGGTCTTTGCGGGGATGTGTCCATATTGAAGATAACTTAATAAAATTGTCAGTCTTGATATAATAACAAGGAACATACCTGTAGGAAACCCATGTGGAATTAATTACTGAGACTGATTTTGCCTTGCAGGCATGTCAGAAATGTTCTTGCTTTTTGTAGCTGTCAATATAGTGAAATGTTAACTTTATTTTTTGGAGTCCAAGAAATATGCGGTAATGGAGAAAGGAACATTTTTTGAAGTTTGGAAAAAAGATACAACAAGGCATTCGTAGCAAACAACTTGAAAACAGGAGATTTACCACAGAAAGCCCTCTCCACAAAGGCAGCAGCGAGCTTGTGGGTGTGTGTGTGTGTTTTGTTTTTTAGAAAGACTCAAGTATGTACCACATGCCATTGAACTTGTGACACTGGCACTGAGACAGCTGCATTACACTTTAGTTGAGCACGTACCACTCCCTGATTACATTACAAAGATTAGGTCTGTGATGCTGTTGCAGCTACCATACACTAAAACAAATTCTTACTTTAAATATAGCCACAAGTGGCAATAAAGGGGTCCAAGCATCAGTAGCAAAAAGCAGCACAATAGTAGCTTATGCAGTAAGCGTCTTTAAAAACAGTGAGTCAGAAGTCAAAATTAGCAAAAAGATCTATTATGACATCGCATACATTTATGTACCATTTTAACACACTCTATTGTTCAAATAGTATCATTGTATATTTTTTACATTTACAGCATTTAGCAGACGCTCTTATCCAGAACGACTTACATTTCCTAATTTCAGGGACAGTTCTCCTGAGAGCAACTTAGGGCTAAGGGGCTTGCTCAGGGACCCAATGTTGGTAACGCCAGAGGTCGGATTCGAACCCACAACCTCTTGGTCCAAGGGCGAGTGTCCTACCACTAGGCCACCAACATCCTTTTCAGCTTCCGTATCTTAGTTTTGATTAACTACATTAATCATATCAGAATGTAGAACAATAAAGTGAAATGACATAGGGAAAAGAATTAAAGATGCAAATCGAAATTTGTGACTGGGTAGTGAAGCTTCTTTTTTGTTATGACAGCTTCAATAAGTTGTGTTTATGCCTGGACTTTATAAAGAAACAAATTTGAGTCGCTTTTAAGGTCACTCAAGCTTAAGTCTATAATATGTTTAAATATAAAGGTTCTTACAGCTTAGTATTTCAGTGAATGGTGAAAACGAATAAGAAATAGTTAACACTTCCATATTTGGAATTGTCCCACAGTCCTGCAGAACTTTGATGTATGGTATTAGTATGCTTGTACCAACGATAAAGAAGGTGGGTGTGTTTGAGTTTGTATATTTTCTGATCTTGACCTCTGTGAAGGACTTAACTGTTATTGGTGCCCAGGAATTTGGTGTGAAGTCTGACCATTCCATATATTAGGGAGTCAGACTTCACAGGCTTCATGTTACACTGCACACACAAACAACCTACACTACACATACAGTGCACGGATAAGAGAGGGAGAATGACAAATGTTTAAATAAACAGATTCAAAGTCACAAATGTGTTCCATGTTTTATGTTTTCTGTTCATGTACAAAGATCAGTAAAGCAGAGCATGTCTAAAACTGCTTCTCTCATTGTTGTCCAATAGGAAGAGAACAGAGCAAAAATTGAGAGTGTTCTAGAACATCTTTGTGGCGCTGACAGAAAGCTGGAGATCTATCAACAAGATCACACTACTGAGATGATCCTATCTGGACAATGCATTGAAGGTTAGAGTTTTCATTGTGCACTTATTTAAATTGCAAAGTGAAAATATTGCTCACATCACATACATTCAAAGAAGTGCTGTTTTTTTTTTTTTATTTAAACGGCATGTTTTTAAAAAAACATTTTTGTTAATGCACAGCTGATGCCGAAGGAATGACCAAAAAGTTCAACAATGACAATATCAAAGACAAGGTAAAGTAACCTACTGTACATCTTCATGAATAAAGGAGAAGGAAATACAGCAGGACAATGTGACATAGTATTTATTAAGATATTTAAATATATGTCAAATTACATGTTTAATGTATCCACAATGTAATTTTCAAGTGAATATGCCCATATTCCTGTTAGTATTCAGTTCCAAGAAATGTTACATACTCTTACCTGTGGAATTGAACGATACTAAAATGAGGCTAAATATGAAAATTAATAAAGTGTGTGTGCGTGTGTGTGTGTGTGTGTCTAGGTTGGAGTAGTGGAAGCAGTCCCTGTCCTAGTAAAACACTCACGCGCTGTCCTGGTCTCTATTCTCATCGCTGGCCTGCTACTTGCTGCCCTGCTTATTGCAGGATATCTTATAAAGCTCCGCCGTGGACAGGCCAAAGGAGTGCGTCTGGTGCGTCTCAACAAAACAGCCACAACACAGTATTACAGTACAGCATGTTAATGTAAACTCTGGTATAATATGTGCTATGCATGCAGTTTGAAATATGATATAAAAGAGTGCTGGTGTTAACGCCAGAGTAAGTCATTGCCCTCTTAAAAGTTGTGAAAAAACAGAACAAATTAGACGAAGACAAAAATAATCAAAATTTTTAAAAAATTACTGAAATCAAATATAGCCACACGCGGCAATGAGGGGGGGCCAAGTCACAAAAGGCAGCGCATAAAGGTCGGCACAGAACAGTGTCTGTAACAATAAAGTGAAATGACATGGTAAAATCACATAACTACATTAATCACATCAAGACATACGGGGTAAAATGTAGAAGGCAGAAAATAAAGTGAAATGACACAGGAAAAAGAACTAAAGATACTTTTTTGTTATGACAGCTTCAATAAGTTGTGTTTATAAAGAGACTAACCTCTAACAATTGGGTGGTTTTCATGTAAATTAAAAAACTCTGTTATGACATCACATACCTTTATGTAGCGGTTTAGCGCCCATAATTATAAAAGCTTTTTATGGCATCACATAACGTTATAAATTTTATAAATAACAACTAAAAACAAAATGTTCAAGAATATTTTTATAGGGATCTAGGGGGCAATAGGGGTATAATAAAGTCTTTAAAAGCCTTTGAAAACAGGAAAGTGATTCAGCTTCTCTGATTGTGTTATACATTTCATATTAATTCAGCCCTCACCAGGATTTCCCATGTTTTCAAAAGATTATCAGGAGAGTAGCAAAAGACACCCATTCAAAGAGGATGAAACTCATGTATTATACAATTAAATCAGTCCAGCACACTCAGGGGAACAGCGCTGGGTGCTGTGACTGAGTCTTGATTGTTTTACTTAAACTCCTCATTTGTTCTGTTTTCTGAAGAACAAATTAGGGAATGATCTTTTAAAAAAAAAAAATCAAGTAATTTCAAACGTATCGGACTGGTTTCCTTTCAAATAACTTGTTTTGTTTACAGTAGAACAAACAGTTGATTTGAACCCCACCCTTCCTCAAACCAAAGTAGGTAGAGATTTCAACCAGTCCAACTGACTACAGGAGATGAGCATTAGGGCTGAATCTGTTCTGATGCGTCAGTCATAAGAAGTGTGAAGACACACCCAGGCTGCTTCCTGCAGCATCTGGCATTTTTAGGGACAGCTTGGTTAGAACAAGCTAACACACTGAAAACATATGACTGAGTCACAAACCACAGAAACTCTCTTTGCGTCATTCTTGTTATCTCCAAAGTCTAAGTTAAAAAATATATGTGCCCAGCTCATTGGGCAGGGCTTGAAATGTGTACTGGATATGAATCAGTGCTGAGCACACATTCTAACGAGAGCTCATCATAGAGGAATTATTGCCATACTCTACATTACATTCTCTGCCAGTCAGTACAGTCAGACAGCACCTTTTAGGATCGGTGTTTAGATGTTTAAACTTAAGCCTTAACTCATTGTTATCCACAGCATATGGTTTATCCAGATTTGTTTTAGCATTGTCGCTAGCATTGATTATTATGTCTTGCAATAAACTGATATTTCTGTCCAACCAGGCTGAAGAGTCATTCCAAGTAGATGAACCAAACCAGGGGAACACTCTACTGTCTGTAGCCCCATTGCCCCCTCAGGAGCCCCTGGATAAGCCCACCACTAATGGCGAGTCACAGGAGACGACCCCCACCAATGGCCACTCTGCTCCCCAAACACAAGTAGCGGATTCTCAGATGTGAAGGCCAATTACATCCACCTCAACGCTGCTCCTGAACCTGAGGAAACATGCAGAGCTGCCAATCACCACAACTTTCACAACTCGACCACCTATAAAAGACGATCTCTATGAGGATATCATTAGTAAAAATCTTCATGTTGATTGATGTTGCCAGACCAAAAAATACAATGAAGATTAAAGATATGACTCATCTTGTACTGTGAAGACAATGACCACTGGCTAAACAACTTCTTTTCTGAGCCAAAAAGAAGGGCTCAGGTGTGACGCAATGCCAAATGTTGGAGCTGAAATGCTTCATAATATTCATAGGTTTTACATTTTTCTACTACTTTCAGAAAAGATGTTTCCGTTACTGCAGCTTTGACAGCCCATCTAAATTGAACCGCAATGCTAGCAGACAGATCGATGCAGGACTTTTAGACAGAATATAATCTCTATTGACAGAGAAGGCTGTCTTGAGACCTATCAGGGTAATCAAATCTTATTACAGACTTGTTCTGTGAGCTGTACAAAATAACTTAATTTTGGTATGATACTGTTTGTGGGAGCTGTGGCAAAGTTAAAGGCTAAGACCTGCACGTTTAATTGTATATTCTACTGCTGGAGGTCTTTGAGTACGGGAACTTGTCAAAAAGTTGATGAAAGCCCAAAAGAGTCGATTGTCGAACTCGTTTCTATTCACATTTACAGAAGATTTGTTCGACAATCGACTCTTTTGGGCTTTCATAATCGCGGCGGAGGTATGTGACAGCTTGCTTAAAAACTTGTTTTATACTAAAGCTGTAATATTCGATTCGTTTTTAGGATTCGACTCCCTCTGAGACACTCACTAAATTGATGCTGGTGCGCGACTCACTCGAGTCACTCGAGTCAGTATTGCCAAATCGCCAGCTGAATCGTTTGTTTTTAATAGAAGAACGTATACGTGGCTTGTGATGAGAATAAATGCCCTTTCAAATAAATGACAAAGTATCAGGACAAGCTTACCAGAGTGGCAAATATTTACTTTCAAGTAGAGGAAGTTAACCGACAGATTCATTCATGAATGTGTGTGCTTCGCGCCGCGCTACTGTTTCGACTGACACGAGTCCCGTAGTCTAAAAAGGGGATTTAACTCTGTAGGAACTGGTTAGGATCTCTCATTTGAGTGTGGTGGCGCAAACGAACTGTAAGTTATGACGTTTTTAGCAGCTGTACTTGCTACTATGGCTTAATTGTGATTGGGTTTATATTCTAGTCATGGTGTAGTTAGGACTAGATGGATTTGGGTTAATGGAGACCTCAGATTCGTGACTCGTGAGTTATTTAACGGTCCCGGATGATTCACCAGATGAGTCATGAATCGCCCGGCTCTGTTCTATACAGTTTCTTTACCACTACTGAGTTAAACAGGCATAGTGTTATGTTCGTAAAGCTCCTGCTTGTGTTGCACAGGGCTAAGAAAGATATGTACAGCCTCATCTGTGGCACAAAAACGGCATTAACTTTGACGTTAGAAATCTACCTGATCACTTTGCTTATTTGCTTATCACTCGCTGCTACCGCGATACCTCCGCCAAGGTAGCACCGATTTTTCATTTTTTTTTGACAGTACTCAAAGACCTCTAACAGTAAAATGGGTTCAAACGTGCCAGAGATCTCGGTTAAATTCTGAATGTAGAACACTATTTGTCTGTAAACTTGTTTGACCAGGCTACAATTTGCCAAAGCGAAAACATCAACCCAAAGGGACGGGAACGGAATCTAAAATACTTTGGCTCAATTTCTACTCTCATTTGCTTTCACGTAATGAGCCATTGTGGCATACACTGTTGACAAAAATAACAGCATGCCATTTTTAGAGGATTTTCAGGCACTGAACTCAAGCAGTCACAAAAAATGAAGACTAACTTCTCAAACCATCACCGAGGTTTTGGCAGCAGTGTGATTTATACTGGGTAAGTGGACTAGACAGGTCACCATTGCTTTTACTGTTAACCAATTGCTATTGTGTTTGCATATGCAGAATTTTTTCTCCTTCTTATCACTTAGCATTATAAAGCTTTTTAATAGCTGTAGAATCTCATCTTTTTTCCACAATGTAATTAAAGAAAAGTTAGTTTTTCTTACATAAAGCAGTATGGTGCATAGAACCAACAGGGCTTTTATGAAACATAAATGTTAGATTTTTCCTCTTTTTTTACATAATGTATTTTTGTATTTTACTTACTTATATTGCTTGTGGGTAATGTTTGTTACATTATGTATTATCTGAACAAATGTTGTGTGTGGGTGTGTGTCAGCAGCACATCAAGAAATAAGCCAACAAACAGCGAACCCGGGTTTTAAAGATGTCAGATGCCATTTCATCATCACAGATGCAGAATTCTACTTAAGTTTTCAGTCATAAAATGGAACATCTAGAACTCTGAATATGTTGCTTTTCTAACAGATGATGTGAGCCAAAAACAGTGAATTGGATGTGTGTACATATTACGCCTCAAAACACACCTAAATAATTTTCTCGCTTGCAGCACACACAGGGCTGTCTGAATTTCTAAAGAAACCAAATTTAATTGACTGGAAAAACAGCTGTCTAAAGAAGACATATAGAGATGTAACTGTGAAGAGCATGTTATCTCTAGGGAGTCTGGCTGTGTTTGTGTGTATGTTGGGTTTGCTCTGCAGACATACTTCGGAGTGTACAAGTTCTTTTACAATTTATGTAATAAAAACAAATCCTTTTTCACACAATTAAAAGAGAAATTAGGCAATAATTAATTAACTTGTGATTTACTAGGGGCTTATCTCTCTCTCCCTCTCTCTCTTTCACACACACACAGGAAAAGAAAAAAAAAATATTGGCAGAGTGGTGAAGATTGCCTGGAGATGTTTCCTTATTGTGTGATTTCAAATAAATCCATATGGTGAGAGCAGAACCTTGAGGCTGGACTGGGTTTAGTCCTCCTCACCTGCCTTACACTGAAATAGAGATATAGCTACACATGATTTAACACTTGGCTTACACCTTAAAGAAGAAACAGGAGGGTTGTAAAAATTACTACAGCCAACCCATGCAAGCTGAGAAAAGGCCACCAATGTGGAAAACATCCAGTGAGAGAATGAGGGGCGGTTAGAGGAGGTGGAGCTTAGCTTTCCCTCCGAAATAATATCAGCCAATGGGTGTGGAGAAGGAATGCACAAGAAAGAAATTCTTTCACTGTTCCCACATGACTACACACTTATAATGACAAAAATAAACAATGTAAAAAATATGAAATATTGCTGGTACACTCTGTCACATCCACAGCTTGAAAATGACAAAGCATAAGTCCATGTTTTTCAGAGTTGCTGCTTATTTGTTTGTGAAGAAGACTGAACATTTCTCTGTTTCATTCCCTTTTATGGCATTTATTTCCCAATATGTGGCTTTTAAAAGTCTGCTTGATTTTACACTTACGTCATGGTTGGTTCAGGAGCAATTTTCCAAGCAATTTGGACAAATATGACACCATTTGAAGTCATAATTAGACCTAATGGATGGTTACTTCACTCAGGAAATTGTTATGCAATGGTTTCCTGAAGCTGGGAACACTCGAGTGGACCACTCTAACACACTTCATTAGAATGGAATCAGACTCTCAGCCCTTCAGATAACTTCAGAATTGCCCTCAAGCGACAATACAAAATACTCACTCTGAACATTTAGTAATTACAGCATTCGGGCATATTACAGGTCTTCAAAATGCCTGTGAGATGTAAGCTGCTGTGCTGTTTTTCTCCTTTGACTGTGTGTGTAAATATTTTATAAACTTTCAAAACTATATTTAATTTTATGTATTTGCTTCATATTATGTGTTGCGCAATCTCAGGAATGAACCAGGTTAACATTTCACATTTTAAATGTGTGACAGAGAATGAATCATGAATCTTGAGACAGCAGGGTGAGATTAACCAGTCGTGTCCTATACACACAAGGGCCCTGACAGGCAAAGGGAGGAGAGGAGAAGCACAAAGTTATATAAAGTTGTCTTAGGGGCTCCTTTCTGCCGGCTAGACGGACTCACACTATACACAAACACTTGGAGCTACACACCTAACTGCCGTACTCCTTATGGCCTGACCAGAGGGCTGCTTTTTGGCCTAGTCTCACATGAAATCCATACGGCGCTGACCTCTTCCCAGGCCACCGGCATCCATGGTCCTCGGGGGGAAAGACATTAATTCCACACAACAGGAAACTCGGGGACTCTGTTTGTTTACATTGCTAGTGATGGAGGTAGCTGAAGTTTATTATCATGGACATGCAGTGTTAGGACATATAGCATGTCTAATTACGCTGGTAAGAAAGATCCAAATGGGATATGACAATGGGAAATCAGGTCAACAAATGCCTCAAAGGCAATAAACACCCCTGGAAGGCTGCCAATGAACATCATTTTAAATGTCAAAAGACACGCAAATCAAGTCTGGGAGGATTTGAAAATCATAAACTCTGTAGATCTACTAGCACATGACCTCTGCAACCAAAAGACGTGAAAAGAAGCAGGATGTATACATTTTATTTACAGAGCAGGGAAGATTTCATTGAAAACAGATGTTTCCACCTACAGTTTTACAGCCACCATGTTTAGATTACACAACGTTTCCCTACATGTTGTCCAGACTTCAAACTTTTCAGTCTTGTTTAACCAGAAATAAAATGCATTCCATGTTGACAATGTATCAGTCAATCAGTTAATTCTGCTGAGAATTGTGGTGTGATTAAAAAATTGAGTTTGCAAAAGGACAAAAACATTAGCTTCATGGAAGAGTTATTGTTACTTTGGCAATTGGCGCCTCCTGCTGTGTAAAAAGAGACATTGCAAGTATTTATGGCACATGATGCATGAATCACGACACGGTTCAAGTAAAAATCTGCACATTGTGGCACATCAGTTGCAAATTTATATCATCATATAGCAGAATGTCAAAAAGGACGGGTGTAAATGATGGGTTATTTTATGGAGACTTTGTAATCTCGTACGCACTTGTGTTTTTCAGCAGAGCTCGAGGAGCTCGTCGTCGTTTTTCTCCACACTCACCGTCGCATCGTCTCGATGCATCCCACGGTCAAAAGAAAGAAATGAACCTCCACCATGTGATTTGAGTCAGTGTTTGTAAACATGCGTCAGCCACATGTGAGACTGAAGTGACGGAGTGAATTTACCGCGGATCCACCACTCAGGCTGCGGGGGCGTGGCCGGGGGGCGTGGCCTGAGCCGTGACCGGGGGCGGGGCTCGCGTGTTGCGCCGTGGAAAAATCTATTGAGATCTTCTAATGATGCGCAGGGGCTCAGTTTCAACAATAGAAGCAGTAAGAAATAGGTTTGAGACCAAACAAGTGGCAATAAAAGCGTTCGGGACGTGTAAACAACGACGGCATTCCAGCCTAATTCAACTGTTTGACCACTTCCTATACAAGTAAGTAGAATAATTTCTCTATTATATTTTTTATAATTACTTTTTTTTTTTAATTTAATATATAAATATCAAGTTACTCTCTTAACCTAATAAACTGTGTACGCTAAATGCGTATGAAACTTTAAAACCAGTAGGTTAACCTAACTCAGACTTTAATAAAAGACTTTTAAAAAAATAAGGTGACGTAGCCTTAAAAGCACTAATTATCACTTTAAAAATGTGATTGCGAAATGTTGTGATGAATATTTGAGTACAGGCCTAAAGGCCCGTGTTCGGATATATTACTGCGTCAGTGTTGGAGAGACTGGAGCTATTGCGACAAGAGCGGAGGGACTTGGTGGGAATTTCACCTGCGTAAGAGGCATTCCGCTAAACCCTCCCTTTAAAACACACGCTTTACACACACCGAGACGATACACAAGTACATGCGAACTACCGCAGACGAATAAGATTCACATGTGCTTATTGTGACGAATGAGAGAAGGATTCAGAAAAGGATGCTGCGCATGAAAGATGAATGTAAATAACGTTATCGCGGTAAACGAGGATGACGCGCCAGTTAGGGCTGCGTCCCAATGCGTACAACAGCATTAAGTAGTATGCCAGAGTAGTGAGCCACATCGCACCTACATACTCTCTAGCACGGTAGGGCGAGTATTCGGACGTAACCATTCAGTCGCACTTACTATCCTACTGTTTTTCTGGCCTTTATTCATAATAAGAACTTGGTTCGACATGTAATAATGCACGAGATTAAAAAATAATCTTGTGATTTCTATCTCGGTTTACTGCCTCCAGTAGTTCGTAGCTGATACTCAGTGTTTTGTTAATTGTTAAGTAAGTCACGCTTATATACCTCATATTTCTGTCTAAAAGTGACGACATCAATTTTGAATGGCTATTTTTAAGGTTCTGGGCCGTGTATTAAGCAATAGGTTTGTATAAATGATGTCGTAATGTTTCTGTGTTAGTGCGCATTAATGAAGTAAACAAAACCCGATGCGCACCGCTCCGTCTGGCCGCCAGATGCCGTTGTTGCGCAATGTTTTTCAGCGATAACTGCGTGATAGTATATTTTTATTTATTTATTTATTTGAAGACAGAAAACAAAAGGAGATGGCTATTATGCAATATTATGTCTGGGATGTACACGTCACATGATTTGGCAGAAGACGTGTTATCCAACAGAGGGAGGTTTTTTTTTTGCAGGTTACCACTTTCTTTTTCAAGACATCATGTCGCATTTTTAAGATGTGCAGGGGTGGAGTCCTCTGGCATTTCAGATGCTGCTCTCTGTCACTCATGTATGAGGCAAGAAGCCCTAATCTATATCTAAGAGGATTAGGACCGCGTATCTGCCTCTGCCACTGTCACCTGGGCCACAGACACACACACACTGACATTTTAACCAGACAGAAATAACAAGATGAGCTAAGTAAGAAGTAATAATCCTAGAAGGTTCCCTCCATTTAGTTTTGGGTTCCAAGCTCTGCCACAAAACCCACTATAATTGTTGCATCCCTTATGTTTGCACATGAAGTGATGTCATAAATTCAGGGATGGAAATGGTACATGATCATCAGTAATGCATGAAAATGCACAAGGGGATAAAGACAATTTATATAAGAATAAGAAAAAAAAGTTCTAGCACTGAAAGTCAAACTGCAGAAACGCTACAACAGTCAACAGTCCTTCATAAGAGGTTAACTCTAAATAAGGACAGGTCCCTTTACGGGTGGGGTGAGCATTACACAAGCGGTCCAGTGCACTCAGGCCAAGAAAACCAAGGACCAAACTGATCTGTCAGATAGGAAACGAGGGAAAACTGTAAACAAGTGCCCAATTCATCCTTCCGTCCTTCTCTTTCTGTTTCTTTTCTCTCCATCCCTTAACACCTCCCCCTTACCCTCTGTCTAACCAAGCAAGCATGTAAACACACACACACACACACACACACACACACGCTTTCTCCTCATGACCTGCTTTTGCTTCCACAGAAGCCTTACAGTGGTTCTAGAACAATCGCTGTGAGATGCCAGAGCTGGCAAATAAACGCAGCAATTTGATGTAAACACAAAAAGGTCGAATTACATGGAAACAATCCGTTAATGAGACCTCATGTCACAAAAGAAAGACCCTCGCAGATAATTAATTACCCTGCCAGTGCGTGACATTAAAAAGCGTCACATTTTGTTTTTGATAAAAATACCAGGCATGCTGTGCCTGACTAAGAGATGCTGAAAGCATACATAAGCTTTCCAAAAGCTGTTTTAAAGAGTAACACAGAATGTCGAGCAATGAAGAGGTTGGTTTAAGTTGGTTTAAAGGGTAGGTTAAGGTGCACTGTGCGAGTATAGATCTTAACCCTGCTGATTAAGAACACAACTGTAAGAAATCTGCTCTGTCATGCTCCAAAGCGGTACTGAAAAACATACATAGGTAAAAATATTTCAGTGTACTTGATATATTTAATATATTTGAAACAAGCCATTGTTTAGATATAAGATACAAGATTAAACTATTTTATATCCTAAAGACAGTACCTCTTATATTAAGATTTTAAGCTTTTTTTTTCTTTAAGGCTTTTTTGTCTTGAAAATATGTTTTTTTTTTTCTCCTAACCTTCCATTTTGTCTTTGCAGTTCTGTCTATAATGAAGTGAAGGACACTGCATGAAACTACGCTGCCTTGAGAAGCTGAATTCAGATGGTGCCATAGAGTGGTTCTTAACATCTAGCACCATTTGAAATCAGTGTTCTCCAAGCTGCTGCCTCTTCAGACCTGGCCGTCCGGAACGTCCTGCTAAAACAACATATGACTGCAGAAGAATTATTTTAATAATTAATCTTCATAACTTTTTGTTTATTTTTTCCATATTAAATAAGTGAATGTGTTTTGAGTAAACAGTGAATTTATTCCTGCGCTTTTTACATATGTGAAAATAAAATTGATTTATAATTATTTAGTATTATATGTGGTAATGAATGTAAAAGTTTTTTAAATGTAAAATTATGTATTAAATATAATACCATGATGAGGCATTAAAACATATATAAGCATTTTCTTTCAATGTGGCTAAAGGTCATTTTTTATTCCATCAAGCATGAAACGGACATTACATTGGCTCAGGGTCAATGAAAGAGCCACTTAGATTTAACTGAAGAACATACATTTAATTGAGCTGAGTTGAAAAAGAAATGTTATGGTTAAGAAAAGGAAAAGCAAGCTCCCTAATCAAATATGAGAAAATGGAACCATGACGCACTAAAATCTTTGCTGAAAAATATTTCAGTTTTATTCAAATCATGAATCAAGACCAAATCAACTAGACGACAATAAGTCTAACGCATAAAGAGCTGGTTTTTTACGCATGTATTAAGCCTAGTGGCTCTAGGACTAGGTTTAATCTTCGAATGGGATTATGCGTCGTTCTAGACTAGTTTTGAGTTTGAATGCAAAATCTCAATTGGTACTACAACTTAGTCCAAGACTAGGCTTAATCCATGAGTAAGAAAGGGTAAGCAAAAGGGTATCTTAACAAAAACGCTCGGATTCATATTTACATTCAAATTCATATTCAGAGTTGTTATTATGCAGGGACATTATATGGCTTAGTACTAAGAAGGAAAACAAGCTTAGTGCAGGTGGAAACACTTCTTTATCCATTTGGATATAGAATAATTATTTGAGGATAAATAATGCATTTTTTAATATTGATTTTTTACTCTCTAATATTACAGAATGGGGGAAAAAAATTGATAAACTGTAAATGAAGAAATATTAAAGTTTTGGTTTTGGCCTCTAACAATTTTTTGACTTTCGACTAAAGTTGTCCTCCGAAGAGGGGTGGTGGTGGTGAGATTTTTTTTAAAAAAAGGACTAATTTCTGGGAGTAAATGACTTTGTGTTATTTTTTGTTATTTATCAGCTAAATATATAAGTTTTGTCTGTAATAAATGGGAAGATTTAACTGAACTGGAAGGTTTTAGTGAATGTTGGACTTCCCTGTGAGAGTCGTGCCGCTAACAAACGCAGCGTGTGTTTATGTAGGCCAGTAGTTTTGTTGCACCACTAGGTCGAGCCCCTGTATTGCCTCTCTCATTTTAATTTCAAAATATCATAACTAAGACTGTCCATCCAGTAAATTCGTTAATATATATCGTTTAATTTGATGTTTGAATGTAGTTTGTGGGGTTTTGACTGATGTTTTGTATTATCGTAGGTAAATTTTGCTTGTCAGCTGTGTATAAGTCAGAAGTTTAGCAGTGTGGCTAACTCATAATTATTTTATTTCACGTAGTAAAATTGCACTGTAGAGTTAATCTTAGGGGTGACGTAATTCAGCTTGCTTTGTATTTATTTATTTATTTATTTTTTATTTTAAAGTGGGAGCTATTGATTTGTTAAAGTTTAGTTTGCGCTTGCTACCCCGAATGGTTTGGTCCTGAGTGATGACTGCAGAGATGTCTTGGGGAAAATACCAAGACGTTTCAACCCCAATCCGAAGAACCTGTATGGCCTGGTGTTATTTCTGATCTGCACAACCTCTCTCCAACAACATCACGCAACACCTAACACGACGCAGAGCCCGGAGAAGAGCTTAAAGGTGCAGGCAGGAGGCAGACACACAGAAAGAGGGTTACATTTACATCGTGAAAAATATCATTTATGCGCCATGATTCCTAGTGGTTGAAGGTCAAGTCGCAGATAGTGTGACGTAATGTACCGTGACGCAAGACTTAGCGGAGAAAACGTGGTGCTGGAACATGAGAGAATCGATAAGAAGAATCGAGAACGTTGGAGGTGTACAATCCTGATGGATCTGATTAATTGGAACCGGTTCTGAGTTGTAACCGGTTTTCGATCCCCACCCCTGGAAATGACTTCCAAAACTATAGCACACACTCTCTCACAATATACTATATCACACAAAGTATAATACAAAAAACACTAACAGCTCAAAACACTGCAAAATGCAAATATGTTGCACCATTCTAGATTTCACCCAGGATTGTACTGCAAAACAAGAAAAATATGACACACCTTACAATAAATATTTTGATAAAGCTAATACAGTAAATACCAAATTCAGCCATGTGTAATCTACGCAAAATACATAATGAGCACAACAAGCTGCAGCAGCATTACAGTAACTCAGCAGTTTGCTCTCCAGCAGCTCGCGTAGTGTCCATCAGTGCCTCAAAACTCTACTGTTTACTGCCTCATCAATCCTGTCTTCTGGATATGGACATAACCTTTCATGGACATCACGTTTTCTCTTGCCGTACAGCAAGGTAAAAATCTCTTCTGCAAATATGCAGTGTACTGTAAACATCACCACTTTTGTACAGGTGGTAATAAGGCTGCATTTAAACTGAACTTTAGCTAAACTTTTAGCTAAAATTAAAATAATCTGACTGAGAGTAACATATGCTATTACAGTCGTTTCATGTGGAAATGAATTAGACCTCCATTTAAAGTGGTTACAGTTTGCCTTTGAACTGAATGATAACTGTTTTGAACAGAGGATCAAAATTCATGCAAAAATTGTGATTGTACAGAATTTTGCTGCTGGTAAACTGAGAGATTTACAAATTTTGGTGAAAGTTGCCATTGAATGCATTTTGTGTGAAAGCAATGCAAAAGCATTCTCAGTTTAGCTTACAAAGTCTATGGATTTGATGAATGTGTTACGTGTTTTGAAAAAGTGAACACACGTGTGAAAATGACTGTAAAAAACGAGGTTGTGATTGTAAAAGGTTTTAACCACTAGATGGAACTGTTTGGTCATTTATACGCGTTCATCAGATTTAAACGTAGTTATGGCAACCAACACAGTATATATACTGCAAATGTCTGATTAAACTTTGTCTAATACATACATACAAAAATATATATATATTTCCCCCCAAGATCCATTGCTGATTTTGCAAGATTTTGTTGTTCTGGGTGAACACTTTAATCTAGTCACATGTAATTTGCGTCCAGAAACTGGTATTGCTGCTCACCCATTTAAAATGTCAGAACTTATATTTGAAAAAATAAAGATATATTTATGAAATCATGCTATATTGACCGAATGAGGTCGTTATCTCCCTGTGCCATCCGTGTATATCCTTGCTTGTTTGCATCCAAGAACACAAAAAAAGACAGAACGTCATATTTACCAAGCCGACAGGACAGGACAGGTCAGGACAGACTATTTCTGGTTCAGTTTAGCTCATCATACCCTGGTACTATATTTAGAAGATCTGCCCCAAGATAAAAGTAAACTAAAACTGAACTGAAAGTCAAAGTGCCAAAGGGTTTGTCAGAAGTCCTGCTGCAAAGAAATCTAAACGACTGGAATTAAGACTAATGCACCAAACTGACATTTTGTGTTTAATGAATAGAATCAACAGGAATAAGAGTTTCAACTGCTGAAAAGGAAACAGAACAAATACTGTAATCGGAAGACATCAAGATGGTAAAAAAAAGAGTGTACACTTACTTACTTATTACACTTTTATCTTTTCTAGCAGTAAGGTCACAATAATCAGAAACTGTTCTGACCAGCACTATGCAGAGGTAATAACAGTGGGCCTGCTGCACCACCTACTGTTAAAATGGTAAGCAGTAGTTATTTGTTCCTTTGTGAGCTCCACGATTCAGCCTTAATCCTCTTCAGACTTTGTGACCTGTATCCTTGAGAACTAGTTACTTTCTCTTTCATTGGGGTTCTTGTAATGCCCTCACAGGTTAACTATCTCACTCAAACTCAAAGCAAAGTGATGCATAGCAAAATTGGTCCTGTGGAAAATTAAAACTGTTCATAATAATAATAAGTGTCAATCAGGCCCACGTCTTTAAGGTTTGTAATAGTCATATTATCACTTCAGGCACAAAATCAGGTTATTCACAGAGCACATACCTTAACATCCCGGAACATCTCAAAAATAGAAAAAGAAAATGTCATTTAAAAAAAAAAAAAAAATCAACCTTGCTCCAGCTGTACCCTTTCCAATGATTGTTGCAAGCAGAATCACTTTTACTATGTGTGTTCTTGTGGCCTCTCAACCTTGACTTAAGAAGACTGACTCACTTCAAGTGGCCTACAAGGGTCATTGCTGAAAGATTACATCTTACATAATGTTTTTATTAGCAGACAATAGCAGTGACCTGAATAATTTTAGTGCTGCATTGTCTAGTTCAGCTGGCATGTTAAACACTGACAAAGTATTACTTTCATCATAGAAACTGTATATATATATATATGTAAAATAGTTTCTATGATGAAAGTAATACTTTGTCAGTGTTTTATATATATATATATAATATATATATATATATGTGTGTGTGTACAGTATGTATATAGCTAGGTCCGGTATAAATAAGAGACCACATCACTTTATTGTGGCTTTACACTTTTATAACTTTACCAAGCTTATTTCGAAATTTCCAACATTTTTGGAGTAACTTATCTGTTATATATCTTATATATCTTATGGAGTAAATGATCTTAGTCTAACCTGGAGGTTGCAAACTGCACATATATTATTTTACAACTGTCATTAAAAGAACATGGTCCACAAGTCCAAAATTGGGTTGTAGGTATATATTAAAATATGGGCTGCTTTCTTATTATTCACACACCTGCAACTGCAGTAGCCGAAAAATGTAAGTTTTCAAATATGTGCTGGAAAGGAATGTTGGAACATGTCAAGAGGAACCATAAAAACTGTTGTCTTGTGAGCTTCGGGAGCTCAGCTCAAAAAAAATTCTCTGTGGTGGGTCAAAAGAAGTTCAGCCTAATTTCTATTCCCTTTCTATTCAGTTACATTTCCGTCTCTTTGATGTGGTTTGTAGATGAGTTCTCAAAAGGACAAGTACAAAAATTATGGTATAATAATGGGAACTGTGAACAATGAACTGGACTGAATACTGGCCAAAGTCCTACTTTTAATCTACAGCATAAGAGAGATAAGACTCTGCTAAACTTCCTCAATACAGTAATCAGACAAGGACAGCACAATGTAACAGCAAATTTGACGTACTGTATTCAATAATCCTGTCAAAGTGTGTAAAGCTTTTCCTCCAGGTTTTCTCAGCACAGATTTCAAAGGCACAGATATACATAAGAAATGGAACGCTCTTTTAACATTTTATACTGGACTAAACCTGAAGAAATCTTTTAAATAAACCAGTTTAAAAAGCAGATTTTACTCTGATCTAAGGATTTTCATCTCATTTCTAAACACACATTATGGGTTTCCAGATTTGTAGTGGTAGTTATGGAACGTGGCTATAAGTTACAGTGGAAGCAGAAATGAGCTCCTGTAAACCAAATCTACTTTTTACTCAGGCCAAGATAGTTCTCAAAGGTCACAACAAGGAGAACGTTCAGCACCAATAACAGATACTTTCTTGTCAAATGTTAATGCTGTGAAACATAGCTGAGAAAATTCCCACCATGTGCCAAATTAGATAATTAGATAACTATACCACTGCCAACACACAGTCCTGCTTTTGTTTCAAAAATGAACAGACCCCAATTAACATCATCCTGTGTCTGCTGTCATCAGGAAAAACTCTGGATAGCAGCAGGTTACACTGGGAGTTTTATTAAAACATATTTTACAAAAATATTACTTTTAATGCT
This sequence comes from Distichodus sexfasciatus, assembly GCA_032718565.1. Classification (NCBI taxonomy): domain Eukaryota; kingdom Metazoa; phylum Chordata; class Actinopteri; order Characiformes; family Distichodontidae; genus Distichodus; species Distichodus sexfasciatus. The sequence goes on along the minus strand of JAVGVS010000059.1, from coordinate 1,649,808 downwards.
TTATTTAACATAGTGATTATTAAAATGCCCGAAAAGCATTACATTCAAATTTCTGACAAACCATCTCTGCTTTTTGTGTAGACTCAACAGCACAGTGTCCGAATGACTTTTGCTATTGATCTTCTATCACACTATGATGCATTGGGTTTCTGGACTGGATGCACTGCATCACTCACTGCCTTTGTCCTGGTTTCTCCAGTCAGCAACTGCCCAACAAAGCAAAGCTTCACTTCAATCCACCACGTAACATGTGAGGAGGATGAATAATAGTGCTCTCTATCCATCCCTCAACAATGCGCTTCCGAGAAGGGGGCACAGGGTAATGATTTTGTTATATCCAAAATATGCAAGACTGACCTTATGCACAATGTCTAGGACTGGTCCAGCACCAGTTTTCTAGAGCCAAGTGGTCCAGGTCATAAGATAAGCTATTCATGGGAGAAATATGTTCCAGTGTGAAATGCCAGCGCTCCGCTTGAGGGACCACATGAAAACTTCTGCAGAATTTCCAGTACCTAACTCTTCTCTCCATGCCGGTGTCATATAACATATTCCAGTATTTAAAAAAGAAGTTGATAAAACAGGGAAATAAATTACTATTGAGGTGAAACCTAACGAACATTTTTTTGGTCACTTTATGGAGGAGGTAAGTGTGTGCTTAGGTGTCGGTGATCTCTCTCAGACAGCTTGACTTCCCCAAGCCAATGGAAGCAGATTAGCAGGGGGAGAAGTCTGATTACGTCTCCGGCGGCTACAAAGAAGCAGAAAACAGACTTAGGCAGTTATCTTACCATAGCAGGTCATCATCACTCCACAGGACTTGAAACAAAATATTAATCTTGCTTTACTATTAAGGCTTTGTACACTCTAAGCAGCTAATGGGCCGTATGCGGAACGTTTAACGTTTGAACCCGGAAAACAGAGATAGATAGTTCCGCTTTTCACTTCGGTACACATCTGGTTTCTCCAGTCGGTCTGAGGTAATAATATCAAACCAAAAAATACATTTTAAAAAGTGAATACACTTCTTAACTTAATAATAGTATTTTATTAACTTATGTTTTGTTTTTTTTTGTTTCAAAATCATAATCATTTTAGCGGGCTGCAGCTAGGATTAGTTAAACTGTGCCTGGTTGATTGTGACAAACTACATAATTGACGTAAATCAGAAAAAATAGCAAACAAGTTAGCAGAGATATGTTTTACTATCAACTAGGGCTGGGTATCGTTGCTGATTTCCTGAATCGATTCAATTCCGATTCACAAGGTCATGATCCGATTCAATTCTCGCTTCGATTCGATTTGATTCAATATCGATTTATTTAGCGATTTCTTTGCGTCAATACTAGTTTTGCTTGGTTATAAAATTAGGCCAGACGGTGATTTGAGCGGAGCAGCTTCAGCCATGGCTCTATTTGGTTTCGGCTTCGCCGGTCTCACATTTTTATAGCTCTCCTTGCGCGGTCGCGAGAAGTAGTGCATAGCGGCAGGAAAAGATCGATCCGTGAATTTTTGGAATCGATATCGTATTTTTCGAACGAGAATCGATATTGATCAGTGAATCGATTTTTTGAACCCAGCCCTACTATCAACACCCAGAAATCAGGTAACGTTAGCTGAGGTAACATAGCTAGCTGATAACAACTTAACCTCATAGTTATCAGTGTAAGAGGAGGCATATAACCCAAAACCTCTGTCCAGTCTGCTGTCTGGTGTTGCTGACCACTTGCAGATCTGGTGGACATCGGATGCGGGGGAGATCCTGCAGGCATCTACCGTAAAACGCCGTTTGTTGAAAGTATTTGTGTAAAAAGTCAGCACAGACAGAGAGGTTTCCCCGCTATCGGCAAAGTTATTATTCCGAATAGTGGCGTCACGTCGGATGAGAAGTCACCTGTTAAACCAACACGGAACTAACGTTGCGCATACGGCCCATACATGCTAGTTCAAACTCTAAAGAATAGACTGTACAAAGAAGGAAGTAAAAGGCTTGATGAGATGGATGGATAACTGGGCGTTCTGACCCTTACATGTACCTCGTGCTGCAAGTGGATTTAGACATGGAATTTTTGTGTCAGATCTTCTTTTGGCCCCAGGGCTTCCCCGGTGTCGTATGATCTACGCAGCATTGCCAAAGATTGAGATACAGTCAACATCACCCACTAGTCTTAATGTTTTCTATTCGTTAACACAACTTCCATGCGGCAAGCTGATTAATATTGCATTGTTAATACGGTAATACTGTTAGAATCTCACACCAGGCCCACATCCACTCTGATATTGTGCATTCAGTTATTCATTTTGTTTGTTTGCATTCCACCAAGTATTTTTATCCAGTTTCCTCAAGATATTAATCAAAACCGTTTCCCATCTTTGTAAACAGGATGACAACATTAGCAAAAAGAGAAAGAGCGAAATCATGCACCTTCTTCTTGTAGGGGTGGGAATCTAAAACCGGTGTTACACCAATTTCTGTGGCCACTGAAATTTGTGACTAGGGTCGCTGCTTCGCCTTTTGCAGCTATTGAAACACACTATCACTCGGCTTGCAATTTACCTTTATTTGTCATGGGGACACAAGACTTACACAGAGCTTTTATGTAATGCATTGCTGCACACAGTATAGCAAAGCACGTAAGCCAAATAGGAAAATTACGAACTGCCTCGTGGATAAAATACACACTATATGCAAAGCAATTCAGTAATATAGACTTGATGTTATTCTAATTCTTTTAAACACTGAAGTGGGAAATAACATTAAAGTACAAGTATCAAATATATCACTATTTGCATCGTTACAACAACACTGCCTTAAGTTATGACAGTTTGGTTTAATCTGCACTACAAAGAGTGGGGTTTTTTGGTACATTGCTTAATAGGTGTAATTTGATTTTGGACTTATTGGATGGTCAGTTGCAGTCTGTCAAGGTGCAATAAATATGAAAAGTTCTAAAACATCTATTGTGTAGATTACTGTTCTACTATTATAAACATAGAAATGATCATATCTACAGTAATATATAAAATAAAAGCTATTTTTCATGATATAAACACACACGCTGCGTTTGTTAGCGCGCACGACTCTCACAGGGAAGTCCAACATTCACTAAAACCTTCCAGTTCCGTTAAATCTTCCCATTTATTACAGAAAAACTTATATTTTAGCTGATAAATAACAACAACCAGCGTTCTACTCACAGTACAGACATTTACTTGATATTGATTTATCCCCGACGCGCGTCCACAGCGCTATTGTGCCGCGGCTCTCATATGGAACGGCCTCATGACAAAATGAGTTATAGGCCAAATGAGTCCAAATCCAAAAATTCCCAGGACTTCAGTACCTTCTTGTTTTTCAATTAATTAGAAAATATTTTCCATTCTATAATGTTAGAGAGTAAAAAATAAATATAGAAAAATGCATGATTTGTTTTCAAATAATTTTATTCTATATCCAGATGGATTCCAAATGGATAAACAAGTGTTTCCACCTGCACTAACCTTATTGTTTTCATCCTGGTTATACAGGACAAACTCAAAATTCTGGAAAGAAGTTGTTCTGTTGAACTACAAAATCCTATTTTTACTGGTCTGTACTGATTAATATTACAACATAAAACAACTGGTATTGCTATCAATGTTTGTTATCTCTCAGGAAATGTTTCCTTCAGAGGTCACCCAGGGTGCTAATGAAAAGGCCAATATTTGGATTTCCTGTCAGCAAAATTCCAAAGTGGAGCATTAAAAACATTAACAAAAAAAAGGTTTCCGTTCATTACAGTTTTATGATCTGCTTCCTGACCCAACCAACATGCCCAAAACATGACAATGGCTGTGTCTGAGATTTTTTTTTAAAGGTTGGTCAGTTGGGCAAAAACAAAACTGTACAGAAAAAATTCACTGTTGACTAATTATTTAGTCGTGGCTTAATGTTTTATATTCAAGCAATGGATGAGCTCATTTAAGCTGAAGCCCTGCTGCAGGCAAACAGCCAGGTGCATTCGGGTTTGGACAATTAAGTCTAACGATTACTAAAACAACTAATCAAATAATCGGATGACTAATTTGGAAGGTGATTAATTGAAAACTATTCAAAAGCTGGCTATCGCAGCTTCTCATATTAATTACACTAATTTTGTGAAGTAAGGTAAACACAAAACTAATCGGCAGTAAATACATCTCAAGCGTTTTGTTGCTAGTGTCTGTGTTAAGGTCAGTGTGTTGACATTTCATTACAGCCCGTTTTAAGAACATGCCCAGTTTGTTTTGTTATAGGGCTCATCAAGCAGGAAACACCGGCTCCAGCACGGCCTGAGCAACAAGGCAGCAGAATGAAATCAGTGATTTATTAGAAGAAAGCAAGACACAGGAAACCTGGCTTTAGCGTAGCATGCTTGGAGGTCAGTAGCTGTTTTCATTCATGCAAAATTTCAGCCAGCTTGTTAAATATTTGTAACAAAAACAGAATGTAAGATGTGCTTACCCTTTTTGTTTATGAAAAAAACCCCACAACACGACAACTATTACTGCAAAAAAAAACACAAAACATATAAGTGAAGTGGAAGTAAATATTTAAAAAGATATATAATACAACATATTAACATTATTACTATAAACAGTATAAAATTCTCAGTGAATATGGCACAAGGACAACAGCCTTTACATTCTGACTGTTAATATAGTATCAAGATTACTGGCCCAGCACTAGCTCTAGAACAGTTTGTGGTCAAATATCTACCAATAATAAACCGAGGTTTCTAGAGCTCTCAAAATGGTGAAAATTCACTAATCATGTTATGATGAATCTTGCCTATGATTATGCCATGTATTTTTACCATAATATCATGAAATAAGATCAGTATTGCATAGCAACAAGCACAATGTGTAACAGCATAATTTAATTACGCTCATATAATAAATTATCTTCATTCAGTGCTACTGCTCTTCAGATTCTATTCTCTGTCACACCAAATAAAAGGTTAAAACAATTGTCCGTACAGTCATTTATGGCCATTTATGTGAAGTGTGAAAACAAATTTATGATAATGACAGAAAACAAAGGGTTGCTTATAAACAAGCCTCTCCTACATACAGAAAAAACCAGGTCTGAGCACAATCTTTAACATTGGTTCAACTAGTGTTCATACCACAGACAGACTCACCTAATGACGAGACGACAACAACAGCCAAAACGATAGGTAAGGCTGTGGAAGTACCTGGAAAGGAAATCAGTCATGAGGGAAATCTTCAATACTGTTGACAAAGTAAACTATGTGGTTGATCATATATCTCAGCTTTCCAGTCACTAAGAAACACAAGAACCAGTCGATTTAATTAAAAATGACTCGCACAGCCGACTGCACCAATTAGCTATGGTAGTAAGTAACTATGCAGCTGTCTGAGGTGCAAATTCTGGCGTAATTTATTATAGCAGATATAATATTACGCTAAGGTATGACTCACTTGATGATGGATCCTCCTAAGCTGATGTGAAAAAAAAGAGAAATGGATAGAAAAGAGAGAGGAAAACAAATTACAGTATAGAGTTCACATAGCAACTTATACACATGACTGGAAATAAAAAAAAAGGCCTGGAAAACCTGTTTTCAGCAGTTTACTTCCTAAACTTCCAAATCTATCAGCACTATATGCAGGACTGAACAATGAGAAGAATAAATGTAAAAAAAAAATAACAAGCGCCACACTTGTGACTTATACGACTATAGCTCCAAAACCACAACTGACTCCGGAACGTTTGACCTTCCATTCCTTACACAGCACTGGGAGTCAACCAATAATGTGGTCTGGCTGGCACTCAAGCTTGTGTCTCCTTTCTTACACACAGGGAGATTCCTGTTTGATTTGCAAACCAACTTTCACTTGAGACTTATTCAATGGCTGCAACTGGAAAAAGGAACAATTACTATGATAAATCTCAGTTGTGCCCATCCAGCCTTATCTCAGATAGTAAATAAAAATGACAAATTAACATTACTGAAATATTCGACCAAATATGACATCTCTGGACAAATACGGCCAGATAAAAGTCTGATGTTTCCTCAATACTTTTGTCCAGCTCTACTCCACACTGATAGGGCTGGGCGATAAAACGATAACAACATGTATCGCGATAGACGCGTGATCGATATCAATAAAAAATGTGTTCGATAAAACGTTCGATATTTTTTATTCTTCTTCGGAAGAAAACAGAGGTTGCGAAGCTAGTTTGGTTGCATTGGGGATCCCGACTAGTAAGACATATTGGCCTCAGAAGATTAGCGTTGGTGTCCAGCTATGTAAATGTTATATAAAAAACACTCTATATCTTTTATTTTAATAAAAGTTTTAGAAAATATTTTTCACTTTCGTAGGCCGCCATTATTTGTTCGCGTTTCAATGCATTCTGATGATAGCATCACATGGTTCTTCGTCCTCGGCCCTAATTAAACTTGACAGTACAGCGAGATGAGCAGCGTCTTCACGTTCAGCCTTTTTCCGGATTCGAGCCAAGCGCACTGTAAAATCAGGAGGGGCGGCCAGCGGAAGACAGCACTCGAACTTCATGAGAGTGAAGAGGATCAGAGGTGAGAAAAAGAGTGGGGCAAAATCCATGGTGTCTGTGTGGCAACTGCTTGTCAATGCCGACCGAGAGGGAGAGTGTTTATTGTGAAGAACTCCGCTTTCTGTCAGCAACTGTCCGGCGCAAGCATGGATCAAACTATCGATATGTCTTATATTCAATATAAATGTTATGCTCATCTACGTAGTCATTTGGTTATGAAAATATACAGTAAGCCTTTATCACAAGATGCTCTGGTTATTTACAGACACTCTGTGTGTCGTTGGTGAACCTCGCGCTCTACCGGTCATGGATGTTGCCTCAAACACCCCATCTCGATTGGGGCAAACTGCGTCAATGTTCTCGTGTGCTGTTACACGGAGTGTCTGTAAATAACCAGAGCATCTTGTTATAGCGTTTTACAATAAACACTCTCCCTCTCGGTCGGCATTGACAAGCAGTTGCCACACAGACACCATGGATTTTGCCCCACTCTCATTTCCTCACCTCTCCGATCCTCTTCGTTTTCATATAAAGTTCGAGTGCTGTCTTCCGCGTCGTCCTCTTGATTTACAGTGCGCTCGGGCTCGAACTGAAAAGGCTGAACGGAAGACGCGTTCATCTCGCTGTACTGTCAAGCGAATTAGGTCTAGGGCAGGCGCAACCGGCAGCGTCACTACCCAGAATACTGGCGTAAGCAACAATGGCGGCCTCGGTGAAAACATTTTCTAAAACTTTTAGTAAAATAAAAAAGATATAGAGAGTGTTTTTATATAACATTTATAGCTAGCACCAACGTTAATCTTCTGAGGCCAACATGTCTTACTAGTCGGGGATCCCTTTAAGTGTTCATTGTGACTTTAGACTTATGTTTACATTTTAATTATTTGAGTTTTCCATGGTTGTTGACACTTCTGTCTTAATAACTGGGGTTATATGATCAGAGAGAAGGTTAAGTTTAAAATAAAAATGTTTAATGTAATATATTTTTCTCCTGGTCCTTATTTTAAATGGGTCATAAAAAGAAATATCAATAATTAGCCGATATAAAACCCGATATGAAACACTGATATAAATGATACAGTTTTATGTAATCCCTTGTTGGTTCCTGGTTATCAACCCATTTACCAATCTCTTCAGGTTTTGCATTTATCACTAAAAAACAAGGTCATGTAATTTGTCCAAATCGTTAAATACATTTATTTCAATAAATGTGGAAAGGGCAGGGGGTAACGTGTGTTTACCTTTACAGCTTAGACGTCCACTCCAACCATGTACAAGACACCGCAAATAGCTAGAGCCCTGAAGATAATATCTGGGAAGATACGGATAAGTTAATTCCAGCACACAGAATTAAGCAGAGAAATGGTAAGGTCTGAGAACCTTACTCACCCTGTATACCAAACTGGTTTCTTAGCGCACAAAAAGTGTTCCACTTGGCATGTCCAAACTGCATGGGCAAGGCCTGGGAAGACACAGTCTTTCTCTGGAAAATATCGTTTTGGTTTAAAGAATTAGAAATAACAAAAGCAATGAGGTTGAGAGAGACAAAAGCAAATCGTTTTTAGCACCTTCATAAACACATTTTACAAGTGGGAAGGTGATCGACACTAAGTAGAAATACAGTTTTTTACTTCTGCATACAGGCGTGGGTGTACTCAGGTCCCAGCCTGGCAATGTGATGATGTCGATCCTCTTCCACCTCTCATATCAATAGCACATTCAGAAACTTTCACTACCATCTGAAGTGGTTCGCTTCAGAAGAGTCTCATCAGTCAACACCAGGTTTCCCTCCACAACAGGTCTGGGACAATCATCTATTCAAGGTGGAATCCAGTAAGACCAACACAGTAACTAGACATAATAGTGTTAAAACGTTTTCCCTGAAATTTAGTTTACATTATTCCAGGGCCGTGCAGAGATGTTTGAAGGGGTGGGTGCTCAAAGTGAAAAAGGGGCACATAGAACCAGGCTGAATAACAACAACCCACCATTCATCAAGAATCTAATATGGAATCGCATCATACTGTATCACTGTCATCAGTTGGGGACTGTAATAATAATAATAATAATAATAATAATAATAATAATAATAATAATAATAATAATGATAAATAAAGTAATAAATATAAAATAATGTATTTATGGTGATTCAGTTTTCTTGACTATCCACTCTGTGCAAGGCAGAAAGCTTATTAAATGTTTAAACTGTAGCGATACAATAATTTTTGCTGCTGTAAATCAGCATTTTGTCATGTTGAAATATAAAACTAATATAATCTGTTTCTTAATGCATTTTTTTTTTAAATACTGTTTTTTTAATATCATAATTATAATAATCCATAATTATGTGGATATGCATATTAGATAGTTTTTAGTGAAATATAAGCCCTCCAGAAAGGAAGAGAAAAGCCCTGTAACACTTTTAAACAAATGTGTTCCTAAAAAGAGGGGTGGACCAGAGTTCCAGACCCGCGAGCACCCTTACCGGTTAGCTGGCGGCTAATGACCACCACTGCTTGTGCAGTTAACAGCTCCTTTTGTAGCCGGAAAAGGCTTCACGCATGCTCTTCTGGCTTCGTTCCCGGCTCGTAACCAGCGGCAGCTCTGCGTCACGTGTGAGCATTGGTTAGTGATTGGATAATGCTCATCATGCTTGACTGATACAAAATGAATCCTTTTATTGCGCAAAATCGTAATTAATAGTTAAATGTTATTGTTGAGGGTCACAGACAGGACTCCACACACACACAAAAAAAAAAAATGCCTCAAGAAAAGGGCACTTGGGGTACCCAAGAGGAAAGGGGCAGGTGCTCAAGCCCCCTCCGCGCCCACCTCTGCACGTGCCTGCATTATTCCATTTAAAGTCATAACTTGCCCCAATAACAGTAACAGCAATAACACTTTTCTAGTGATCTTACTTGGAGCATGTTTTTCTTTTTTATTTTTGTTAAATCAATGCAACTGGAGAGTTACGTGTGTTTCTTCTGGCACAATCAAGTGGGCTGACTGTAACTGCGATTTATTCAGGCACTGTCAGATTTCATACATGTATACTACAGAAATGACAGTATAGATAGTAAATTGTTTTGAGGTGTTGCATTTATTAGTACATTACTTGTACTAACTGTATTTGCATTTTTCACAAAACAATGCATGCCTTTTTAGTGGTTTTTTCCCCATAAAATGTGGTAAATTCCTTAAAGTTCCAATGGTCTATTTGTTTTTTGTTATAACGTGTTAGGCGCAGTACCGCGTCTTAATTAACAGGAGAAATACTAGCCGGTCTGATGAGCGTGTATAACGCAGCCAAATCCACGCCTCGAGGTTGGACGCAGTTTGGAGACTAGTACCAAAAGAACCGAGGAGCCCACACATTTTTGTTTTTATAAACACACGGGGCAATAAATCACTGCTCTTTGAGGGAAAACAATAGAAAGTTACATACGTTTAGCAATATGGTGAATATAATAAGTACACATAGTGTACTAATAAACACAATCCTTACAATTGTATTTTAATATCTTTATTGTGCTAGTATACTTAATCTTTTCTGACAGCGTCTTGAACAACAATCACTGAATCTGTATTTTGCAATCTCACGTTTAAAACACAAACAATGTCACGTTTGCTTGGAATTCTTTTCTCCAGTTTATTTGAACCCAGTGTGTAGGTTGGATCACAAAATTGTTATTTGCCTGGATATTTTCTAAATGAGTCATTGTTGTACAGAACAAACCTCTACTCTACTGCCATGCCATCATCACTGCTGTTTTATGATTGATCACCTGAGTAATATTAATCTACAGCAATCCTGTGGTCAGACACTGACCAGTAATGAATATAGCAGACATATTCATTACTATATAGACATATTTCAAATAAATAAATAAATAAATAAAACTCCTCAAATATGCCGCGCAATTTGTTTGCTATAGCGATTTGGATGCAGGTAAAAATAATGAAAATTAAAGGCCAGTCTGGTACAGCGTCCAGTTGACTCGTATTATTGGTGTAGAATGAGTCATTCTAAGGGTGTTCCCGAGCCTGATGGTGGCTTCACTGACTGGATCGTGTAATTTCTTCCTACCGCAGTTTCCATAACAAACGAAAACGCAACATCCAGAAGATGGAAACACTTCTACAGCTTCCCCCACCCTTCCTTATTAAACTCTGATTTATGTCTGGTTTTTGTCACTGCCTAAACTAACCAACCTTGAAAATGATTTGGGGCAACAACTTATTACAATCACTTCCTCAAAGTTAATCATGGCTAGTAGGCAGAAAATCCAGAAACTTGTGAGGGCCTGGGACAGAGACACATCCCAACATCAACAACAATCAAACTACCACCATCAACAAAATTATCTGCTACTACAATGAAAATAATTAGCTGGTCAACAGAATATGAATTTTTACACAGAACCAGTGGAATTAAAAATGACTCGCACAGCCGACTGCACCAATTAGCTATGGTAGTAACTGTAAACGCTGTCCCAGAGGAGTGCAAATTCACAGGCGTAATTTATTATAGCAGATATAATATTCACTAAAATTATGACTCACTTGATGATGGATCCTCCCTCGCTGATGTGAAAAAAGAGAAATGGATAGAAAGAGAGAAAACAAATTATGATTGTAACTTATACACATGACTGGAAATAAAAAAAAGGCCTGGAAAACCTGTTTTCAGCTGTTTTACTTCCTAAAATTCCAAATCTATCAGCACTATATGCAGGACTGAACAATGAGAAGAATATAACACAAATGCTTACCTACTATGATGGCTACTGTAGTGCTGTAGGTGGCGCTGGTTTTATATCGGTGCTTATGCTGCTGGTAGGCGTTGTCTTTTCCTCACTGACAGTCGTGCTGATATCTATAAGCGAAATTAATAAGCTCGTTGTGGTCGAAGCTATCGAAGAAACGGGGAGAAAGTATTTTCAGGCATACAACAAACTTGTAAATTTACGACATTAACAGTCAGGCTTTTTGAATCTGTAGACGGCATCACTTTTGATGATCCAGTTTTATTCCTGAAAAATCAGGACTACACCAAGTATTAAGCGTACAGCACTTTTTGTCAAAAGACAAACAATTTATGTCATCATGCAGCTAAAAAATAACATGCGACACTTGTGACTCATACGACTATAGCTCCAAAACCACAACTGACTCCGGAGCGTTTGACCTTCCATTCGCCACACAGCACTGGGAGTCAACCAATAATGTGGTCTGGCTGGCACTCAAACATGTCCTCACTTTCTTACACACAGGGAGATTCCCGTTTGATTTGCAAACCAACTTTCACTTGAGACTTATTCAATATGGCTGCAACTGGAAAAAGGAACAATTACTATGAGCCGTCTCAGTTGTACCCATCCAACCTTATCTCAGATAGTTAATGACAAATTAACATTACTGAAATATTTGACCAAATATGACATCTCTGGACGAATACGGCCAGATAAAAGTCTGATGTTTCCTCAATACTTTTGTCCAGCTCTACTCCACGCTATGGATATAAAGAAGTCTTAAAGAAATTAACTGGGGTTAAGTGGGATTCCCTGTGTCCCGCATTCATATACAGACAGTTTTTATTGAGAATAAATTCTCACCTATGCATTCAGGGGCTGGGGAATCATATTTCCGTGTTTGCGCACAAGTGATTGTCCTGTTGCCTACGAGGGTGAAGCCAGGATTACAGGAGTACTCTATGACATCCTCATATTCAGGTAATTCCTTATTTGGTTTCCTGGTTATCACACCATTTGCAATCTCTTCAGGTTTTGCATTTATCACACAAAAAGAAAACAAGGTCGCGAAAATTTGTAAATCGTTAAATACATTTTATTTCAATAAATGTGGAAAGAACAGCAAGGGAGTAGCGATGTGTTTACCTTTACAGCTAGGACGTCCACTCCAAGCATGTCCAAGACACCGCAAATAGCTAGAGCCTGAAGATAATATCTGGGAAAATGCGGATAAGTTAATTCAGCACAGAATTAAAGCAGAAAAATGGTAAGGTCTGGAACACTCACCCTGTGTCTGGAATTGGTTTAACAAAGCGCACCAAAAGTGTTCACTTGGCATGTCAAACTGCATATTGGGCAAAAGGCACTGGGGAACTGACACGCAGTCTTTCTCTGGAAAAATCTCGTTTTGGTTTAAAAATTAGAAATAACAAAAAGCAATGAGGTTGAGAGACAAAGCAAAATAGTTTTTTAAACGCTATAAACACATTTACAAGTGGGAAGGTGATCGACACTAGAGTGAAATACAGGTTTTTTTACTTCTGCATACGAGCGTGGGTGTACTCCAGGTCCCAGCCTGGCATGTGATGATGTCTGATCCCTCTTCCACCTCATATCCAGTAGCACATTCCAGAGAACTTTCACTACCATCTGGGAAGTGGTTCTTCAGAAGAGTCTCATCAATGATCAACTTTTGGTTCCCTCCACAACAGGTTTGGGACAATCATCTATTCAAGGTGGAATCAGTAAGACCAACACAGTAACTAGACATAATAGTGTTACAACATTTTCCCTGAAATTTAGTTTACATTATTCCAACCACTTAGTAATGTGTCTAAAGGCTTTAAAGTCATAACTTGCCCCAATAACAGTAACAGCAAAACACCTTTCTAGTGATCTTACTTGTAGCATCTTTTTATTTTTGTTAAATCAGTGCAGCTAGAGAGTTACATGTGTTTCTTCTGGCACAATCAAGTGGGCTGACTGTAGCTCGAACACTGTCCAATTCATATACACAGAAATGACAGTATAGATAGTAAATTATTTTTGGGAAGTGTTGCAAAGTTTGAAAAATGCAGGATGTGCAAAAGTTTGGGCACCCTCTCACTTACGTGCTTTGAAGACATGCAGTCATTTAATACTGACAATTTGCAGCACTAAATTGCTTTGATTAGCTCATTAGACCTACAAAGACCGCTGCAACCAATAAAAAATGGTTTTTAACATATATACATTTCTAATGGTACTTGTCCTTGATTTCCTCTTAAGAGAGTGGCAACATGGGAACCTTTAAAGAACTCTCTACGGCTTAAAACTAAGATAATGCATTTTTATGAATTAGGAGAAGGCTACAAAAGATCATCACGAAGGTTTGGACTGCCTGTCTCAACAGTCAGAAATGTAGTTATTAAACAGAAGGCCACAGGAACAGTCCTTGTGAAGAAAAAATATGCATGAAGAGCCCATGAAAAAGGCACGAGCAAAACTAGTTAGAACTGCTCACAGACAAACAACAGACCACCTCCAGAGAGCTACAACAACATCTGGCTGCTGATGGTGTCCACTGTATCGTTCCACAGTCCAAAACACTTTGCACCAGGAACAGCTCAGTGGAAGGGTGATCTTGTATAAGAAAACCGCATGGGGTATGCAAAGAGCATCTGGACAAGCCAGAAATATTCTGGAAAAAAATACTGTGGACAGATGAGACTAAGATAGAGTTATTTGGTCATAACCAGAGGCACTATGCATGGTGAAAAAAACACACAGCTTACATTCAGGAGAAGAACTTGCTGCCAACAGTAAAATTTGGTGGAGGATCCACCATCATGTTATGGGCACCAATATTAGCTCGTAGCCAGGTACACAAACCTTGTTGTTAAAGTTAAGAGACACATGGATTCACAATATCAGCAGATTCTTGACAAAGAATGTGCTACAGAGTCAGTCACAAAAGTTGAAGTTCACGCTGAGGGTTGGATATTTTCCATGCGACAGTGATCCAAAGCACCACTCAAAATCTACTAAGGAATTTATGCAGAGGCACAAGTCCAGTGTTCTTGAATGGCCATCCCAGTCCCCAGACCTGAACATCACTGAAAATGTATGGATTAATGTTGAAGCAGGCTGTCCATGCCCGGAAGCCATCAAACCTGACTGAACTGGAGATATTTTTTTGGAAGAACGGTCCAAAATACCACCAGCCAGAATTCAGGGACTTGTGAGTGGCTATAGGAGGCGTCTACAGGCTGTTATTTCAGCAAAAAAGGAGGCTGTCTACGAAATATTAATAGGATTATTCCTTTGGGGTGCCCAAATTTATGCACCTGTCTATTTTGTTTAAATGAGCATTCATTTTTCTGTTGGCCAATAAAAAATTTATTTCACTACTGAATTGTTGCTATTTCCATAAGTTATCAAATATGTTAACATTGCTGCCTCTCAAGCTTAGCAAGTTATGAATTAATACAGTTATTTTTTTATCAAGGGTGCCCAAACTTTTACATAAGACTGTACGTGTTAGAGCGCAGTACCGCGTCTTAATTAGCAGGAGAAATCGTAATAGCATTCACTACGAGAGTCATACTGGGAAATGTTGTTTTAAATTAATTTATTCACTGAAGTCAAACAAGTATTAATGTAAAATTTTGATTTAGAGTTCTGAATAACCTTATGCCTTTGGAATTACAACGCATTAGACTTGAGACTTTATGTTGCGCACTTTGACGACACTCCCCAGCTTGCGAGTATCTTTACCCTCTACTCTGCACTTGTGCATTTTACATATCACTTTTATATACTGCAAATGCTGCTCAATACACAAAACACACAAATAGTTATAATATACTGTCTGTTACTCTGTTTTTAAAAACATTTTACTTACTTAAATCCACCGAATTATTGCCACCTAACATACGCTCGTAACTTCAGTATACATATATTAATGCACTCAAACTTGCCCTGTTTTAGTACAATTTAGTTTTAGTCTTCAAATTTACAGTTTATTTATACACATTCTCCATTATTGCTCGGAATCACATCGTCTTGTCTCGCTTTATAAGTGTGCATAAGGCAATTGACAATAAATGGTTTACTGACTTTTAATATGGTACAGTTAATAAATTAAACGACGTTTCGGATGAACTTACCGGCTTTTCCGTATTACTGGCTTGTAAATCATTAAAACAGCAGAGTCCTGGCCAGTCTTCCACTTCATCGTTTCGATAATATATAAAAAGTGTTGATTAATACCTCCCGATTTAGAGTATCGGAAACTGACCAACAGAAGTTTAAACACCCCACGTGCGACTTCGCCTTTTCGACGCCTGACTAAAAGCGTTTGAGAAACATTAGCTGACGTCAACAGTTACGTGCGATTTTTGGCCGCGTTCTGTGTCCAGACAGTTATATCCATGTTGCTAAATATTTATACTGAGTAATAACGTCTCGCAGCAACACGCTTTCTCAGCCACTGTAAGACACTGCAAGAACTCGGCACCTTAAGTCCTCCGTTCGTTTCTCTCATGGTTTCTCACTCACTATGTAGTGCACTAGGGAAAGAATGTAATTTTCACCAGAAGACTCAAAACCCCCTTTATTTTCAGTGTTGGGGAGTAACGGAATACATGTAACAGCGTTACGTATTTAGAATACAAAATATGAGTAACTGTATTCCGTTACAGTTACCGTTTATAGAGGTGATAATTAGAATACACTTACCAGAGGTGGAAAGAGTACTGAAAATTTGTACTCATGTACAAGTACTGTTACATTAGTTAAAATGTACTCAGTTACAAGTAAAAGTACTGGTGTTACAAAAATACTTGAGTAAAAGTACAAAGTACTCTCCTCAAAAACTGTACTAATTACTTTTTAACCGATGGATGTTTTATTGCGTTGTCAATAGCTGGCATTCGATTCGATTCACCAGTATAAAATATCTACGTTCAAAGCACAAAGTACAAGTATCCAAAAAATTCTACTTAATTGCAATGCGTGAGTATTTATATTCGTTACTTCCACCCTGACAGTTACTTTGTTGAAATAAATAGATTACGGCGGTCTTTCCTGTATTTAGTATGTGGGCTATCCCCTCTCTATCCCTCTCTATCCCTCTCTCTAATTTTGGTAATTCCGCATTGCGGAAACCCAAACAAAACAACATAATAAGAGGCTCTAACGTGGCGTCCTGTTAATGTTGGTGGCGATCCCAGTTACACAATGGACGGGAGCCAGCACAACAGAGCCCACAGTGCCGGAACGGGAATGCATTTCTTACTGCATAAATTTATGTTTTGCTCCTCTCCCCGGTAAATATATTGTCTATTCAGGGAGATTTGGGCTTAACAGCCAATTGGTAGAGAAAAACAAACAAGAATTTGCAGG
This sequence comes from Distichodus sexfasciatus, assembly GCA_032718565.1. Lineage (NCBI taxonomy): Eukaryota > Metazoa > Chordata > Actinopteri > Characiformes > Distichodontidae > Distichodus > Distichodus sexfasciatus. The sequence goes on along the minus strand of JAVGVS010000059.1, from coordinate 1,633,110 downwards.
ATGTGATTTCTACATTCATGTAGTTGTAAAAAGCATGACAATATATTAAGTAATCCAAAGTATTCAGAATCGTTACTCACATTGAGTAATTTAACGGAATCACCGTTACAAACTACATTTTAGGGCATGTATTCTGCTAGCAATCTGTAGTGGAATACATTTCAAAAGTAACCTTCCCAACACTGTTTATTTTTAAACACCTTTTATTCAAACTTCAGTCTGTGCACGAACCAAGGAAGCCCTTAAAACTACTTCACATATTTGAATATGAACCATTTTCAGAGACTCCACTAATTTTTCACCTTAAATTGTACTTGAAAACACAAAATAATTTTGTTTTGTAACGTCAACTAATTCACTGCTTAAAGTCAACCCTACGAAGGCCTGTTTAAAGCTTTTGACTGCCTGAGAAGCAGTTTCAGCAGTAACGCACTACATAGGGACCATTAAGCCAAATTGACATCCTTGCTCTCTTGCCGGTCTGATGTGTAGGTCTATGAAGCAGCCAAATCCACGCCTCGAGGTTGGACGCGGTTGGAGACTAGCACTTAAAAGAACCGAGCCCACACATTTTTGTTTTTATAAACACACGGGGCAATAAATCACTGCTCTTTGAGGGAAAACATTAGAAAGTTATATACATTTAGAAATATCGTAAATATAATTATTACACGTAGTGTACTAATAAACACAATACTTACAATTGTATTTTAATATCTTTATTGTGCTAGTATACTTAATCTTTTCTGACAGCGTCTTGAACAACAATCACTGAATCTGTATTTGCAATCTACGTTTAAAACACAAACAATGTGCGTTCTTTGGAATTCTTTTCTCAGTGTATTTCAGACAGTGTGTAAGGTCCGGATCACAAAATTGTTGTTGCCTGGATATTTTCTAGTAAGGTCATTGTTGTACAAGAACAAACCTCTACTCTACTGCCATGCCATCATCACTGCTGTTTTATGATTGATCACCTGAGTAATATTGATCTACAGCAATCCTGTGGTCAGACACTGACCAGTAATGAATATAACAGACTTATCCATGGCAACAAATGGGCTAATGTTTGTAACAGCAACTACAGAGTGCGTCTTCAAAAGTAAGTTCTAATGATGTGAACGTGTATCATGACATATTTCCTAAAAAAAATAATAATAATAAAATAAACGATTTTGGATCAGAAAAAAAAAATAATGAAAATTAAAAGGCCAGTCAGGTACAGCGTCCAGCTGACTCGTATTACTGGTGTAGAATGAGTCATTCTAAGGGTGTTCCCGAGCCTGATGGTGGCTTCACTGAAAAGCTGGATCGTGTAATTTTCTTCCTACCGCAGTTTCCGCAACAATAGCCTGCTTATCCGAAGATGGAAACACTTCTACAACCCCCACCCTTCCTTATTAAACTCTGATTCATGTCTGGTTTTTGTCACTGCCTAAACTAACCAACCTTGAAAATGATTTGGGGCAACAACTTATTACAATCATTTCCTCAAAGTTAATCATGGCTAGTAGGCAGAAAATCCAGAAACTTGTGAGGCTGGGACAGAGACACATCCCAACATCAACAACAATCAAACTACCACCATCAACAACGCCGTCTACTACTACTATGAAAGGCAAATTTCGCTGGTCAACAGAATATGTCACAGTCACAGTTGAGATGTTATGATGTAAACCAGTGGAAAACGGTTTTAGACACGCTTTAGTTTCATTTCTAAAATTTGGGCGTTGTCCTCATGTGTTTAATTTATGTTTTTCATCCCCTTAGTAACCTCTGCATTTTTTTTGCATAGCTAGTATTTATAATAAGGAAATGAAAGACAATTACTCAGGATTCTTCCATCATAGCATCACTGTTTTTTTTCTTTAGGATCACCCATGTTGGACCTCTGCCACACAAAGGACCCATTCTTGTGTTTATGAACAGAATTATGTCATACCCAAACGATACCAGTGAATTTTCCTCCTACACTACCTGACACAACTTGCTAGAGTCAACATCCTTTCATGTACCACAAGCTATAGCCAGTAGTCTAGTTGTAAAAACAAATCAGGGGGGATGGTGGATTTTAACATTTATCAGACAATTAAAACAGTAGTAATTTCCGCATTCATTGATAAAATAGCACAAGGGATGGAACGGGGGATGTTCGTTTTAGAAGGGGGATAATTTTGACTGTTTTTATTTCAGGGGGGATGCGATCCCTCCTCATCCTCCTTCAATTCGAGTACTGGCTATAGCTATATGTGTTTATGAGAAACGTATTTGAAAACACCTCAACCTGTCACTTTCTTACTTTCCCACATTCCTTTCCTGTTATATTCTGTCTGGGGCACTGTACTTTGAACGGTTAGTTGCTATCAACGCACCATAGGCCATGTGTGTCCTTTTATCTTTAAAAAGTAGCACCACACCCTCCTGAGAAAGAGGGTCTAAGTACTAGGGTCATTTCTCCATTCAGCATACCAGGCCTTGGACAAGTGTTCACACAATTTTTCTTGAGTTACACTGAATGGCAGTTTAATCAAGAATCTTTTATTATAAGTTAAAGTTGTCTATGTTTCAAAGCGACAACTATAATAATGAAACGTTTTGCCAGAAGCAAAATGTCATTTTAAAAGATGTAAATGTTCTCAAATTTAACATTAGTGATATGGAGTGACATACGTGTTCTCATTGGTGACCCCTGGTGGAAAAGTGTAGTATCATTAAAGAAATGGTCAGATCTCTTACTTTTTAATGAATCATTAGTAATTCTATTTTACAGCTTTTGTCTAACTGTGCAAGCATAAACTTATTATATGTTTATGCTTGCACAGTTAGACACAGTTATATATATATATCTCATCTGGACATTTAGTTGTAAATTATGGACACAAATTACAAGCCGAATTGTAGTGTAAATATTTCTGCTTGCTTTCCTATTTTAAAACAGATTTAGTTGTAAATGGCATACTCAGCCAAGCAGTTTTATATCCTTTATTTATATATTATTCTCATTGTCATGGTAACTGTTTCCTAAATAATCTTGCCATCCTCTGCATTATTCTGATTAGTCACACATTATTTAAATCTCCTGACTTTGTCATTTTTCAGTGGTAAAAAGTCAGTTTCATTTCATTTAGACCCTGCAGCAAACAATATTTTTTAATTAAGATATCAGGAAATAAGATAATACTAAATAGACATGAACTCGAGAAGAATAAAAATACACATCCAGTTTGATAAGATCGCCATTCAAATCACTTTCACGGTTCAGAGGAGAGCGCAGGCCCAAACAGAGCTAATGCTACTTGCAGTGAAGCAAAGGGAGCTGTGTGGGGGTTTTTCAGCCAAAATTCTTCCCCTTTGTGTCTGCTGTTTGCCATGGCCACTTATGGGTTGTGGTCTTTCTTCTAACATGAGTCATTTGTACAGTATTCATGGTATTTAACTTGTAAAAGGTCTTCTGGATACACTTTGCAGTACCTTAGAAGTTGAGCAATGCAAAGCAGCTATTTGCCCAGTAACTTCAGTGCTTTGAATGCTTAAGACTTAAATAATTTGCGATGAAAGTTATCTACTTAAAACATATTAAACAGATTTTTCCTGACTTTCTGTTGTTCATTTCTCAGGTTCTTGTTCACTTCAAATAAGGTTAAAAAAAATCTTTAGTATGTTTTAACTGGATGCACTAATGAAAGCGTAACAGCATTGTATAAGAAAAATATATTAGCTAAACCAAGCAGCACTTGACATAAAAATGAAGATGTTTTGACACTACCTGGGTACATAGGTTTTGAGAGATTTGTAACAGGTGCCAAATACAGTCTAAGTGACATTTTAAACATAACAATAGTGAATGTATTAATAAAAGACATAACATAAATTAGGTGTTGCCTCTCATATACCTTGATGTAGTACAATTAAGCCAATGTACAGTATCATCTATATTCATGGTAACGATTAGCTAACTAGATCTGGAACATCTGCTTGATGTAGAAACAGAAAGAACGAGAGAGAAGTAGTTGAAGAGTCTAGATGAGAAAAAGACAAAAGATTCCAATCATTAAAAACTGTCAAAAGCCAATACCTTTTCTCCATAAAACTTTATTTTACAGTGCATGAACAGAACACCAGGACAGGGTTATGTTAGCTTCTGATCCACCTTAAATATTTTTTTGATACTTAAATACAAAAATAATGGAGCGAATTTACAGATCTCTATTCATTCTTCTGAGAGCACTCAACAACATATTTATAAAGGTGCTGTACAATATTTAAACATTTACATCTCGAGCCATGTGATATACAGACTGTTTCACCACCTGCGACAATGTGATGCCAGAATGCATCACTTTATTCCGCAACACTACTGGGGGGTGGAGAACACTGCTGATCAGTTCACGGTGAAGATGCCATGGCATTTTTTTGTTTACAAGCACAATGAAATAAATTTTGGCTGGATGTCCCTGACATAAAGTGGTGCCAAAACTGACTCACCTACTTGAATATTGCCATTTTAAACTCTTTCATAAGTGATAAATGTATGTAGGAACTGGTTGCTTTACACATGCCGCCCTGACGAGCTTTCAACTATCTTCCAATGACTGATCTGAAGATGTCAAAACTTGACCATTAAGTACTGTACATAAGTTCAAACCCTGAGGTGAAATACAACATACACAGGGAACAAGACACACCACATGGTCACCGACCCTTTGGTATTGATAGATCACATCCGCTTCCTTTCCAGACCATCTGTTAACACAACAAGGATTGAACCATCATTTAAATCAGCCCTTAATGGTGCTACACAAAAACGTCTCATGAGCAAGGACAGGCCACCTGATGAACAATAAAAATGACAGTGGACACAAACCCTGTAATATTCATCATTTTAGCATCCTTATCTTTCCTTTAGTGGACTTGTATCTTGACATATTGAATCCTTTACTCATCTGGAAATAATATTCTGAATAATCTTCTGGACTGCTTACACTTGCCTGCATATTTGGAGACAGACGTCAGGGAAAGGTGAAAGGAAAATAAAACTGCCAAGATCATCTAACATTTCAAGACGCTCTTGCATCGACCGTTGGTTTTGTGATAAGACAAAAGTAGCTGCTACAAGGTAAAACTACCACCGTGTTTACTATGTACTCTGGAACTCTACACGATCATATTCAGTTATTCCGTATGGCTACATGTCTCTACGCTCATATACATATTTCATTAAGTCACACAGGTTTTTTTTATACAAACAGCAAAGAATATATTAAAGCACAAGTTTCTGGTCGTTTGCAATAATACGATTCGAAGATCAAGGATTCAGGCGTTTTTTATCTCCGAGAACAGTCTACAAAAGTCCTCAGTAAAGCTAGTTGCTGGAGTGACTGTTCAGCCTTGAGTCTCTGCATTAGAGTTCTGTCAGCTGTCAGAGTGGTTGTCAGACATCCTTCACGGGTGTTTTGTTAAAAAAAGAAAGAAAAAAAAAGGCATGCAACGCAAGTTAAGGGGTGAAAGATCTATTTTTGCATGCAGTAACAGGACACTCTTTGGGAGCAACACAACCCTCAAGCACGTAGAAAAACTCATTCCTGTTCACTGTTTTGGTGACTGTTTGGGAGAGGCTGTGTCTTTAGCTGCATATAGATGAACTGCATTATGAAGGAAGGTGGAAAGTCTCCATTTTTATGTAATTCTTGTTGATTGGCACTAACGAGGACAAATATTTGAAGCAGGCCGGACAGGACTGTAAAGTGACAAGGATTTTGCTAGGGATAAATGTCCCACGCTAAACCTCTGCTCTCCCACTGCTCTTAGTTTGGACTAGCAGAGAGCAGAGTAGCAGCAACTCAGTTCTGACTGCTTTCACACATCCCGTCTTTAATGATTTTCATGAGGGCACAGTAAAACCCACTGTAGACTGCGCCACATGTGTACCAGGTCAGACATGGCAGCTTTGTAAACATTGTGGAAGTGTCAAACGTTTTAGTGAAGGGGAAACAGCTCTGATGAAGCCTTAATTAAATCCACAACGGTCAGTGAGAGAAGTACTTGCTATAGCTACCCGTAAAAATCGCGCATGACCTCTTCGCGAGTGAGAATGCGTGCTGAGCAATGAACCTTCCTGACTCCAGGGCTGCTCTGCCCATTTCCGCTTAGCATCGAGCTCGTTTTTGGACTTCCTGGTGCATCTTCATTGGTTGGCTCTTTACATGTTCTCTGCTGATTTCTGCTTTCTTCTTTGTGTTTACCATGACCACTGCTTCGTTTTTCTCTTGATGTGATTGTGTTTCCGTCTTGCTCGGACTCCTGTGACTGCTTCTTTCTTCTGGAGGTGTTTTTCGCGCCTGCCTCCCCTTCAGACGCAGACTTTGCTCTGTCCTCTCTCGTGTGACTCCTTTCCACCTGCTCACTGCCGTCTTTCTGTTCATCCCTCCGAGACTTCCTCCTGCCTTCTCCTGTTTCACTCCTTGTCTTAACTCCTGCCACTTCCCGTCCCTCCTGACTGGACTTTCCGGGAGTCCTAGTGCAGCTCAGTGCTGATTTGCTGGACTTCTGCTCCCTGCTGGACTGTCGTTTTTGTTGTTGACTACCATCTTTGGAGCTGCGAGATTCATCTTTGGTTTTAGATGGACCGTTAGGTTTCATTGCACTTCCAGAAGCAGCGTTGTCTTTAGTCTGACTTCTCCTAATGTGTCTTGGCTCCACAGCCGTGGCAGGAGCGGGGTCTCGAGCAGTGGCGCTTCTCTCTTTACTGTGCTCTTTGGGAAGAGGAGACAAGCTGGCCCTGGACTCAGAAAGATTTGAAGAAACAGCGAGGGAGCTCTTGCAGTACGTGTCCTCCTTCTTCCCCGAAAAAGAGGAGGACAAGGAAGGCTGGCGGAGAGGTGAACAGAATGAAAAGGCAGAGGCATCTGATGGCAGCGGATCTGAGAGGAAAACATCACCTAGAGAGCTTAGAGGTGTAGAGACTTTTGGATCTGCCTCTGCAGTGACTAGAGGGAGCAAGAAATAAGAACAATATGATCAACACTTTGTCCAAAAAAAGGGATACACAAAAATAAACTGTATTCAACAGTGACGTCACAAAACTGTAGCCGCCGCCATATTGAATACCGGGCATATCGAGTACTGTGCTTGTGTCCAATGAAAATGAAGTACATGTCTGTCTGTCTGTCTGTCTATCTATCATGCTTATCAGTCGGATGATGTCGTAGTCATCTGACCTTGTTGCCGCCATAGTGAGCACCGAATCCGCTTCTGACTGACAGCTTGATGATCTAGCTGTTGTTAGCGCAGCAGAGGGCTAGGCTAGGCTAAGTGAAGTCATCTGTCAGATCGTAGAGCAGGGTTAGGTGGTAAAGTGAGGGATGAGTGATGTAAGAGTGATGTGAAGGCTGTTTAGTCTTGAGTAAACTAGTTTAGGAATTACAAGAGGTGGGTGAACTAGCCTCCACGCCAGCGAGCTACTTAGTTGTTTATACGTAACTTATGTGCTGTTGTCTGTAAACATTCTACACTTTAAGATTTTATTTTAAGTGTGGCGTTTTGTTTGTAGTATTAATAATTTTACTTAAACTTTACTTAAGAATAGTTACTTCCTTCACAGCCATTGATGTGCACATATATTGATAACTAAGTTGTTGAAATTCAGTGACGTGTTGGTTCTTATTGTCAGACAGGCAACAGTTAGACAGCTTATTATTAAATGCTGTGTGTCTAACGTGGATGGATGGATGGATGGATGGATGGATGGATAGATAGATAGATAGATAGATAGATAGATAGATAGATAGATTTTCATTTTCATTGAACATAAGCGCAGTACAAGATATGCCCGGTAATCAATATGACGGCGGCTACAATTAAGCACAGACGCAGAGTGTTATTAATTGAGAAGTCCACGGGAAACATATCTAGATTCATATTAATATTGTATTCCACCAAAATATCACCAAATTTTTTTTGTATTTGATACTTTTGTATTTTCTGCCTATAAAAGGTTATCAACATGGACTTTTGCAACTCATAACATGGACATTTCATAAATCTTTTAACTTTACTAACTCAGCTTACTCTGCAGATTGCAAATAACATATTTTGAATGACAGAAAATACAAAAATCCTAGACATTTTGGGTGGAACAGCTCTTTGTAACCTTCACAGATACGAAGGGAGGCCGGGACGGGGTCAAAAGGAACAGAATTACCAAAGTGAGAAAGGATGGCCCAGGGGAAAAGAAACTGTTAGTGTTGGTGCTTCTCGGGGTAGTAGCACACAGCAGAGGAACTTACACTGCCTAAAGAACGAATAGAAGAGAAAGGAAGAGAGAGAGAGAGAGAGAGAGAGAGAGAGGAAAAAGAAACTGCTATTTAGCAAAGAAGCAACAGATGCCACCAACCCATAAAACACAGAGTATGTACTGTATGTGGCATGTATTTGTGTAAGTAAAAGTGAAACTGAGACAGCACAAGAGACCTAGAGAGCAAGAAACAGGAAAGGACTTACTGTTGTCAGTCACAAGGCCCTGACTAGGTCTCAGGAGCAGCTGTACTCTGTTTCCTCCAGCCTGGATCAGTTCTATGGCTCTGGTGTGACTGATGCCCTGGGTCGGCTCTCCATTAATCTCCACTATCTGATCTCCAACCTGCACAAAGAGACATGACATTGAACAGGAATTTAACATATTACAGTGTATTGTAATGTTAGAATTATATCTTAATGGGAATACATCTTTTATTTTAAAACATATGTGACCCGATCTGCCGTAATGAGTCGGAAGTTGGCGTTCTATTTATTTAGATACGGGCCGATTATGTTGACAAACATCAAAAATATCGATTTTTCTTTTTTGGTCTTATATGAAAGAAAAGGTCTTCAAAATTAATCTGGTCTCCAAAAAAGAAAAATCGATATTTTTGTCATGTTTTTCAACATAATCGGCCCATATCTAAATAAATAGAACACCGACTTCCGACTCATTATGGCAGATCGGGTCACATATTATTCATATTATCCTATTACATTATTATTATTACATACAGCTGTTACACTGCATGTATATTGCCAAATATGTTCAAATTGTATTGTATATTAATTTATGAATTGTGATCTAAGAATTACATCAAGCAAATGCAATGAGCCACATTTATTGATAATTACAATATTTGGAAAATACAAAATGCAACTAAATATAATTACAAAATGAGGACATCATCTTAATAATGAGCTGAAAATAAATTAAATAAACATTTATTTTAATATATACATACATTATATACTGCAATATACATAAGTGGCAATTATGTGAAGAATGTAATGGTTCAATCTGCTTTTCTTTGAGGTTGTTGCGACCTGAAATTTTGTGGCAGCTTTTCAAAAAAATTGCAATGAAAGTTGTGGTGTTTTTAAGCCTTTCATTGCAGTAAAATTGCGGGAGCAAGTCAAAGTTACGGAAAAAATTGTGATTTTCTCCCCCTTTATAATGATTCTTTAACAATTAATTAAAATGAAGGAAACAAACCCAGTATTATTATTAACAATTCATCATTGAGTTATTTTGAAGGTAAATGTGAGGCGTTTTTATCACACATCTAAATGTAAGAAAGAAGTGAGTTTGCTAACATATGGCTCAACGTTTTGCAGGAAACGACAATGATTGGTAAAAAATTGTGGAAAGGTTGCCGTAATTGGTCAAAATTGCACGGTAGTAATAAATTCAAGGAGATGGGCTGAATTTGAGTTAATAGTTGCGACTGCAACATCATGAAATCCTGGAGGGTCTATTCAGTTTATTAGGCAACATATTTATGACGTGTTTGGTTTAATAGTTTTATCTGCTAAAAATGCATTGTCTATATGTCATAATATACATTTTTGTACTGTTAAACATCCAATAACATCAAAGCCAAGTCTTTAATTCATGTCTAATATGAGCAGTGTTGTTTATACTGCTGACTGACCTGAATTCTGCCGTCCAGAAGTGCAGGACCGTCCTCAGCCAGTCGCAGGATATAGAGACCCATGTTGTACTCCGTCCCTCCTCTCAGACTGAAGCCGAAGCCTCGAGAGCTGCGCTCCAACTCCACAAGAATGCAGCCCTGCCACAGAGAAAGAGGGTCCGTAAAGAGGGTCCGTATTTATTTACTTAACAAGTCAAAGTCAAAGTAAACTTTATTGCCATCTCTGCTACTATATATAGTACAAGTATACAGAGAGACGAGACGACATGGCTCCAACTTTAACAGTTTTAACAGTACACATAACAAATAAAGCACATAAAATAAGCGATACGTAAACCGAACATAAAATATCAACTTTAAACTAGAAGTAGACAGAGAGACAGTTAGGAAGTAACCTACAATTATGGTCTTAAGTTGAATGTGTATAAGTTCTTTATCAGTTTCAATATGAAGGATTCCATACAGACAAATAAACCAGTATCTCTAATAAAGTCTGGGCTAACATTCAGGTCTGATCTAGTATGTGCTGGTATTGTAACAGCAGTGGAGAACTAGAGTCAATAGTTTCAATAATTTGTGCTAGTATCATATCACCAGTCAGTGAGAAACTACAATCAGTGATACGTACGAGCTACTTAAAATGTACACTCTTAAGAAAAACTGGTTCTTCATTAGTGCTCTGGAGAACCTTTTTATGCTGTTTAAGGTTCTTTGGAGAACTGAATGTTCTTTAAGTAACACTTTATATCATTTTCTGTGCTTTTTAACGATTTATGTTAAAGTATGACCTTAATGGCTACTGACCCTATGCCTAACCCACTGATTTACTTGTGGATGTGTGTAGAAATTATTGTTATGTTGCAATTTTTAATAGTAACATAATATTTTCCACTGATTTTTAGAGAGATCAGTTATTGCAATTTATATAAAGTAATTGATAAATTGATTGAGTTAAGTTTTACCAAACACTACATTTGGCTAAATTATTACATATTGTACATAATGATCACAGGTAAAAATATACAACTACAATTTACACTAAATTCTTCATGATCACTTCATGATAAATGGTTCTGCAAAGAACCAATGGGTAAAAAGAGTCTTTGTAGAACCAAAGAAGGCTCTCCTATGGCATCACTGTGAAGAACCACTTTTGGTTCAAATATTTTTAAGAGTGTAGCAAAGTTCTGTGAATTTCCTGAAGAGTGCTTGCCTGTTTGGAGCTCGTAATGCACAGTGTTCCTTTCTCAGTCATAGGGAGAGTTTTATATTCTGCCCAGGCCAGTTCATCTCTCAGCTCGTCGGCGTCCAGGGTATACCTGCATGCAAATGGAGCCCAGCAAAACGCAGTTATATCTTACAGTTCAAACTGAGGACCTCAAATATTGGAATGCATCCTAACTGTATTTTCTAAAAGCACATCTGTATGTGTGCTTGTGTTAAGTGTTGGATATGTAATGTTTGCTGGGGGAGATGATGATGGACATTACCTCTCGTCCTGGGAGGTGGATCTCAGTGATCTGTGCTGCGGTGCTGGACTCTGCTTGGCTGAACTGGCCCCTGAAGGTGGGCCTTTGTATTCTGGTAAATCAATCAAAAGACACACACAATAACAGACGAAGTTTGGGTAAAACTACTCAGATTGCATTCCACCTCACATTCTGGCATGGAAATAGCTGTGCACAGGACATAAAAGGACTGCTCATAGCGATTTGGGCAGCAGAGTGCTGTATAGGGGTGTTTCCAGCCTTTATGGACACCTTGGGCTTAGCCCCGACCAGATGTAAATTCAGATAGAAGCTGAGGATTTCTTTCAACGTGTATACAGTTTATAAAAGGTGTTATAGTAGACTACAAACTACAGTAGACCTCATAAATTATCATTTAATTTCCAGGTGCATGCATGTTAGTGAAATAAATAAGCTAAACTACTGTACAATTATTTCAGCTACCTGCGGTAGACTCAAAATACCCTGGGTTGAAACCTCGGTAAAATCGGCTGGCGACGCCGCTGGTGCTGTACCGTCTCCACCAGTAGACACAGAAGCACAGCGATCAGGATTTATATTTATGTATATATTTTTATTTGTTTGTTAACATGTATGTAGATATTTTTATGAACGCATATTTCGTTATAGGTTTGGGCGTTTGAATTTTAGCCACCTCAAACGCATATTTTTTATAACACCCTCCAATGTGGGTGGATTTTTCAAAACGCCAGATTCTGTGGATAGAGTTAGGCTTAAATTAGGGTAAGGGTTAGTAATACTGATACCGTGATATTTCTGCTTAAGGTTATCATACTGTCAGAATTTCATACTGGCCCATGCCTAGATTTCACCTTTGCATGTTACTGCCAATCTCTTATCCATCATGCGGAATGTGACAACTTTTTATTAAATAAAATCACCTGGACATCAACTGATTATTTCCAGTATATTTGTCAAACAAATGCTTACATTTTTTTCTAGCATAAGCATTAAGATACAGTTTTAGTGTAATGATTATTATGCAGATTCCACGGTCAGACGTGTGAGCAAGGTACAGACCTCAAGTGCTGCTTACCCGGGTCCTTCTCTTACTAAACATTTCACAAAGAAATATAATATTGGAATATTGGAATATTTCAAAAGCATTTTAAGGTTAACAGCCTAGAGAAAGAGGGAGCATTTCCTTTTCAAAAAATATTTTGTACATATACACCTACATCTGTCAGTAAAATCACAGTTCAGCCTCATTGGATTCAAGATCTCTAAGGGTTTGCTGAGGTCAACTGCTAAGTCCCAGTCTGCGGCAGGTTTTTACTGCCTTTTCAAGCACCGGACAGGACAGTAATGAGTGTAAATGATGTTCAGCGAGTATGACTCCTTCAGAGCAATGGCTTATTGAGTGCTAACTCACCATCCTCGGGGACCACCGTGAGCGTGACAGCATTGCCGGCGTCTTTGATAAGCTGCACGATGTCGTTGTGCGAAAGCTCGATGATAGACTGTCCATTAACTGCAGAGATACGGTCACCCACGCTCAGAAGGCCACACCGATCAGTTGGACTGCCCTCAATGATTCGTCCAATCTTATGAGGAATCACTGGAGACACACACACACACACACGCAGAGACACACACACTGACTCATTAGCAACCACTCCATCTGGTATCATAATAATATTTATGTGTCTGTTATGGGGTGATAGAGCGATATGCAAAGCGACTTTTTCAATCATTGCAATCAAGTAAACACTGTGTGTGTGTGAGAATGTGTGTGTGTGTGTGTATGTGCAACTAAAGGGTAAAGGCCACATTATTGAAATGTTTATGGTGGCAGTAATGCATCTGAGTGCGTAAAAACATCCACAGCTGGTCTATCAAACCCAGATGCATTTTTTGCACAGACCTACCAGAGGTTGGGCCTGTCTGTTCTCATAAATATTCATTTAACAACAGTCGCTGTAAGATTAAAAAATATGAAGGGGAGCTATTTACATTCAGTTTAACTCTAATTTACACCCCTAGTAGCAATGATATGGAAGAATGTATTATTTATGCATCATTACCTTTATTAACAACAAATCTCGTATATGATTATTCCTCCTGATCTCCGTGCTGCCACTATTTTGGACCCCACACGCTTTTAAAGGTTATGTTATTTCCACAGTCAAAGCATTTGTTTTCACAAACTCCTCCATGTCCCCGTTTTCAGCACTTTCCATTGCTGCAACTACACACACAACATTCCACAGCTATGTTTTCTTACCCTATTACTTTTGTTATCATGCCACACCTTTAATGGCTCTGACGGTTAAAAAGGTAAAAAACATTCTCCTCCCTTAACTGATCTTGTTAAAGAATAACAGTCCGAGATAATCCTGCGTCCTGTCGGGAGAATTCTGTTTCCATGCTTATACGTTAAAACTCCTCTGTTTCCTCGGGGTGAAATTAACTTTTCTAGACGACCAAAACTCAACGGCTAGCCACTTCAACCTCCACCAATGAGCAGCTCCCCCTGGATGACGTGACAGCAGCCGTTCTGCGCCAGGACGCTCACCACACAATAGCTACAGTGGTGAAGGGGCAGGAGGGAATTTGAGGTTTTTTAGCCAGGACATCAGGGTTCCGCCCAGGGAGTCAGGACCTCGGTCTCATCAGTGTCCTCATTCCTGTACTGGGTTATTAAGATCTTCACTTGGGCTCACCAGCACAGGGTTCAGCAGCAACCCAGTTTTTTTTCCAGTGTTTGGTCTGCTGTACAAGCCTCAGCCAGGCCCAAAACTGCTTAGCTTTAGTGTGAAAGTCTGGTCTGAGCTGAAGGTATTATGGCTGCTGGCAATATTTCATTCATTTACATTTCAGAATTTCTAGCTCCGAGGCAAGAGGGTTTTTCTTAAAAACAGTTTGTTTACTTTAATGGCTTTAATGTAATACTAACACCCGGTGTGGATCTTTGTTAGTGCTTCCTAAGCTGTAATTAGCCAGCTGTGCTAGATGTGGTTTGAATGGAAGATCTTAGTAAATTGGTCAGAAAATAAGATCCAGCTTTGCCAGCTACATTTCAAACCGTCCAGTATTAAAGCAAATTCAGCCAATCCCCGCAAATTCATTACTATTGTGCAATTTTGACAAATTACCGCAATTTTGTGACCAATCACTGTGGTTTCCTGCAAAGCGTTGAGCCATACCTCAGCAAACTCGCTTCCTCGTTACGTTTAGAAGAAACGTGATAAAAACGCCTCACATTTGCCTTCAAAAATAACTAAATAATTAATGGTTAATAAAAATAATAGTGATTTTGTTCCCTTCATTTTAATTAATTGTTAACTTTATTACAACAAAACGCCTAAAAACATTGCAATTTTTCATCAAATCTTTTTTAGAAAAGCTGCCGTAAAATCAGGCATTTTTGGCTGCAACAATCTCAAAAAAGGTCCGCGAAATCCTGGAGGGACGGACATTTTAGCGAGTTAACGTCTGATGTAAATACTAGGGGTGTAAATCACACGTGTCATCACGATACAATATATCGATTCAATGGACAACAATCTGATGTCAATTATCACAAATTCTGCTACAATACAGATAAGGTTCAGATCTGGAACTGCTAATATGAGTCTGTTTTAACACAATAACTTCTATTCATATCAAATCACCAAAAAAGCAACCAAAATATCATTTGACATTTTTATGGAAAACTATCTTCTCTTTGGATTAAATTATACCTCATGTTCAACATAAAATGACGTTACAAGATGTATGATGTCAGATCTATGTTTTACAGACAGACACTATGAACTCGTTGATCATTGAATCGTGTATCGATGTAGATCTGTGTGTGGTTACACCCCCAGTGAATACGGCCCTCTTTTGTTTACTTGCCTCCAGGTGGGGGCTTGCTCTTCGAAGTGAGGATGACAAAGCCAAAGCCTTCGCTGTCCTTACGATGGAGTGTGATATCAAAAGATTCCTGGTCTAAGATACTCGGCGCTGGAATGCGGCGTGGTCTGGGGGAACCGTTCACCAGCGCTGGAGCCATGCTCTGTGCTCCATCATCATCATCATCATCATCATCATCATCTGTCACGTCTGTGCAGGACACAGGTCTCTCTTAGTTATAAAAGAATACACAGACCTCAAGAAACTCTAAGACTCTCAGACATTTCCTGTAAAAACACCACTGTAAGTGTTGGTGTCCAGCCCAGAAAGTGATTCTTAAGATTCATCTCCCTACTGGGCTTTCAATCCTCAAGTTCAATTCTTCGTTCCAGATTCTGGATCACATCAATGTTAACCCACACGTATGTAACGATTCACGAATTGGTTCAATTCATGATATTCTGTTTTTATTACGACTTGCACAATTTTTAAAGAAAAAATGTATAATACAAAAATTCAACAGTTATGTTTCCATTCTTTATCAACTGAAATACTCCTTTTGTTAAACTGTAAAAATTCCTTTTTTTCATTTCTCAGGGCCTGTTTAGGCGTATGCAGATATTTTTATAAACACATATTTTTACAAACGCCCTCCAAAGTGAAGATTTTTCAAAACACCGGATTCCGTGGACACGTGTAAACAAGTAAAATGCAGATTTCTTAAAACGATGACGTGTTTAGTTCTAATGTGCGTGTGTCTTTAAGGGCCGGTGTCTACCAAACACATTTTTTGTGCTGTGAGTGGTCAAAACCTCACTTCCAGAGTGCTTTCTCTGCGCTTCTCTCAGAGCTTGTTGTTGCCAAGTTACGAAAAGCATCATCGGACACTTCCGCGTTTGTTCCTATTTCATATAAACAGTATAACGTGTTGAACTAGATACTCACATGTATTTGAGACGTAGAGATTGGGTGCATGAGATAAACTGTGCATAAAATTGTAGGTTTTTGTTTTATTTAAACTGTGTAAAAAAAACTAAATAAGCTTCTCCAGCTGCTCCAGATACATCACCATTTGTAGTGAGTTCTTACCTGTGTATGCCCCGCCCCTTCCTCGATTTTGATTGGCTAGTAAGGGAGAAGTGACATTGACGAGCCCAGCGCTGTTCTAATAGCTGAACGGATTTCAACTTGAAGCACTCTGAATGCTCTCCACCAGTGTCTTTAGCACTCTTAGGATTTGTATTAAAAATAGGCGCTGCCAGTGCAAAAACTGCATTTGGTGGACACAGACCCAAATACCTTAAATTCCTTACATACCACAAGTGACTATGGTAACCATGAAGAAGGCTACTGTATCATGATCCACGCTAGACATGTCATCTGCTATTCTCTGATGGAAAAAAACATGACGCAGACGAGTGATAAACATTTGAGTTTGGAATCATTTTGTGTTCTAGTGTGTACAGAGATTTTTTAACTGAATGTTGTGTAAAAGCAATTTTAAAAATAAACGTATAAATATGTATTTATAAAAATATCCACATACATGTAAACAGACTCTAAGTAACCAACAGTTATTATTTACAAAGTTTTGAAACGGCTGGAGTAAAATACAGCAACTTGAAAACTTTATTAAGGATTTAATCGTGGATGGTGCATTAACTGGTTGTTAAGAAAAAGCAGTGTCATCCGCTGCCCAAGCAACACAAGGACAGGTAATACACACAGGCGTGTAGATTACTAACAGAGTAATGAGTTATGTTGTGTTCACTTTTGTTTTTATTTTGTGAAAACCTTGCATTTTCTATGATTTATCATTATATAATATATGGTTACACACTAATCAAAAAAGTTTAGACCAGCAACCTATTAAAATGCAGGTTTTAGCTTGATTTTTCAACAGGAAAGACTTCTTTCTGTGGATTGCTATTGTGTACCAATAAAGTACAGGTCACTGTCCAGTTGTGCCAAACTCACCCCTGTAAATGACCTTCCTGCGGACAGACAGCAGCACTTGGCCATTGCGTGCTGCGTTAGTCATCAGATCCAGCACTTGCTTGTGTGATTTCCCTTTAACCGGGATGCCATCGATGCCCATCAACTCATCCCCTACCCACAAGCGACCGTCTTTCTCTGCCGCACCTTGTGGTATGATGGCACCAATGTAAACCTGGGGATTAAATGCATTTGTTTTCCATCAGTCAACAACTGTTAAATCAAAAAAAAGTCTAAAGTAGGGCTGCAACAACTAAAAATTGGTTGTAAAATTGATTAAAATGTATTATTAAGATAGTTGGTAAGTAATTTAATAATTGATTAGTTGGGTCTACGTTATTATACACATGCCAGAACCAGGGCTGTGCCTCAACGTCACAAAAACTGAAGTAATTGCGTGGAATGACAGAGGAAGCATCATGAATGACATTTTTCGTGACGTAAACATATGCACTGTTTGTTAGTGTGCACGACTGATAAATAACAAAAACAACCAGCGTTCTACTCACAATACAGCCATTTACTTGATATTTTCAGTGATTATTCCGACGCGTGTCCACCTCGTTATTGTGAGGCGAGTCTCATGTGGAACGCCATCTTGCACAAAAATGTAGTTCTCTCCCAGAAATGAGTCAAAAATTTGTCCAAATTGGCCAAAAATAGCCGAAACGTCAATATTTCTTCATTTTCAATTAATCAGAAAATATATTTTTTTCATATTTTATAATGTTAAAGAGTAAAAAATAAATATAGTAAAATAGAAACAATTTGGTTTATAAAAAAATGCTGGAAATGAAATAGCTTTTCAATTGATTAATCAAAAAAAAATCGGCAGATTAATCGATTAACAAAATAATTGATAGTCGCAGCCCTAGTCCAAAGCACAAGGGCAAAAACAAAAGGTCAAAAGGTCAGCACTCACAGGCTGTTCAGGGCCCTCTCCGCCGAGCACTCGGAAGCCGAATCCCGTTTCTTGATCTCTCTTTATGAACACATCCAACTCTTTGTATTGGGGCACTGCGGGAAATCACAATTTAAACATGGCCATGGCAAACGAGATATTTAATATCAAAACCAGCTGTCTAGAAGAAACAGACGTAGGGCAGTTGATGACGTAACTGTTAGGGCGTTCGCCCTGTATCACTGAGGTACTCATAAGCAAGGTACCGTCCCCCACGCACTACTCCCCAGGTGCTGCCCATGTCAGCTGTTTATGTTTTGGTGCACTGTGTGCTGTGCAGTGCTGTGGTGTGTTAACAACGACAAATAATCACTCACTTTCACTTCCACTTTTTATAGCAGTGTTTGATGAGCAGTGTTTGGGGACGGTCCCATGAGTACCTTAGTGGAACCTTTACTGGTCCGGGACTCACGCTACCATACTGAATTTCGTTAATTACTGAGCACTGACGAGTGAACGTCACCGACCTATTAGGGCCTGTGTCCACCAAACGTGTTTTTTTCTGAAAGCGGTCAAATCCTCACTTCAAGGGTGCTTTCTCTCTGCTCATTGTTGCTGAGTGACAAAAAGCGTCATCGGGCACTTCCGTGCTTCTTCCTATTGTAACGTGTTTCTTTGAGATTGCTAGTTTAGCCGACAAGATGGAGAGAAATCACATCATAGCATTAGCGGCAGCGTTTGAAATAGATTCTCACATGTCTTCGAGACGTAGAGATTGGGTGCATGAAATAAGAAAACAAGAAAACAGCTGGGAGTGTACCACCGATTTATGTCCCACCTCTTCCTCAATTCTGATTGGCTAGCAAGAGACAAGTGGCATTGATGAGTGCAGCGCTGTTTTCAACTTGAAGCGCTCTGAGCACTGCAGAAAAAAAATGTCTGAAGCTGAAGATATGTATTAAAAATAGGCGGTGCCAGTGAAAAAAACGTGTTTAGTGGACACAGGCCTTTACTGTATTATTATTATTATTATTATTATTATTATTATTATTATTATTATTATTATTACTATTATTATTTACACAAGAAAAGCTGTAGATGCAGTAGTACAGTTCTTCAATTGTGTCTGTGAGTGTTTCTTCTGAGTTTACTAAGGCAAAGCATCTCATTTGGTAACTTTCCAAACATGGGTCTATGCTGAGGAGTGACTGTCTAAACTCTGCAGGGAAAGGGTGGTGCTTTTTCCCACAGCTCCATGTTGTGTCTCTGTAATGAAAGATTCATGGTTTTGCGCTGAACTGAGGTCTAAAATGACGCCATCAGCCGACCACAAAGGCTTGATTAAAACATTATTTAGGTCACTAGGCTCCTCTATAAAATCCCCCTTCACAGGGGTGTAGCGTCCAAATTCTGTTCAGACTCACAACTGGCTTCCACCGCAGCTTTGGGCTTGGCGTGGCGGAGCGCGGTGGCGTCTCGTCTGGGGGAGCTACATGGCAACGTGCTGGAGTAATAGGTGATCGCCTGGGGAGATCCGACATCGTGGCAACGGTCCAGAGTCTCCAGGCTCGCGCTCATTTCCTGTCTCTGTAGGGTGCAATGGGAGAATGTACTCCATTGGCAAAACAACAAAGTGCATTTCGTCAAAGGGTTCTGGAACAATGCAGTTTATCAGATTCACCTTTTCTTTTCATGTATTAATGTTGGACCCAGTTAGACCACCATTCTCACAAAGGTGTATTTATGACAATAAGGAATGAGAAGACCAGAACAGATGGACACACACTCAAACACACAAAAACTGTCGTCAGCACTACACAGCAGCAGTCTTTTGATGCCTTCGGATAAAACGCTCGGAGCTATTAGCATACTCACAGGTCTTAGACTCTTTACTGGCGTAGTCTGACCTACAAGCAGAGAAAAAAAAGGCTGGAGTTAAGAAAGGAACATGAAAGAAAGGCCGTCTGTTCTAGCGGTGGAATAAAAGGTAAAAAGCTAAACACGTGTGGAGTCTCTCTCTCTCTCTCTCTCTGAGAAAAAGAGCTTAAAACACATAGTTGAATCACATACTAACAGCGCTAATTTATACATCACTACATTCAGCTGGAAGTGCAGGGCTTTAATTCCTGCTCAAGCAAACAGCAGACTCCGGTGCGTTGCGAGAGCAGGGATGAAAGCCGTACATCATCTAGGATGTATAAAAGATGGATGGAGAGAATGTACTTAAAAGGATAGAGGGATGGAGAAAGAGGTGCAGGGAGGCTCCAGAGAGAGGAGAGTCACACATAAAATCCTAATGACCGAACCACACGTCCAGCTGTCAACACCACACTCACACACTACTGCACACAACACACACCACCCAACCGCACCAATCCAACACACCGACACACCAACAAGCCGGTCCTAGCAGAATACACACACAATCTAACCCAACATTAAAACGCCCATTAAACTAGAGGTGTGAAGCTTCACTGGTCTCAAGATTCAATTCGATCATGATTTTCAGGTCCACAATTCGATACGATACAACACGATATCTCAAAGAGCTGCAACTACTGATTTTTTTAGCAATCGAGGGGTCTATATAAATACACACATACACACACCACCCATCCCAGTCATATACACACACGCACGTTCAAACACAATTTAAACCAGCACTACACCACACACACATATAAATACACACACACACACACACACTGCCCAGCCCAGCCTGAGTCCATCAGCACCTCGATGCCTGATTGGCGTGACTGTTACTCAAGTCAAGATGAAGTACACATGAATTAACAATCGCTCTCCCTCTTGCTTTCTCTTCGAAAATTAAAATTCTAGTGGAAACTTGACTCACTCTTTCTTCGTCTCTCTTTCTCCATGAGTGAAAGGACAGATGAAGACAGTAAACCTTAATTACACTCTACCACCCTCTTTCTCCTTGTCCTCTTTTTTTCGTTCTTCCTCTGTCCCTGGCCTTTCTTTTATTTTCTGTCTTTGGCTGTATCTCTCATTCATTCTCTTTCTATCTATCTAGTCTATCTCTCTTTCTCTTTCCCAACATCCCCTCCCCCCCCCTCCCCCCTTCCTTTAGCCAATTAGCTCACTGTGGGCTGTTCTCACAGAGTTGCTAGGATCCTCCATTGATCAAAGCTCATGCTGGAGTGGGTAGAGATGATCCCCGCCTCCCTCCTGAACTCCACCATCCCCAAGGAAACAATCCATAAAAGCTGGTTAGAAGTGCACTGGTGCATCCTACGCCTGACATCCAGGTTCAAGTCCCAGCTGCGCCGTGTGTTGCCCCTGGCATGGCTTGGGAAGGTCCTTGAGGAAGACAACAGCTGGGTGGCAACTGGAAAGGAAATCTGTCAGGACACTTTGTTCCAACATGTCAGCCAATCAGCTGTCACGTGGCTGGCCGCAAGTGACATTGTTAAGAAATGGGGCTAAGGCCAATGAAACAGTTAGCAGTGTAATGGTTCTCCAAGTCCACGGTTTGGTTCATACTTTGGTTTAAGGAAATGATTCGGTTTACTCTTTTTTGGGAGGAGGTTTGATAAGAAAAAAAAAACTAGGAATACACATCAATAACATGTGATGGATGAATTGTAATATTATTTATAGCTGTATAGCTGCGACGTCTGCCTGTGACCTTTAATCTTATTCAACCCAAAACCCAAACTGAAATGTCCGCTGGCGACCGCTGTAACAAAGGCCCGCGGGGCCTTTTGGTTTGGGTTTTGGGTTGACTAAGATTCCAGGTTAGACTAAGATCATTTACTAAGATCTGCCGTAATGAGTCGGAAGTCGGCGTTCTATTTATTTAGATACGGGCCGATTATGTTGAAAAACATCACAAAAATAGTGAATCTTCTTTTTTGGAGACCAGATTAATTTTGAAGACCTTTTCTTTCACATAAGACCAAAAAAGAAAAATCGATATTTTTGATGTTTGTCAACATAATCGGCCCATATCTAAATAAATAGAACGCCGACTTCCGACTCATTACGGCAGATCGGGTCTCATAATAAGACAACTGATAAGATAATCTACTCCGAAAATATTTGAAATATTGAAAAAAGGGTAAAATTATATAAGAACATTGACTTATACTTATATTTTACACAGACACAGCCAAAAATTGTAAAAACAATGAATCAGAAATAAGGTGATGTTGTTTCTTCGTTTTTTCCTGAGCTGTATAGTCTTGTTTAATTATAGTTACTCGCCGGCCCACTGTTGCTTTCCCCTGGGTGTTTATGTGTGTTTTTGTTTCCTTCTGCTTTATGTTAAATATAACGTCGATGCTATGCACCAGTGCCTTCCCCTGTTATTTAGGGCCTGTTTACACACATGCAGACCTTTTTATAAACACATATTTTTCAAAAGTTTATTTTTCTAATTGCGTTTACAGTACATTCGTTTTAGAAAATCATGGTACACACTAGAACACAAAATGATTCCAAACTCGAATGTTTACCACTCGTCTGCGTCATGTTTTTTTCAGTCAATGATTAGCAGACGACATGCCTAGCGTGGATCACGATACAGTAGCCTTCTTCATAGATACCATAGTCATAGGAATTGAAGGTATTTAAGGACGCGCACGACAGAACGAAAAACGTCTAGACTGATTTATAGCATAAACTCTGAAAGTAAAGATGATTTTTGTTATTTTTAGTGGAGATAACGGGTTGGGGGGCGTGCAGCGATATGGCGGGAGTGGGATGTACTGCGGTTCTGTCTTCCCGAAACCGTGGCGCTTCTTATTGTGGTTTTTCTGTGCACTTTCAGAACCATTACCTCCCTATAAACAAGATATTAAAATGTGCTGGAAACTGTGTTCTAGTTTGGTGAGTAACTGCTGTTGGTTTCGTCTGAGCCATCTAGGACAGAGGCTTTTTTCAGCAGTGGGTAGAGATGACAGCAGACCAAACTCAAAAACAGGAGCGAGTGAGACAGATGGCTGCTTCTGTGCTTATAGGAGGGAAAAAAGTCACCTTACATAAGGACACAGTGGGACAAAACTGGAGACAGTGAGATACAGTTGGAGACAAATGTCAACTTTTCAATTCTGGCCCACATGGTAAGATGAGAATCAGGGGAATATTCAATTTCACACTCACACACACCGATGCCTGAAATATCTCCCTCGCTCTCATTATACCCTTTGCTAAAGAACTGAATTTTCTCTTTCACTGAACTTCAATCCCACTTCCTGGCTCTCTCCATCCATCCATCTCATCTTTTGGGTCACCATGCTCCTTTTACCAGATCCTTCAGGATTTTGTTATTAACGCAAATTCAGCCAATCCTGGCCGCGCCTATTTTTAATACAAATCCTAAGATTTTTATTAGCGTTAGCGTTCAGAGCGCTAAAGACACTGGTGGAGATGTTTTTTAGAGCAACGCTCAGAGCACTTCAAGTTGAAATCCGTTCAACTATTAGAACAGGGCTGGGCTCGTCAATGTCACTTCTCTCTTAATAGCCAATCAAAATCGAGGAAGGGGCGGGACATACACAGTCAAGAACTCACTACAAATGGTGGTGTATCTGGAGCAGCTGGAGAAGCTTATTTTGGCTTTAAGTGAGGTTTTGACCGCTCTCAGGGCACGACACAGGTCCTTAAGTGAGTGATTCTTTGTCATTGTGAACACACCACAGCTCACAGTGCATCCTAACGAAATGTGAGCTGTGCATTTGAGCTCTGCATCGTGGGACCAACTCCCTAACAGTTACGTACCTTCTCTCTTCACCTCAAACACCTCCCAACTGAGTCCCACATGCATAGACAATATCTAATCCAACATTACGCTACACACACACACACACACACACAGCAGCTTACCCAAATTAAAAACCCACTCTAATCCAACACCCACACACCATTTAGCCCAGAACAATTGTCACGCAAGAGAAAATGAAAAACATAAAATCTGTTTTCTCTCCCTTCTTGGTTCCATCCGTCCACACCATGCACCTTTTTCCTAACCATTCCTGTCCTTCCTTCTCTCCACACCCACTTCTCTCCTCTCTTATTAAGTTTCTCTCTTCACCTCCTCTCCGTCTCTCTCTCTTTCTCCTTCATCTTCTCACCTCCTCTCAGCACCAGCAGGTTGACCTCACTCCCCACAGGCAACTCCTTCAGGATGTCCACCACCTGGGCGTGAGTCAGCGTCTGCACGTTCTGCCGGTTGATCTCTTTGATCACGTCTCCCTTCAGCAGGCCTCGGCACCACTGCGCGTCTAAGATCATCTTCACCTTCTGGCCCAGCGGGCAGTCTGCGATGGCAAAGCCGAACCCGCCCGGGCCCTTCACCAGGGGCACGCTGACCAGCTCCGGCTGCAGCATGCCTCCCTCGGACCTGTCGACGCCGGCGCTGGAGGGCAACGCCGCCACCACGGGTCTCCCGCTGGCGTCCGTGGTGACGTAGTGGAGTTCCTGCGAGGAGCCGTGCAGGGCGTCGCCTTTCACCAGCAGCGGCTGGCCGTTGATCAGCGGCACGGCCGTGACCACCTCGCCGGCGGGTGGCGGGGGAGGCGGAGGGGGCGGGGGCAGGTCCTCGCCGTCGGCGTCCACGTCAGGAGGCAGCGAGTAGCCACGGCACAGCACCATGTCCACGTACTGGTTGACGGGGATGCACTGGAACATCTGCACCACGTCGGCATGAGTCTTGCCCAGCACCAGCGTGCCGTTGATCTCGACGATGACGTCCCCTGGAGAGGTGTTGAAGAGACAGGAGAAAACTTATTCACCAAGAAGCGAACGAACTGCTCGAGGACAAAGAAAAGTATTTCACAAAAAATGGCATGAATATTTAAAGAGGCTGTCAAGCACTTTCTGTCTTGTAAGAACATTTTAGCATTTAAACCGTACCAAATTGTGGAAGGTCTCCATTTTCTGGAACAGTGAACATTGTACAAATCTAATCTCCATGCCTGGTCTGTTCTAGATACTGTCCTGTGCTAAAAGCTTACCACTGTCCAGACAACCACAGGCAATGAAAAACGTGACTCTTCAATTAGTAATGCCACCGACACGGCAGAGCAGGTCATCTCAGTAAGGCTAAATGCTTGCAGACTTGTACTTGAGACCTGGGAGAATTAGGGTTGCCGTTCGGGGCGTCACCCTGTGGCTTTGTGAACTCCAGGCCTGGGAAGATGGGGAAGATGTGCTGAAAAAATGGTGGCATCCTTCAGACTAAAACGTGAGTTCCTGAGGTTAAATTTTCACCAGAGGGATGAGCTGTTCAACTGGTCAAGTCAAACACCAGATCTTAAACCAGTTGAATATGTATTTCATTTACGAGTCCATTCACAGCATTTAGCAGAGGCCCTTGTCCACAGCGACTTTCAGCAATAAAGTCCAACATTGGGGTTAAGGGTTCTGTACAGGGATTCAAAGGTGCTAGTTCTGGAAGCAGGACCGAGATAGATTTGGACCTATGACCCCACCAACATTTCTTCATCTTCCAGAATGAACCCCAAAACAGGAAAGATGATGTGCTTAAAGACGTGAAATGCGTAACCAACGAAGAAACCAACAATTTGGTGAAGTCATTGGGTCACTAACTTGAAATAGCAATATGCAACCTTTTTATTCATCTCACAACTATCTACTTTGATATTTTTACTTTCTTAGAAAACTTGGTGGTCTGACACAAAAGGTGCTATGTTCTAGATTGTTTAACACAAACCCAGTTGTTATCCGTGCATGGCTAAAACAAATGAATTGATGTTGTAGGGAATTGTATTTTCCCCTTCACTTCACCGAACACAGATGTTTGGTAGATAGAAACAGCACAAAAAGGGACCGATGGGGTCTTAAACGATGCAGAACTTACTAATCAAATTAAATCTGACTTTCCAGATTTTGTCATGTTGCGATCGTAACTATTAACCAATCCTCAGGAATTCATTACTATCGTGCAATTTTGACCAGTTACCCAATTACCACGACCATCACTGTCATTTCCCACAAAACGTTGAGCCATACGTCTGTGGACATCTGTGTGATTAAAATGCCCCACATTTGCCTTCAAGAATAGCTAAATTATTAATTGCGGGAAACGACAGTGATCGGTCAAAAATTGCACAATAGTAATGAATTCTGGGGGTTTGGCTGAATTTGTGTTAATAGTTGCGATCGCAACATCGTGAAATCCTGGAGGGTCTGTCAAAGAGTCCAAAAACATAAATAAGGCTCTTGGGTTGTCTGAGTTTCATCTGTCTGTTAGGACAAGTGCTGGGAAGTCGTTAACTGCAAGTAGCAAAGCTGTGAACTTTTTTAACAGCTTATCAGTAATGCAGCTACCTTTAAAATGCTGGAACTTAAGAAGTAATCAACTACATTTTGTACAAACTGAGATGTCAAAACGATGCTTCTGATTCGTGCTGAATTTGTACAAGTGGGATCTAACACGGTGTGCCCTCAGTGCATCATAGTGCACTTCTGGCATCTGCAAGATGGAGTCGGATGATGGAGTCAACGTTGGCAAAGAACTACTGTATTTAAAACAATTACTTTATTATTATAATAATAAATGATATCATTACAGCCTGCGGTTTAAAAGTGAACATTCTGGCGCTCACCGGAGGACATCTTGTTGTCGTGTGCGGCCGGTCCATCTGCCAGAACATTCTTCACCTGCAGGAACTCGTCGGGACGGTCACCTCCGATGATGGTGAAGCCGAAGCCTTGGGTGCTCTTCCTCAGGGCCGTGTGGTAGAGTTCGCCTTTCAACTGGGTCGGATCACGGGTGAAGCCTGGGGTGCAACTTTCACCACCTCCGGTAGAGAGAGAGAGAGAGGGAGAGAGAGAGAGTTCAATTCCAATATGATGATTCTGGCACAGCGAGTTCTTTTTGAGTCACACAGACAGAGTGACAGAGAGAAATGAGACTCCTCGTGACCATCTGTCTGCTTCTGGTGCTTTATTTTGTACGCTTGACTGACACATAATTAAACAAACACAACATTTCACCCAGCTGGAGTAATAAAAAAAGCCATTATGATATTTCTGTTTATGACACTGAAAATGAGAACATTCATTAGTAACCACACAGTCCCAGACAACACAGCCACACGCTAAGACCTGAAATGTCTGGAGACCACAAAGCGCTTATTAAGGTCCTAGTACGCAGCAGACAGTCTGAAATAGCACTCTGAAAACGTCAGGCTCATAGTTCAACAGCAGTGGAAGTAAACTCACACACACACCAAACTTAAAAGTGAACTAATTAAGATTCTATCAACGACCCTTCTGACAAACACATTGAGGACATTCACAACCACAATGCCTTGAACTGCCGTGCACACACTACACATTAAAAAGATCAAACTACTGTAAGAGCAACAGCAAATTTAGGGCCCGTACACACGGAGCCGGATATTCTTTTTCTCCTCCGTTTTTGAAAATATCTCACACGAATCCGGATAAATACGCAGTCATCAGCTGCATAGAAGCATGTCAGCCAATCAGAATCCTGGGAAAAAAGGAGGAATTGCATCCGGTTACAATGAGTTTTCCATGTGGTTGCTTCGTGAACGATGGCGAATAGAGGGTGCTTGGTATGCACAGACAGGGAAGTGGAGTTACTTTGAAATGTTAGCAGGTGCAAACAAGCACAAATAGCTTGAATAAGGGAGACGAGAACCGCTGCTCTGACTGTATCCATCCATCAGTCTTCAACGTAAACAAACCTCGCACACCTGACGTCAACACATTTCCTGTTGCACACTTATGATGCTATGAACCTAAAACTGGAAGGATGGATGGATGGATGGATGGATAGATAGATAGATAGATAGCCAGTCAGAGGCAGAGTTGGGCGCACATTTAACACATAAACACACACGCGCACAGTCGCTGTCGTAAACATAACCGTGCAAGAGACACACGCAGCAATGGCAAGACCAGAGAATTCAAAAGTAATGTTTTTAAACTGGAAGTACAGACATTACTGTTCCCCTCACCGAGATAACAGACAAGAATGTATATGTGAAATGTAGATGATGTCCAGGAAGAAAGTGTTTTCTCCACGTCGTTGTTAACTATTCTAATCTCATGAAGCACCTCTCATCATCACACGCTTCCATTTTCGGACAGGATCCACATTCTTTAGCATATTTGAACATTTTTAAAAAAGTAACCCAACAGTTACTTTCCCTGGTTACAAGTTACTTTAATAATGCTGTAACTCACTTACTAACTCATTTACTTGTTGGGAGAAGTAGCTAGTAACTATAACTACTTTTCTTAAAGTAATGTTCCAAACACTGCTATGGAGACTGTAGTACACCTAACTGGGTTGAGCTGAAGTCTATAAGTGTGTGTGTGTGTGTGTTCATGTATTTATCGCACTGTGGGGACCTTTTTGCCCCTAAAATCACTTTTATCTGTTTTCTTTGGGCTTTGTGGGGACATTTGAGAGGTCCCCATGAGGAAAAATGACTTCATAGAAAATGTGCTTGTTTTATTTGAGAAACTAAAAGAGGTAAAAGATGTGCTTTTGGTTACTGAGGTTAAGGTTAGGATTAGGATTAGGTGTAAAATTATGTACTTTAGTCATTATGGGAGTCTATGGAAAGATAGTAATACAAGACTGTGTGTGTGTGTGTGTGTGTGTGTATTCACTGGACTGCTGTTGCCTTAATGAAAGGTCTCTCAGCAGTTTGAGGGGAAATAGAACTGTCAAAACACAAGCACATTGAGCAATTCCTCTCCCCCTCTCTCTCTTTCATACGCACACACACGCATACACACCCTTGTCTTTTGAATTTTGCTCTTCATTTCCTCACACATACATTCACAAAGAGGAAGTGTGTGACCAAAACGACGGGGCTAAAAAGAAGAGAATCAAAGTTGAATATAAGTTCATTCGAACATCTTCCCGAAACTCCAACTGGGGAATCTGTTAATAAACTCTGCTGCCTGGAAATGTACACTTATAAATATTAGATGGATGGATGGACGGACGGACGGACAGACAAATAGATTGATGGCTAAAAAAAAGAGAATCAAAGTTGAATATAAGTTCATTCGAACGTCGTCCCGAAACTCCAAATGAAGAATAAACTGTTAATAAACTCTGCTGCCTGGACACACAAACATTGCAGCACTTAACTAAAAACACTGAACTCAGCACTGTGGTTTTAGCTGGTCAAGGGCTTACACTGAACTATAAAGTCTCATTTTACTTGTGACCAGCTTTTGTTGCCAAGACAGATTAGATCTTTAATCAGCTTGACCAGAAAACAACCATCACCAAGCATCTTAAACTCTGTGGCAGCTGTAATCAAGAGCCAGATCAGGTCAAGCGCAGATAATCCTGCCACAAGCAAAGGCTTCTCTATTAAAGTCTAACGTTGCCTCCTGTAAGTACAGCAGTAGTGTGCGTACAGTTTTTATTGGAAAAATAATGCTTAACTTTATTTCTAATGGAAGTGGAAGGGGCAGTTGGTAGCGTAACGGTTAGGGAAGCAGCCCTCTGATCGGAGGGTCGCCAGTAAAGGCACCACTGAGGTACTCGTGAGCAAGGTAGCGTCCCCAAGCACTGCTCCCCGGCTGCTGACCTTGTATGTCAGCTGCTCCATCACAGAGGGGTCAAATGCAGAGGTCACATTTCATTGTGGTGGACTATGCGTTCTGCTGTGGTGTGTTCACAATGACAAATAATCACTCACTTAAATCACTTCAAATTTGATAGAAAATCACTTAAAAGACACCACAACAGGTTATAACCAAATCAGATCATTAAGAACACAGCACAGAACACAGTGCACCACAACAAATGCAACCTCTGCATTTGACCCATCCGTGAAGGAGCAGTGCTTGGGAACGGTACCTTGCTCATGAGTGGAACCTATAACTTGAACCGGCGACCTTCCAATCACAGAGCCCGATTCCCTAACCATTATTATACGCAACGTCACATTATACGCTATTTTGATTAAAAGACAAAAGTCGTAAATTTCTGAGATTAAAGTCGCAAATTTACAAGGAGAAAGACTGCGATATTCCTACCTGACAGTGCAAATACATTATAAAGGCATACATTTGCTTGGGAAAATGGCCAAATTTTGTCAATTAAAGGCTTAAAGTATTTTGATTAAAAGATGGGATTTTAATGATATTTTTGTTGTTTTTTTGTGAGCAGACTGTAATATAGGAAGACATCAAACTGCTTCCCATTAAACTGATATAATATCATATCGAGATGAAACTTGAGATTTATACTCCTTCTAGTTCACATTATCCTCCTGATTTACTGTCACAACAGCAGTGTGGGAACGGAAGCTGTGACTCCTTGGTGTCAGAGCAGTGGAAATGTGATGGACATAAAAAGGATCAACAATAGAGGGTCTCTGACCTCATCGTCCCTGGGTCAGTGAGTAAGTTTCGAAATGAGTAGGACTTTTGTCTTTCCACAGGAAAATAATCAGACTAATGGAAATCAGAAGTGGAAAGATGATAAGAGTGTGTATGTGTGTGTTTCTCTCTGTGTTTTGTGTGAACGGGTGGGGAAAAAGGATGCTGCAGATTACAAGTGCAGTTCGTCTCCCACGCACAAGTGCGCACACACACACACAGACACACACACAAATAAAATCTATCTATAATAAATCTCATCTAATGCAAGAATTCTTCATTCATATTCTTTTGCACAGAATTATAGTCAATCAATTTTAATGCTCATTATCTTTTAGAGACACCAACACACTCAAACACATCTATAATAAATCTCATGTAATGTATGAACACTTCAGTCATGTTCTTGTAGACTAAATTAAAATCACTAAATATTTATGTTCATTCCCTTTTATATTCATCCACACACACATCTTATGTAAGAAACTGAAGGTACGATGCAAATGAATGGTTTTCACACTCAGACACAATGGAAACCTTTTCTTTAGTTACTGCTAAACTGCTTACAAAGCCACAAGTATTGAATCAACAGAATACAGCAACTCCATCATTACTAAAACGATCAGAATATCTACACTCACACAGAATCAAATTGTGACCAGATTACTCCATGTAAACAAGTGTGGACCATGTTTTTATGCATTGTGGGGACCTTTTTGTCCCCTAAAATCACTTTAATTCGGTTTTTTTTTGGTTTGTGGGGACATCTGAGAGATCCCCCCCCCCATGAGGAAAAAATGGCTTCACAGAAAATGTATGTAGATATTTTTATAAACGGATATTATTTTATTCATTTGGGCCTTACGTTTACATATAAAGAGTTTTAGCCACCTCAAACGCATATTTTTTTAAATGCCCTTCACATGTAAACAAAAGGCCTGAACATATAAAAAATATGCGTTTCGCTTTTTTTAAACCGAATTAATATATATGTATGTATGTATATACACTGTCCTCCAAAAGTTTGGAAATGCCCCAAGCAAAGTGGGGTTTTGGACAGTATTGCCATGAATCCTTTTTTAAATTGTGATAATGTTGCACTGATAAGGGACAACACAAACTACAAAGACATATTTTATTACATAAACATAAAGTTTATACATAGAAAATACTTAAATTTTGGATTCATCAAAATATCCACCATTAGCAGCTATTACAGCTCTGCATAATCTGGGCGTCCGAGCTGTCAATGAACCAATCAGTTGTTGAAGCTATTAAGGTGTGCTGACCCAAAAATCTTTTAAAATCCTGGGCCACGTTTAAACCAGTAACCAGACATCACAGCTGGCAGAGGGGCACGACTGACTTTGACATGGATATACTGCCATTATTATGTAATCAAAATAAATATGATTATTGCTGGTATCCAAAGATAACGTCAAGTTACTTTAATGTATTTGCACCAAAAAATGATGAGGATTTATGCTGATTTCGTCCAAAAGCCCACTCTGCCAGGGGCGTTTCCAAACTTTTGGAGGGCAGTGTATACATTAAGTTTATTGTTAGTTTATGGAATGTCCCCACAAAGACAGCTGTGGAATCTTGTATGAATGTGTGTGTGTGTGTGTGTGTGTTTGTGCGTACCTGGAGGAGGTGCCGCCCCCTTTTGGCTTTGTGTTGCAACTGCAGTTTCTTGCCCGAGTTTCCTCTTTGCCTCCAAAACTGGGTTCTCGAACTGGGTTCTTTGGTTTATGTGGCTGCACAAAGGAAAGGCAGCAGTAGAGCGTTAGCAACGGAATTTGATCAGAAAATCACACCAGCCGACGTACATAGCGACATGTACGTTACTGATGTCAACCGCACAGCAAAAATGGGTTATTAAAGGCCAAACGCATTGCACCTGCATTGAAAATCATTTCAGGCATGCACAAACTCTACGTTTAAATAAACATGAGGAAAAATGTATAACAAATACACATGTTGTGTAGCATGCAAGCTATGATGAATTCCAACTCCTTTTCACAAGGTCACATTATTCTGTTGTTTTGAAAATCTATTTATGAGACTTTAAATATATTTTTAAAAATCTGGCTGGATATTAAAATGCTGTGAGTTTGTGTGCATGGAGAGGAGAGAGAAAGGGAGATAGAGAGAGAAAGGGAGATAGAGAGAGAAAGAGTGAAGGAGAGAGAGAGAGATGGTATTCAGGAGTACTTACTCTACGTAGTAGGTGCCGTATTGGGTGTCCTCGATCTCCTCCCAGCCATATGGAAGCTCTGTAGTGCAGATGCATCATGTTCAAGTGCACATCCATATTAATACACACTAACACACACACAAAGAGCACCAACACACATGCATATGACTACAGATCCGCTGATATATAATCTATACATTTAGGATGATCTATCTATCCATCCATCCATCCATCCATCTATCTGCTTTTGATAGGTGCACTTTACTGTAAAACCCAATTTTACACAGCTTACCTACAAAATAGTTCTGTACAATAATGAAGTACAGTATAATTACTATTTATTACTATAATTTAATTTACTAATTATTACTATTATTGCTATTATTATTAATAGCAATTAGTTATTATTACTCGTCTCTCTGTCCCTTCTTATCTGCTCCTAACCCCCTTAAACACCACTGTCTTCCTGAACCAGTATCTGAGATGTTTGCATTTTTCATTTTGGCTTCAGAACTTGTATATGAATATGTATTATATATATATATATATATATATATATATATATATATATATATATATATATATGTATATAAATATATAAATAATTAAAAATAATTAAATATATAAATATATATATAAATGTTCTAAATCCAAAATGAAAAAACTCTATTCCTCTCTATATATATATATATTCATTTATCTACCTGATATATATATATATATATAATACAGATTTAAATAATGTGTGTGTGTGGACATGTATTTATCACATTGTGGGGACCTTTTGTCCCCCTAAATCACTTTTATCTGTTTTTTTAGGCTTTGTGGGGACATTTGAGAGGTCCCCATGAGGAAAAATGACTTTTATAGAAAATGTGCTTGTTTTATTTGAGAAACTAAAAGAGGTAAAAGATGTGCATTTGATTTACTGAGGTTAAGGTTAAGTTAGGATTAGGTGTG
This sequence comes from Distichodus sexfasciatus, assembly GCA_032718565.1. Lineage (NCBI taxonomy): Eukaryota > Metazoa > Chordata > Actinopteri > Characiformes > Distichodontidae > Distichodus > Distichodus sexfasciatus. Next base: position 1,599,369 of record JAVGVS010000059.1, on the reverse strand, counting down.
GGTGTAGAATTATGTACTTTAGTCATTATGGGAGGAGTCTATGGAAAGACCTCACAAAGATAGTAATACATAAGGCTGTGTGTGTGTGTGTGTGTGTGTGAGAGAGTGTGTGTGGTGTTTTTGTATTTGTGTGTGTAGATGTCTGTCTGCCTCTATGGCTGGCTGGCTGTGTGTGCACCACTGTTATGCCCTGATGAACTAATGAGGAAAAAAGGAGCCGTTCATGCTAGACAGCACATTATACTCTGTCTGCGTCACTCGTGCACAACACACACACACACACAAACAAAGCTTTTTGAGGTAATATAGATGAATACTGCAAACCATCCCAAATGTTTCTGAACTTTCATTATACAGACAAATATGCATGCAGACACGGACCCGCTTTATGTGTATGCGTGTGTGTGTTGGTCTGCGTGTGTGTCTGCGTGTTTATGCTCACGCATCTGAGAGTGTTTGTGTGTAAATGTGAGCTGGAGTCAAATCTGGAGAGCAGGAGAATGCTGGCCGTGTGCTGAGGGCACTGGGAGCTTTCACCTAGCATTATGAAACCCGTGGTTAAGTGCAGTCCGCTAAGTGTGTGTGTGTGTGAGTGTGTGTATCCCACTTCTCTGTGTATGTGTGCAGGTGGTTGTAGGTTGTTCACGGGTAGAAAAGATGCTGAAAGGCTCATGTACTTAAGCTGCAGGCACTCGTAAAACTGTCAGATCAAACCTTTAAAGTTTTGAGTTTGCAGGGCTTTTTGTTCAACCTGTTTCTCACTTCTTACGATTATTACATTATTTTCTGTGGCCTGTTCTATAGTCAGTGTTGGGCAGGTTTAAAAAAGTAATTAGTTATAGTTACTAGCTACTTCTCTCAAAAAGTAACTGAGTTAGTAACCGACTTACAGCATTATTAAATTAACTAATAACCAGTAAAAGTAACTATTGTTACATTTTTGAAAAATGTTCAAATATCTCAAAGAATGTGGATCCCCCTCCTTAAACGGAAGCGTGTGACGATGAGAGGTGCTTCATGAGACTGGAATAGTTTACAACCAACGTGGAGAAAACACTTTCTTCCTGGACATCATCTACATTTCACATATAGCTTCTTGTCTGTTATCTCGGTGAGGGGAACAGTAATGTCTGTACTTCCTGTTTAAAAACGTTACTTTTGAATTCTCTGCTCTCGTCATTGCTGCGTGTGTCTCTTGGTGGGTTGTGTGTGTGTTTGTGTGTGAACGTTCAACTCTACTTCTGATCGGCTTACCATGAAATTTTACTCTTCCTTAGCCAATCATCATCACTTATTCGGTTGTTTAGCCCCGACCCCCACCAAAGAAAAGAATTAAAAACTTGAGAAAGTCTGGTCGGATGAAAACAGTCTTAATGAGCTTAAGTATAGTGACGTGCCACATTTTGTTCTCAGTAACGGTAACAGTGTTGTAAAAAGTAATTCATTAGATTACCCGTTAATGAAAAAAATAAGGCTGCTTATTTGTAACGCTGTTATTCCCATCAGTGCTCATGAAGGTGTTTTCATGTGTGTGTGTGAGAGTGTTTTGACAGAGAGTTTGCATCCATGCAAACCCAGAAAGGTAAATGTAGTAACGCGTTTAAATGTGCGAGAATTCATTGGCGTGGTAAGATTCCAAGCTGCACTGAGAGTCAGTGTGCCACTTAAATGAGTGACTATCAAAACGCAAAATCGCCGTCCTCGTTGCAAACGGCATGATTTAGCGAGATCAGACAATTTAACAGCCGTTTGATATCAGTTTGAAAACCAGACTAATGACTTGGTTTTGCTTTAATTCCAGCACTTATTTACAGGCTGTGTTTAATTACACCTGCACAATCTGATTAGCTATCATCCCGTTCCTTGTAGTCTGGGCTGGCAACGAAACCAAGCCCTCCTCTGTTTTAAGAAAGATGAGTTCCACTTTTCCTCAGCTGATTCCGTCCGAGGGCAAGCCCTATTTTAACATCGGTTCACATGTTCATACATTTATAATTTGTTAACAATTAAAATATTAGTACATCCAGTTATAGTGGCTGCATCATGACATCAGTGTGAAAAAATTCAGCTCAAGTCCAGACACAAACGGATCATCACTCACACTTTGTTAAAGGAGAAAGATACGTAAGAATTTTTTTGGCAAGTAATAGAGAGAGAAGGAGGGAGAAAGAGAGAGCATTTACCTCCATCCTCACACTTTTCGGGAGGTTTGGCCTTCTTGGCCAGCCGTGGGTCGAGCCATGTGGTGGATTTGGTGTTATGACTGTAGAACACAGAGAACACAACAGACACACTTCTTAGTGCTGCAGATCACTTTTACAATCATTTGAGTGAATCCAGAATCACACAACATGCTTCATAAATAGGGGTGGGAATCGAAAACCGGTTCCGACTCAGAACTCAGAGGGATTAAGGGACTCGGATAATAAATGAATGAAGGATGTGTACAAAATTTAGCACATCCTCCTAACAACTGAGCGTGCCGCTTCACAGAATGAAGTCATTTCAGTGCCAGTTGTACGTATCTCTTTTATACATATTGCTGCTTGTACTAATGCATAACCATTACAGCCCGAACAGGTGTAAGCTGTTTACCTGTGTTTTTTTTGCACAGAGAAAATACTACATTAAAATCCTAACATTACCATAAATGTCAACGGTTGGCCATTTTAAATGTTATAAAACTATTCTCAGACGCTCCAACATGCTGGGGTGAGACCTTCACTCACTTGCTAATGCAGTCGGTCAGTATTAATGCAGGTGGTAATTTGGGAATTTAGCTGGAAACGCTGAAATATTTATGCCGATGTGAATGTGCACACACTCACACACAGACACACACACACATACAGCCATGCACAAGCACGGTACAGTCACTCTCTCTCTCACACAGACAAACACACGCATAGACTCGCAGCTTGACTCACAGTTCTTTAAAGAGCATCTGGGCCACAATGTGAGCTATATTTACTGCAGCTCTCTCTCCGTTCCTGTCTAATGTCTACTGTTCTCAGCAAATCAGCCAGGATTAAAAAAAAAACAAAAGAAAAGCTGAACTGAATAATGGCGCTTCCGCTGCCCCTGTAACTGTAGAAGATGGCGAGGGCAGGATGTGACCTAACAAGGTCTCCAATGCTGCCGGAGACAAAAGTCTATTACAAATTACCTTGTGCAAACTCCAGCTTAAGCAAATATTAAAAAATGCACTTGAAACACCCCAACTTTCTGTTAACAACCTCATTTTTTACCTAACGTGCCAATAAAGGGCAGTTGGTGACGTAACGGTAGGGTGTTCGCCCTGTGATTTGAAGGTCGTAGGTTCGAATTACCACTGAGGTACTCATGCGCAAGGTACCGTCCCCAAGCACTACTCCCCGGGTGCTTGTTAGCTGCCCACTGCTCCTTAACGGATGGGTCAAATGCAGAGGTCTCATTTGGTTGTGGTGCACTGTGTGCTGTGCTGTGGTGTGTTCACAATGACAAATAATCACTCCCTTTCACAATAAAAAGAACTCACAGCTCATATAGCTACACCTAATCTAAGCAAATAGTTTTACTCTTTTTAAAATAACCTGGAACCTGTGTATAAACAGATTCTTTTCCCATATTAAGACCATAAAAGCCAGAAAAATAACACATACTGTATATCTCAGGAGTCTTGTGTTGGATAAACAGGTCCTTAAAACTAACACTTGCCAATGTTCACACATTAAGGCCTACCATTACACAAACACCCTTACGGACACACACAACTCACTCGATGAAGTAGACCATGCCGGTTTCCGTGTAGGCCATCTCCCAGTTGTACGGCAGAGGTTCGAGACTGTCATCTCGGGGGAGAGAACTCCATGTGCGAAGTTCCCCAGCACCGCCACGAACAGCACCGCCAACACCACCACCGCCGCCGCCGCCACCACCGCTGGACTGAGTGTAGCTGGGCACCGGCTTCTTCCAGTCCTCAGATCGGTCTGAGAGAAGGAGAGAGAGTTATTACCCCATGCAAAGCACTGTGGAGCGGTGGGGGGTGATTTGCATGTAGAACGGAGGACAGACACATCTCTTCCGGGTTTGGCTGTGAAAAGGAGAGAAGAGAGGAGGTAGATAAACATGGCACAGAGATAGCAGGGCCGCTGCACGACACAGCCACTGCCGTTGGGTTTCATACTAGGAGTGCCGGAGGCTGCGTTTACATGTTCTGAATGGATTCATATCTTTTTGTTTAAATGTATGAATGTGAGCGGAATATGCACTGCATTTACAAATCACTAGTGAAAAGGAGGCTACAGCCTCTGCTTATTGTGTGCGCAGAGGACGAGTTTTGAGGTATTCGTGAGCACCTGATTATCCCCTAATAGATCGGAAAACCTTGTTCAGATTCCTGTAGCTCTGTGAGAACATTTTTACATGTGAAGACTAGTCATATTAATGCTGAAGGTCAGGTTTCTATTTAAAAAAGCGAAAAAGGTCTAAAGATTTGCATTTGGTTACTGGGGTTAAAGGTTAAGCAGGATATTTTTTAGGGATGCAACTAACGAATTTTTTGTTAATAGATTAATCTGCCGATTATTTTTCAGATTAATGAATTATTATTCGGAAATAATAATACAGAAAAAACCATGCATTTTTTAAAAAATAAACCAAACTTTCTGTTTCTATTTAGGAGTCAATGAAAGTACCTCACAAAAAGATAGAAAGGTGCAGCTCTATGTGTGTGTGTGTGTGATTTTTTGGGCTTTGTGGGGACATTTGAGAGGTCCCCATGAGGAAAAATGACTTTATAGAAAATGTGCTTGTTTTATTTGAGAAACTAAAAGAGGTAAAAGATGTGCTGTTGTTACTGAGGTTAAGGTTAGGATTAGGATTAGGTGTAAAATTATATACATCTAATCATTCTGGGAGTCTATGGATAGTAATACAGAGACTGTGTGTGTGTGTGTGAATGTTTGCACCCAGAAAGCTTCTATTTTTACGCAGCAAAATGGCACAAGCCATCAAAGCAAATATTAAGACACTCTACAGCACCGACATGTTCATTCAATTTTCTTTCTAGATAAGTGAAGGGATTATTGGCTTCAGTGAATATTCAGCAGCTCTTTCCCCTCCATTGGTTTCAGGCGGGGCTGTGACGAGGGCATTAACCAATCCCAACTGCAAAACACAACTATGCAAATTCACAGCCACTCGGAGATTCAGAAATTAATCAATAGCAATACACTCCGGGGTCCAGCCTACCACAGACAAGACATGCATATTCTGCTGGGTACCATGGCAACAATGCCTACTTTGCAGACACTTGAACCCCCTCCGCCCCACCACCACCACCACCATCACACACTGTGTTTCAACAGATTTCCATTAAGATGACTTCCATTATGATGTCCATTAAGAGAGACTGTGTGCAGTAGATCAAAGCTGATCAAGATAGACGTGGCATCTGTAATGGGCATCTCCCTCTCTGCCTCCCGTTCATTCCCTCTCTGTGTGCTTCAGTTTATTTATTCCTCTACCCATTCTCTTCCTGCAAGATTTCAAATGTCAAAATGTCATCGTGTGGTAAAGGGGTTAAGCAGGGTCAATGACTCAGGACTTCTCACCTCATGTGTGCTGTATGTGAAATGAAAACACACACTGCGGCAAGACTGTGCGCTCTGACTTTATAAAAGAGGCTACAAGAAAAAGAGGAACTCTAGACCCATGTCATAAAAGAGTCAACAGGCAAGTATTTCAATAGTGCACTCGATCACAGCGGTTTGTAAATGCACATGCTGCTCTGAAAAGATCACAGAAATACAGCATCGTCATCATCATTTCTGCCGCTGGAGTTTCAGAATCCAGACGATTTCCATCCAACCTGTATGGATGAGCCATACAGACTTGAATAGATGCTGCACAGAGCAGAGCCATCGGGTAAGACGCAAACCCAGCTGTTTTATAGACAAACTAGTCACAAGTTTCATCCCAAAATTGTGTTACTGATGCTTTGCAGCTGACCTCACACACACGTCCACACTGTAGCCGCCATATTGAGTACCAGGCATATCGAGTACTGTGCTTGTGTCCAGTGAAAATGAAGTGTCTGTCTGTCTGTCTGTCTATCCATCTATCTATCCACGTTTAACACACATCATCTAACAATAAGCTGTTCAGCTGTTGCCTGTCTGTCGATAAGAACCAACACGTCACTGAATTTCAACAACTTAGTTATCAATAAATGTGCACATCAGTGGCTGTGAAGGAAGTAACTATTCTTAAGCAAAGTTTAACTAAAACTATTAATATTACAAACAAAACGCCACACTTAAAATCTTAAAGTGTTTACAGACAACAGCACATAAGTTTGATACGTGTAAACAACTCAGGAGCTCGCTGGCGTGGAGGCTAGTTCACCCACCTCTTGTAATTCCAGAACTAGTTTACTCAAGACTAAACAGCCTTCACATCACTCTTACATCACTCATCCCTCACTTTACCACCTAACCCTGCTCTACGATCTGACAGATGACTTCACTTAGCCTAGCCTAGCCCTCTGCTGCGCTAACAACAGCTAGATAACACTAGCAACCGTTTACACAAAGTTGATCAAAAGAACGACACTTACCTTTCCTTTAAGCAAAAAGATGTTCTTCTGGTTGAGATGCTGTGTTTTATATGACGATGGCTTATGTACCAGGTAGATGTAAGTGTTGTGGAAGGAGAAGTCAGGTAGTGTGTCAGCTGATGCGAGCTGATGAAAAAGCTTTATAGGAAATTTTTGACTCGTTTAAATTTTATTCCTGATGATTCCTGAGTATGGTGACCAAGGACCCCAGACAACTCTCAATCATCGTTCTGCACCGGCCCGATATTCTGGGACAAAGTGAGACCACAGGAGTTTATCTCTGTCTAAACACTACATTAGTGTAACTGCAGCAGGCTAAGGGCAAAAAGGTTGCTCATACTCTCAGTGTTAGCTTCACCCTGAGAAGTGCAAGGACATGGCCGTCCTCCGGGAGAGAGTCGGATGGTGGAACAATCACTCACTCATGGTACAATTTTCTGATAGTGAAGGAGACTTCATCTTAACAGCAGAGGGATTAAAAGGGTCTAAATATACATGGAGCTGAATTAACTCTTACTGTCAGTTGGGTCAAACTGAAAACATTTAACACTGTAGGTTGTGAACAGAAGTGGAAAGTAACGAATTACATTTACTCACGTTACTGTAATTGAGTAGTTTTTGTGAGCAATTTGTAATTTTTTAAGTAGTTTTTGAAATAGGTCATTTTACTTTTACTCAAGTACATTTTGACCCAAGTATTTTACTTCGCTACATTGGAAAAAACCCTCGTTACTGAATAAAAAATGAAATGCGGGAAATAAAACAATCCGCCTGAACTGAAAGGAAATTGCGTGGGCGTTCACGCGCGGCATTCCCACTAATTTAAAGTAGCCTATCGTTGGATGACGGCTGGTGCCGAGTAAGAGGTAGTTTGCACATTATACCTCTCGACAGGTTGTAAACATTATGCAGTTAATCAGTCAATTATATTTTTTATAAAAGTGTTACACAGTGTTACTATGGAATCGCTCAGTTGTCTTTAAAATGTGAGTGTCCCGGACACTTTGAGTTTGGTTGTGCAGCTTATGCCACTTGTACTCGAACATGTTTTATGGGGCGGTCTGAACAAAGTTTGCACATCATACCGTCTAAAAGTTGATTAAGAACAACTAGTGCTGGATTGGATTTATGACTAGTCCTTTTTTACATCAAGTAATTGAAAGTACCTAAGTAACTTTTACTTAAAGTAAATTTTAAATTAAGTACTTTTTTACTTTTACTCGAGTAGATTTTTAGATGGGTACTTTACTTGAGTCGAATTTAAGCAAAGTAAAGACACTTTTACTTAATTACAATTTTTCAGTACTTTTTCCACCTCGAGTTGTGAATCAGAATTGGGCTGCACATGCAAATGCACCACACCAAGGGTTAATATCCTGTTATTTATAACCTGATGCTGTAATAAGGGATCTGAAAAATAAATGTTCTATTCTTTAATCAGACCCTCCTGGATTTTGCAATGTCGCAATCGCAACTATTAACGTAAATTCAGCCAATCCAATTTTGTCTAATTACCGCAACTTCTCCACAATTTTAGACCAATCATTATCATTTCCTACAAAAAGCTGCACCATACTTCCTTGTTAGGTTTAGAAGACGCAGGAAATGTGTGTGATTAAAAACGCCTCACATTTACCTTAAAAAATAACTCTATGATTAATGGTTAATAAAAATAATAGTGGTTTTGTTCCCTCCATTTTAATTCATTGTTAAAGAATCATTATAAAGGGGAACGAAATTGCAATTTTTTTCACAACTCCGACTTGCTCCCACAACTGTATTGCAACAAAACACCAAAATTTTTTGAGGAAAGCTGCCACAAAATCAAGCAATTTAGGCCGCAACAATCTCAAAAAAGGCCTGGGGGAGGGACTGTTTAATGCACACACACATACACACAGCCATATCTGCACACCTGGAAGGCCATTTGGCAGTGCTGGTCGCTCCTCATCGTCTTCCTCTTCTGGCACTACGCTGTCCTTGCGGTCCATCTTACTGACAGAGGTTGTGCGTTTGCGTTGTTGGACCTCCGTGCCGAACTCTTCCTCGAACAGGACCTGATCGACCAGGTCAGGCTGAACCAAGTTGGGTTCCGCAGGGGGTTTGGGTGTGCCGTAGTAGTTGCCTTAAAAAAAGCGAAAACAATGACGCAAGTTACAATCGTAATGTGTTTAAAATGGGCGACATAATTTGTCCTAAAGATAATGTGGCACACAGCAGCGCAGCTGAATACTGGATTCTGTGGAAATGATGCTGTTAATGCTGGCACCCTGCTCCACTAACAGGAAGAACACTGAGTCACACCAATGCTTTTCTGCGGGAGTGCACTCTTTCATCCGGCAGCGGTGCTGGACTCTCAGCAGAGGCACATGAGGGTTCTTTCAATCTTGTAGGTTATGCTACCTCTAAATCTGAAACTTCAGGGACACGTGTACCTGTAGCAGTGCCAAGGACAGCTCTGGATTCTACCGACTCACAACAGATTCTGAGTCACCTAAAGCTACTGAAAACAGATGGTCAGCAGTGTGGTCAGTGGAACAGTCGCTTGTGGAAATTAGAACAGGACAGAAGAATGCGTAAACGACTATATAAACAAAAGCCTTATTAGAAATTAGGGATGCAATGGTTTTCGGTGATTTTACCGCGCTGTTCGGTTCGGTACACCCAGGGGAACCACAATAGTTTGATACACCCGACAATAAAATTGAATTTTTAAAACATGGTCATTGTGCACACATTCTCAGGGATTAAAGTTCTCCGTCACTACAAAGGATTTCCGTCAATCGAACGTGATGGCATATTTGAGATAAAAGAAGATCCATGAGAATGAAAAACGCGAGCGGAAGGCGGGTGCATGTCGCAAAGTTATTAAATGGTGATTAAGCAGGATCGCCGGTCAGCTGTGTAAACACGTGTGCAGTGTGTTTGAGCGCTCACGGCTCTCACTAAAACGCTCCAGTTCAGTCAAATCTTCCCCTTTACTACAGACTAAACTCATATTTTAGCTGATATTTTGTAGTATTTATTCCGGAAGCGCGTCCATTGTGACGTCGCTCTGAGTGGCGTGCGGGGGATTGTGGGAAATGTAATTATTTCCCAGAAAGGCCAAAAAACAGCTTGAGTCCAAATAGGCTCAAAACTACCCAAAACGTCAGTATTTCTTCTTTTTTTTTCAATTTTATAATGTTAGAGAGAAAACCATAGGAAAAAATAACTATAAAAAAGTATTTATCAAAAAACAACCTGTATTCTGATGGAATAGGAAAAAATCTGATCAATTGAAAATGAAGAAATACTAAAGTTTCACATACAGAGGGATCGGGTCTTGCCTTGATCGTGCCACTGAAAAAGCTGTGCGTCATTAATAAGTGGCGGTTTGAGACACAAGCAGAGCATGCTCTAGAGAGTGAAAAGATTTAAACAAAGCTTCGATTCTGGAAAAATTGCCTCGACCATTTTTTGTAATCAAATTATTAGGGTTAGCAAGAAAGAATATTTTTCTGTCATGGATAAATGATAAACCCCCGACTAAAGCAAATTGGCATAGGATAATCATGAAGTGTTTTTCTCTAGAATACTTGACCTGTTTGCTTCACTCTTCAAAAGGACTATTTATGAAGATTTGGGCCACATATCTTCAGTTTTCAAATTCTACAGTGGCTTCAATACTTTCAAGTATTACTTTGGACTAATTATGGACCCCACTTTTTGTACCCTATTGTAATAACATTTTGCAGTTATTACGTCTTTGCCATTATTATCTACGCTGACTGTATAGACCAGTGTTGTGCTGAGCTGTCTGTTGTTTGTTTTAAAATAAGAAAATTCAATAAATATACATGGGGGAAAAAAACTGAGTTATTTGAATAATAATTTCAGCCTAGAAATAGTAAAGGCAAAGAACCCACTGGATGTTAGAGCTAAGATAACATTAATGTCAAAGTCAAAGTAAACTTTGTCATCTCCGCTGTACACTGTACAGATATAGAGAGAGACGAGACGACGTGGCTCCAGTTTTTACAGTGCAACATGAAACGGGGAACAAAGAACAAATAGGGCATATAGAATAAACAATATATAAATAGAACACAAAATATACATTTCAAACTAGAAATGGAGTATTAAATATAAAATATAAACTAGAACTAGAAATGGAAATAGAAAGTACTGTACTGTACCCAAACCATATCGATACCGTGGCCCAAAAACCGTGATACGTACCGAACCGCGGCCACACTGTACCGCTGCATCCCTACCCTGGAAATGACACTGTAGTTTATTAAATGGTAAACTGCTAATCTCAGAAGTATTCTTTTGGGCGTCACCGGAGGCTCAGATAATCCCTTATGCCCACATACTACAAAATTCAGTCAGCTGATAAAGAGAACTCTGCAGTTTTGAAGACAGTGATGAATTGTGAAGAATAAAGGAGCTTAGGAAAAGCTTCTTTGTGTCTCCTCCAACCCGACTCCCTCTTTTCACCAAACAGGGCTTAAGGAAGTGGAGATAGAGTGTGTGGAATGGAACATCAAAACCTCTCACTTTGGGGTTGCTCCGATAGCAATTACACTCTCCATTGGATCCAGTAATGAACCTCATCCTCTATGTTTTTGTTCTATTCTAAAGAAAAAGCCAGTTCATTAATATTCAGTACCAATAATGGAGCATCCAATCAGAAGGCTGTATAATGCGCTTAAATGATTTTCTAATTCGACGATGTGCGTGCATGCGTTTTCATTAGTCTCTCATGAAGTGGCACCAACATCACCCTCAGTTAGATTGGGTATCTTCCAAAGAAATAACCATCTATTCAAATCAACAGACTCAACCTTCATAAATTATGCACAAATTAATTCAAATTACCCAGATTTGTAGTGGCTTCTGTTTGTTTGCTGCCTTCAGCCAAGTAAACAGGCAATAGATTTTCTCGTGAAATAATTAGTGAATGCGCAGTGAAAATAATAGTTTTAAGGTCAGGCATTCCATTTTTTTTGGACCAACAATCCTTATAATCATCAGTTAGATTAAACCTCCCCGCTTTGAACCATATATTAAAAAGATCTTAATTAGAGAATATGAATAGAAACCACAGGAGAATAAGGTTTTTAAACAGCAATTAATTACTGCTTAAACTCCATTCACCTCTATAAAGAACACGCAGTATGAGCGGTCAGAAAGATGTGTGTAGATGCTGTACTGGGGATTTACAAAAGTCCAGAGAGGCAGAAGGGGTCAAAGCAGGCTGACAAAGATAACGGGCAAATCCAAAATCTACACACATAATAGCCTGTGTCCACCAACGCGTTTTCCCGCTGCTAGCGTCTATTTTTAATACAAATCCTATGAGCTTCAGCGTTCAGAGCGCTAAGTATCTTCAGCGATAAAACACGCCGGTGGAGACGTTTTTTTACCGCACCGCTCAGAGAGCTTCAGGTTGAAATCCGTTCAACTTTTAAAACAGCGATGTGCTCGTCAATGTCACGTCTCTCCTGCTAGCCAATTAAAATCGAGGGGGGGGTGGACCATATAAATCCGTTGTACTCTCCCAGCTGTTTATTTCATGGAACCCAATGTCACCTCGAAGACGTGAGAATTTGTGAACTTAAAAGTCGCTGGAAAGAATTAAAACTAATAAAAGTGTTGGGTATGTTTTTAATTTATTATAATTAGTAGTATATATATATATTTAGTAGTATTGTAACTCCCATGTGGGTGGAGTATTTGTCAGCTTACTGTGCTGACGGTTTGTTGAATAATAAAAGTAATTTGTTAAATAAAGCAATGTTGTTATGAATGTTGTTAATTAGCTTTTTTCTTCAAAAAAGTACTGATAAGACTACCAGTAAAGTACCGGACCTATAAGCAGTATCAGTAAGAGTCGTAGTAAAATCTTTAGGATTCCCATCCCTATCATTCCATTCCATACCACTGGGCCCTTGAGCCAGTCTCTTAAAGCCAAGTTACGGATACTGTTCTTGTAATCAGGGAATGAATGTCATTCTGGGGTTTTTAAAAACGTCTCAGTTAAAGATCGTTAGCGTTTTACTGACATATTCTCAATGTTCCATAAGCCATGGTGATTAAAAAGGTTATTGCCAGACAGCAGGTGTGGAATTGATCAAGCATAGAGTTTTCCTTTAATGAGTGGACTTTAAAAAAAGGGATGACCTTCTGAAAAAAGTCTCCTGCAGTGGCACCATGTCCTTCAACGTGCAAACTCAACTACTGACTAGTTAGAGCTAGGTGCAGGCCAAGCACTAGGTTAACCAGTGTCACATCTACTGGCAAACTGTGATTAATTGCCAAACAAACACACGTCTCGGCGTGTGAAAGACGTGAAGGTGTAAGCACTGCTGGGTGTCAAAGTAGATTTATGGTATAATTTGTCAGTGCTGGTCCGAGGGGAGCGGTATAATGTGACTGTGGAGGGAAGAGCGCCTCAGCGTTTTCTTAATGTTGTTGACATTTTGGCAGAAGGAGAAGGTTATTTCAACACCCACGAGGCATAATGAGATGATGATCCAAATAAGGGGATAGAGTGAACTGGCACCTAGTGTTCGCTGCCTCCAGAGCACCTAAACCCCTTATCAAAGGCATTATAATTGTTTGCGTACCCTACTGTTATGCACCTTAGCAAATAGATTGTAATTCCTCAAATGTTTATCAGTGTCGTAAAAAATATTTTAAGCATATTTACCAATACTCAAGCCCTAAGAGACTGGAACCAAATGAGACATTATCCGCACAGATTCGATATAATCATTTGGCATATTAATAGTCTATTTATACACTTATTTTTTAAATTGCGTTTACATGACATTTGGCTAAAAAAAATCTCGGTACACACTAAAACACAAGACGATTCCAAACTCGAATGTTTACCACTTGTCCACGTCATGTCTTTTTTCCGTTTTGACCGCTCTCGGAGCAAAAAACGCGTTTGGTGGACATACCAAGGTACGCGCACAATCACTAAACGCGTCATCACTTTAAGAAAACTGTTTTACTGTTTGACACGTATCCACAGAATCCAGCGTTATTAAATATTTACTTTGGAGGGTGTTTTAAAAAATATGAGTCTGAGGTGGCTATAACTGTTTACATGTAAACAAAAGGCCCAAACGTATAAAAACAGATATGCATTTATAAAAAATATCCACATACGTGTAAACAGGCCCAAAGAATCAGGAGGTTTGAAACAAGTCGCCTTAAATATTTGAACTAATTAAGCAGCTACTAAAATGCAACGAACAGTTCAATAAAGCCCAGTTACATTGCTCAGAAGCAACTCCTAATTGCTGTGTTCATTTGCAATCACATTAGGGGCTGAATAATGGAAGGCTTAAAAATGGAGGCGCTTTAATCTAATCTTACTACACTACAATGTTAATAGGGTAACTTTGCTGAAAATCCCTTTAGCCTACGATTGATATCAGCCATCTTCTTGGAACATGGTCTCTCTCTCTCTCTCCACAGTCTGTCCAAGTTCTCTCCACCTCTCCAAAATGGAGGTCTGAGGCTGAGGCCAGTTTTAGTGTTGGACACTGTCCTGGAGGTGCAAAGGACATGCTGCATCTGGGTTTCCATAAACCGGCATGTTTATTCATGAAAAGGTGAACTCACTTGTGTACGTGGAAAGATGTGTGTGTGTGTGCTTGTGTGCATCTATGTGAGGATGGGCACATATGGGCTTGTCTGTCTGACTTGCCTGCCCATCCCAGCAGGCTTTCCCTGGCACAGTGTTGATGGCACAGACAACATGGGGCCGTATTAACTCCTCTAACATAGTACACTCAGACCCCAACCCTCCCCCATCCATCTCCCTCTCCCTCGCTCCCTCACAAACGCAGCCACCTCCAAACTGATTCTAGATTTAAAAGAATTTGGCCGATGCACTTTTCCTTCCTCCCTGAGTAAACAGATGGACGGAAAATGCTCCGTTCTCAAACGAGACAAAAGACAAGAAGGTTAAAGCCCAGCGGCCCACTCGAGTGGAAGAGCTTAATTTAGCCTTATTGTCGTTTTCACAAAACACGATTGAGGGGAGCCACTCCAAGTTGGTCAGAAATAGAGTGATCTAATGTGCGTCTGTCCTCCGAGCAGGGCCTATTTACTGTGACTAAGCTCTCCCTCGGGGCCACAGGCATATGTGAAGCAGCTCCACTAAGGTTTGATATCATTACAGCGGTTAGATTACCCCCATCCCTGTCTTTATGTGCGCTTTATAGCGCTTGAGCTGCGAGCGCCCGCAAAGCACGTTTGTACCATGTAATCTCACGCTAGCAGGGCCACCATCTTCCGCTGAATGACTCTTAAGCTAAATCCATCCGTCGGCTTAGCCGGGGCCCCAGTGTAACGTATCTGAACTCGGCTATGAGAGTTTCTCTCAGCAGTGGGCAAGTACGAAGGGGAATGCACTCTGTAATGCTAGAGGCTCATTACAAAATCTCAAGTTGATCTCGTTTCACTTAACTAAATGCACAAAACAGCACCATTACACGTTTACACTTCACACTGTGTGACTAGAGGTGGGAACTGAACGTCACACTCTCTGCGACTTGACCTTCAACCAGGAGAAATCATGACGCATAAACGATATTTTTCACGATGTAAACACACACGCTGAGTTTGGTAGTGCTCGCGACTCTCACAGGGAAGTCCAACATTCACTAAAACCTTCCAGTTCAGTTAAATCTTCCCATTTATTACAGACAAAACGTATATTTTAGCTGATAAATAACAACAACCAGCGTTCTACTCACAGTACAGACATTTACTTGCTATAGATTTATTCCCGACGCGCGTCCACAGCGCTATTGTGCCGCGGCTCTCATATGGAACTCCCTCATGACAAAAATGTACTTCTCTCCCAGAAATGAGTCAAAAATGAGTTATAGGTCAAAATCAGTCCGAATGCTCAAAAATTACTAAAACATCAGTATTTCTTCATTTTCCATTAATCAGAAAATATTTATTTCCATTCTATAATGTTAGAGAGTAAAAAATAAATATAGAAAAATGCATGATTTATCAAATGGATAAAGAAGTGTTTCCACCTGCACTAACCTTATTGTTCTTCATAAACTAAACAATAGAATGTCTCTGCATAATAACAACTCTGAATATGAATATGAATGTGTTGATGTTCACAGTCTTGTACAGACATCATTTTGGGAAAAATAAAATGGTTGCTTTTGGTGAGGAAGACTTGATGTGTAGAACTACTTTTTTCTCTCCCAAAAAACTACTCAGGAATCGATAAGAGTATTGATAAGGAATTGGATTGATAGGCAGAATCGACAATGGCATTGATACTGATAAAATCTCATCAATTCCCATCTCTATGTGTGACTTGAAAAAACTGTCCCCTGGCCCCCGGCTCCTTACCATCATAAGTTCCACTCTCCAGGAGCAGACCACTTTCCTCCAGGATCCTGAAATCGCTGACACTGATGAAGTTGTAATCCACTCCCGGAACTTCCCCCTCTCTGGGCAGCCGGGTGGTACCTTCAAATAAAACATACTGTTATAAATTGTGAATTGTGAAGAAATTCTTCACCCTCTTCCCCCGGTTCTCCAGATCTCATATAAAATATCCCAGGTGGAAGCACATCATTCAGCCTGAACAAACTGAACAAAGTGTCGCAGGATCAATTTAAGATCGATACAAATAACTCTGTGAGAGGGAAAATAAGTCACGCCGAACCCTATAATCATGTGATAATTAGTTAAAAGAAAACCTGTGGAGCTGAGTTAGAGCTTTGAATTGTGAGTCATTTGATCTGTTGAAAAAAATAAAATACTCCACATTTTTGTTGTTTAATCAAAGAAGGACGGTATGAGATGATAGTCGTACAGTTTATAGACTTGGTAGAGAGAGAGGGAGAGATTTTCACAAATATTCATTCATTCATTTTCTGAACTGCTTAATCAGAGTCACGTGGACCTTTCTGTGTGGAGTTTCCTCCGGGTGCTCCGGTTTCCTCCCACAATCCAAAAGCATGCACTGTAGGTTAATTGACGACTCTAAATTGGCCCCGCAAGGTGTGAATGTCAGTGTGATCATGTGTGCCCTGCGGTGTGTTGGCGCCTGCCCAGGGTTGGTCCTCGCCTTGTGCCCATAACATCCTGGGACAGACTCTCTCCTTAAAAAAGTGAAACAGCAACAATCAACCAAATTTGTCCTTCACAATCCAGCCCTTCAGCACACGTACCAAGACTTTACAGACCAAGCTCCACATCAGCTAAAACCAGCCTGCTGGATCTGGATTTCTCAGCAGTACAGCTAGTATCAACTGACTTCAGAGTTTAAAACCATCCTTCCTTCTCATTCAGTAAGAGCACAGCAAACTCACTCACATGGACTCCTGACCACAGATGGCTGTGGCATGGAATTTTACACAAAAATAAAGGTTTGTGGCACTTTAAAAAGCTCAGACTTGCTTTTGGATCAATGGCGAGGCTCGTGCACCATTAGGAGATTCCAACTTGAAACGCTGTGTGTTCCCACGCAGCGAGTTAACAGTAATGATTCAAGAAATTTCGTCTGTGTGAGTGTGCATGTGGGAGTGGATACATCACAGAGAATTGTGTGTGTGTGTGTGTGTGTTATCGGCCATCTCCTCTGGGACCCGCTTTGGAGGAGAGCCGGTTGTTTAGCTGCACACAAGAAGCGTCTGAGGGTGGCATTTCTTTCGAATAAAAGGCCAAAAATAAGAGCTGACATTTCTCAGCTCTGTTCGTGTGGGTGCAAGAAAAATGCCATGAGGCGTCGCTGTCATTTGAGGTACATTTACATTACATTCTCAGTATTGAAATGCTGGAGCAGAGTGCCTGCAGAAATTACACTCAACTTAAGAGTAAATGATTTTTTTTTTTTCTCTTTTTTTTAAACAGCCAAATTACCCATTGCTCGGAGCGGCTCTGAGATAGAGTAGCATAAAGGGAACAGACTCGGCGTTCGCTTAAGATGTCTTAAATGTGCTTATTATAAGATCAGAAGGTTAAAACGATGACTTCTTAATGCTGTAATGGAACAGCAAGATCTGCCTCACTACTGCCCCCTTCCTTGATGAAAGAAATGACATGAAATGGAAAGGAAAATACAGGAAAAGAGAGGAGAGAGATTTTCACAAATATTCATTCATTCATTCATCCATTCATTCATTCATTCATTCATTATCTGAACGGCTTAATCCCTATTGGGGTTGCAGGGACCGGAAACCTATACCAGGACTACAGGCGGGAGACAGGGACCAACTCTGAGCAGGTGCCAGCACACCGCAGGGCACACACACACGTCACACCTTATGGGGCCAATTTAGAGTGACTAATCAACCTATAGTGCATGCTCCTGGACAGTGGGAGATAACCGGAGCACCCGGAGGAAACCCACGCGAACACGGAAAGAGCGTGCAAACTCCGCACAGAAAGGCCCTGCGACCGACCCGGGGATCAAACCCAGGACCTTCTCGCTGTAAAGCTGCCCAATTATTTTACATACTATTTGACTCCTTCTTGCGAGCTGACCATTCCTTAAAGAAAGGAATGGCATTAAATGGAAAGGAAAAAAACAGGAAAAGAGCGGAGAGGAGAGGAGTTGATAGCGTAACAGTTAGGGAGTTGGCCGGTTCAAGTCCTGTATCGGCAAAGGTACTAATGAGGTACTCATGCTCCCTGACGCACAATGAGAAATAATCACTTATAACAGAAGAGAAGAGAAGAGAAAATCAAGAAGGAAAAGGAAAGAAATGGAAAGAACAGAAAAGGAGAGGACTAGGGGAGAAGAGATAAAAGAAAGGACATAATATGAGAGGAGAACCGAGGGAGGAAAGAAGAGGAGAAGGTAGTGAAGAGAGGCTGAGTACCACCGGAGGCTGTTCTTTCTCTTCCTCCTTCAGAGGAGCTTTTAAAAGCTTTTATCAAGAGCTCAGCCTCCACCGGAGGCACTGTCTCTTCTTCCTTCTAAGCCTTTCTTCCTCTACTTTCTCTTTTGCTGAGTCCCTCTCTTTATACATTTCCTCTCTCTCTCTCTCTCTCTCTCTCTCTCTTTTTCACTCTCTCCCTTATGTCATCCTCAGCTGGATGCTAGACTGGACTCAGGCCACATGGCGGGGCACAGAAACACAGAGAGAGAGAGAGAGAGAACCTAAGAATGGAAGATGTAACTAGGTCATGTATGGAGTGACCTAAGGACAGCATTAGAGGCCTCTATGCTCAAATTGCTGGCAAGCACTTAAGTTCTTATTTAATTTGATTTGGGGAGTCTCACTGCGCCTCATTCTGCACACAGATCAAAGAGAAACATTGCGCTTTATCCTCATCGGCTGCACAGTCATTAATTCACTCTTCAGTCTCACTCGCTCAGCGGCCGTCTGAAACAACGCGGCTGCAATCAAACGGCCAGCTAGCAGAATGTTTAATGTAAGGGATTGTACAAATTTTTTGATGTCTTTGGGCGAGCCTATTTTTGAGGATAAAAGACTCTGATAATCTTTAAGCCGAGACGGAACAATCGATGAAAATATGCCCCGGCTGTGATCGTGGCACCGTCGGAATTAGCAAGGCCGGTTTACAGGAACAGCCTTCAAACGCGTCTCATGCGTTTTGAAACTGTTTATCAAAAGTGTCCCGAACAGCACTCTTGGTTGCGTCGGCTGAATAAAGACAGGGGGTGAGACGAGGGGTGAGAAGGCTGAAATCTAAAGCAAATATCTCAAAGTCGAGTGCTTTCCTCAGAGGCTGACTTCCCACAAGCCCTCACAGCCTCGACACAGACTTCTCAGCCCCAGATGCTGTGAAGTTTTCTTCAGACGTTCACAGAGGAAGAGTTAATAATAAAGCAGGTCAGCAGAACACATCAGTCTTTCTTTCTTTCTTTCTTCTGCGCTCTCTACCAGATATGACTCGGTCGTATTTGTACTTGGTCTTGTCATGGACTCGGACAAAGGGGACTCGGGATTTTATTTGGAGACCAGTCGAGACCACAACTCTGAGAATATTACTATTAAAACTCTTTGAGACCGACACAGGCATTTTGTGTTGTTTATAAATTAGTGTTTTAATAACTCAGAATCCCTTTAACTTACAGAAACCACACACATACCGTCAGAATCACAAGACTTTCAACTTACCGCACATTATATTCATTCCTCTGTGTGTGAAATTATTTCTGAGTAATTCCGTGCACAAAAACTGAAGCAATTACATAAAAAAGCATTACATTATTCATGATGCAAACACACATGTTAGCGCTGGAGACTCCCATATGGAACACCATCATGCACAAAAATGTCGTTCTCTTCCAGAAAGACCAAAAGCAGCTCATTTTATAGACCAACATGAGTCCAAATTGGCTCAAAATTACGCAAAACTTTAGCATTTCTTCATTTTCAATTGATCAGATTTTTTTTTCCATTTTATAACGTTAGAGAGTAATCAATAGGGAAAAGATAAATATAGAAAAATGCATTATTTATTATTAAATTATTTTATTCTGTATCCAAATAGTTTCCACCTGCACTAACCTTATTTTTCTCCACAGCACTAAACCATAGAATGTTTCTGCATAATAACAACTCTTCAATCCAGTAAAACAGTGAGTTTGGTCTTGAGGAGTGTTCACTGTGGTTTGTTGAGTTTAACATATGATGTGATCAGTGTTGATAACTGCTTCCAGTGAAGTGATTTCCTCATTATAGATATGTAAGAGAGAAATATTGAAGAAACATCTTTAATGTTGCTTGGGCTTTGCATCTTCCACTTATTAGTCATGTGGTGTAAAACGTGCATTGGTCCGGTCTCGGTCTCACCTCGGTCTCGTCTCAGTCTCGGGCCTTCAGAGTCTTGGTCTTGTTTGGGTCTCAGTCTCGATTTAGGTGCTCTTGACCCCAACTCTACTCATTATGTCTACGGAATGTCTCTTTCTACTTCTAGTTTAAAGTGTATATTTTATATTCTATTTATATATTGTTTATTCTATGTGCCGTATTTGTTCATTGTTCCTTGTTCTTTGCACTGTTAAAGCTGGAGCCACGTCATCTCGTCTCTCTGTTTACTTGTACAGCATATAGCAGAGATGACAAAAAAGTTTACTTTGACTTTGACTTGACTTTGAAAAGCATAGCGAACTAACAAGTGTGTGTGTGTGTATTCTTGAGAGCTTGAATCAATGGCAACTGGACTTCTTTTAAGGATCTTGAAGAGTTTCACCTCTCTTCCAGAAGACTTCTTCATAACTCAAGAGCAGTGTCGGTGCCTTTGATTTAAGCTCTCAAAGATCACCGTTTTCTGGATGACTGAGAACCTTCACAGACTGTGCGTGTGTGTGTGTGTGGGTGATTTACATGGTATGGTGCGCAGGTAGAGGTTGTCTCGGATGACTTGCTGTAGCTTGTGGTCCAGCGATCCTTTCTGAAACTGCAGGCTGAGGTAGTGCCTCAAATCTGTGTTCAGAACTTTGCCTAGAGAGAGAAACAAGACAGAGATAAGGTTAAAGCTCACTCATGGCATGCAGAGCTCATCGTGCACTAATCCAAAAAATCTGGGAGTAAAAATTGCACTGCCTATGTGGCAAAATCAGTCATGTATCCGTACTGTTGCAGGATTTAGCCTTTCACACTCCGACCTCTATTTAGCAAGGTGGCTTTTATACACTCCTACATAGCTGAACCGACTCTCTATCCTGAGATTTGAAAGCCTGCTCAGGGCCTCGTTTGCTACTCAAACACATGCTGCACACGTTTTCCGTGCTACCAAAGCGGTGTGTGGCGCGTGTCCCATTTAGCTTCGCTTGCTCAAATCAGCCTTCGCGAAACAAGCTAAGAGCGCCGACAAAAAAGCAACTGTGAAGCGTCGGCAGTAAAAAGCGACGCGAAAGCAAGGCCTGGCGCAGGCAAGTTTTCCGAAAAGCCCGAAACTCTCCAGTGTCGCTCTCCCATCGCCAAAACTCCAAAGCGATAACTCCGCCAGAGTTCACAAAAGAGTTGGGAGAAAGCGGGAGAAGTTTGTGGGCTTTTGCGAAGGGGAGGAGAGGGTGGTGTGATGTGAAAAGAGAGGGAGATGAGTTGACTGAGCTGGAGAGAACGCCATAGATAGAGAGACAGAGAAAAAAGAAACAGGGATAACAATAATGAATGAGCGATGGAGGGAGCGCGCGAGAGCCGAGACGCGATAGAACACAGATGAAAGAGGGGGGTATAAAAGGAAGAGAGTAAGAAGGCAGAAGGAATGGAAAACCAAGTCAAAAGAGAAAGAAATGACGCGAGGGCTAGGCCTACTTCTCTTAATCTTGCCTGCACACTGTAGTCCAGCCTTGTAGAATATAATCCCGCAGTAAATGTGGCATAACCAGGTGTCAAAAGACAGGTGTCTCAGCAGAATTAGCACAGAGTTAATCAGGATTTAGAAAGCTGCATCACATCAGGTGGTGTGTCTCTCCTAAATCCTGACAAGGATAAGACAAATTAGGGAGCAATGTCAAAACGTAAAATGCTGTTGCTGAACATAAATCACAGTTGGTAATACGTTTAGAAGAACGTAAGCACATTTATGCAGTGTTTCTGGATGCGCTCGAACCTGTTTTAGTGCCAGATTGTCTTGACAAAGCAGACTAAGATGGATGCTGGACACTTGATGATTTTGACTAACGTTGAAAGACCAAAATGTGGCCCTCCACAGCAAAACCAGTTGCTTGTCGCAAATTTTCAAAATTATGTAGTTATTATGTTTTCATCAAAGGGCATAAATCAAGCTTCAAAATGATACCTATATGGAATGAATGGGACGACATATGACTGAGATATCAACATTCAAAGGAGTCGGGTTTCTCCTGTCATGCCAAGTGAGAAACGGAGAAATCTGCCTTTGAAGTTGACTATCACCGTAGCACTCACAGACGCTTGGTGCGGTCGCGGCTACGTTTGCATTTACGGTAGCCTACGCTGCATTCACAGCCACACGGATAGCCTACCTGCGTTAGGTTAACTGAACTCGGGAGACGGAGATGGATTCCGGAGAAATATCTTCACGCTAGTCAACCAGTGGATTTACCGTAAATATTGAAGTAGAGCGGTCAAAACACAAACTTTTAACATTCTGCTGGAATTGAATTCCTCACCTCAAGAAAGTCACGTTTTTAGGATGGAAAGGGTAAGTTTTTCAGCAAAATTTATTCACAACAGTACAGTATAGACCTTCCACTGTTTCAAAACACTAAAAACAAAAAATCCAAAATTTTATCCCACGCAACATAAACGGTCGTTTTTCTCGGAAACCTCCGTTGCGACAAGCGACTGGTTTTGGAGGGTCATGGAGGGTCACAAAAATGGCCGTTATAAACCATTTACATTTTATTTTTTAAACGCTACAGGATTTAATTTTCTCACTTGTGAAATGAATGCAAATACTGGGGCGAAATTGAAGCGGAAAGCAAAATGACCTGTTTTCTGTTTTTCCGGGTGTTTCTTGCCTTAGGGTGGTCGATTACACGTGTGCCGCAACATCAAACCGCACACACTCACATAAATGCTGACAGAAGGTCCCCACTCCCCCGGGTTTGTGAGAGCTCTCAGACCAGCTGTGAAATGACCCTTTTGGACCGGGGCAGAGAGCGAGAGCGAGAGGGAAGTAGGGAAGAGGCATTGGGAACAGTGTGTGTGTGTTCACATATATGATGAGTTTATAGTACTAAACCTGTATTATGAAATGTCCCTACATTATATAAACTCTGCAAACCAATAAAACAGACACTCTTCTTACTATTTCTAGTAGTTATATCTACTAGATATAACTCGCAAGTCAGTTTTCATCAGAAATGGAGTGATTTCAAGACTGTGTCGGCATTTACACATCAGAATCTGAGTAGTGCAGGACGTCCTAAACGCAACAACATAAGGCATGTATGACTAACTTGTTCACACACACACTATACTGAGTCTAAAAACGAAGGTACAAAAACACCCCAGATTCTGTCAGAAGAAGAAAGAAAGAAAGAAAGAAGAAAAGAAGAAAGTGGGCGGAATATGAAGGGTGTGATCGCTACGTTCAGATGTAAAAAGCAAGACAATGCGGAAGAAATCCAAAGTATTCAGAAAATGTTACTCACATTGAGTAATCTAACGCAATATGTTACAAAATACACATTACATTTTAGGGCATGTATTCTGTAATCTGTAGTAAAATATATTTTTTAAGTAACCTTCCCAACCCTGGTTCAGGATGGGGTAAGGTGTAGGGACAGCATTAAATAACACCACACAGGGCTGAATAAATAAAGGCAAGCCTTCCTGCCGTTCTAACACACACGGAAACAAGACCATCATTGTTGTGTTCATTGTTACATTCACATTCCTACACTTGCATGACTGCCTGATGTTGCCCGGAGCTAACGTTAAACAAAAATACATTTGTGCTTTTGCAATTTTACAAAATAAAACAGGAAATACAAGGTGGGAAAATAAGGGGTTATATATAAAGCGCACACATTACGGCCATTGGTCAGTAAGTGGTATACACACAGCAAAAGACATATTTTGGCAGCTACATATTCACTGACACAAACACAAGTTGATAGGTAACATTCATGAAAGGCTTGCATCACATCTCTACCCCTCACTCTCCTACCTTTTGTTCAGTGTGCTATTTTTTTTCTGATGAGAGATGTACCCTGCGGTCACGGAGACAGCAGCAGTGTGCTGAACACAACATCCCCCCATCAACAACTCCCCCCCTTCCGCTTTGTAGTCATTTCTCCTATAGCGCAAACCCCCATGCTTTAGTCTACCTGCTGCTCGGGCTCCGAGCCCTTCCCTCTATAATCTCACTCTGTCGTTCTGGCTCGCCCACTCGTTTGATAAGATGGACTGAGTGACAGACAGTAAGTCATCATCATCAGTGCAGTTAGAGCAGAGTTCGACCTCTGTAACGCACAGCTCTGGTTTAAACTTCCAGAGGAGCTTTAACACAAACTTGTCAATCTATCGAACATGTTAGTGCACTAACCGACTATATATAGTAGAGAAGTTATTGTATTTTCTGTACTCATGTAGTACACCTTGAGTGCCCTTTTACCTGAACGATTCTCACGCTCAACTTTAGGAAGAGCGTTTCCTCCAGCATGGTAAAAATATTTATAATTGAAGTACGACTTAGTTATCTCAAAATATCAACTTAATATCTCAAAGATATTAAAATCCGTACAATTCGATTCCATCAGAATTGTACACCTCCAACGTTATCGATTCCTCTCAACGATTCTCTCATTTCCCAGCATGACATTTTCCGGTTCCAAGTTTTATGACTTGACCTTCAACCACGAGGAATGACTTAATATCTTGAAATTTGGACATAGTTATTTCAAAATAATGAGCAACTTGCAATGTCATTATTTGTCATTTGTCATTATTTAAAAAATTATGTTACCTATCGATGTTATGGATATTTTTCATTTTGATGCCCAAGAACTTACAAGGAAGACACAAGGAAAGACAGTTATTACTGGATGTGATCCATACAGAGTTCCTCCAGAGACACTACCTGACTTTTCCTTCCACGACATTTACATCTACCTGGTACATAAGCCATCGTCATATAAAACACAGCATCTCAACCAGAAGAACGTCTTTTTGCTTAAAGGAAAGGTAAGTGTCGTTCTTTTGATCAACTTTGTGTAAACGGGTGCTAGCGTTATCCAGCCATTGATGTGCACATTTATTGATAACTAAGTTGTTGAAAGTCAGTGACGTGTTGGTTCTTATCGACAGACAGGCAACAGCTGAACAGCTTATTATTAAACGTTGTGTGTATCACGTGGACACAGCTGCAATGTATGAATATTGTGTTATTCTGCATCAATCCGTCATTCCATTCAACAAAATTCTGCTCAGTTTCTGTAACTCTCAAACTTACTCTTCAAAAGTGCTGAGCTCTGCATCAAACTTAACCCTCCATAGAAGAGAATTCTGCCCCACTTTAGTTCCTCTGTTGTGCAGAGCACTACCTCAAACCATTCCTCAAATACAATGCTTTATAAAGCAGAGCCGTGCAGCAAACCTTCTTCTCATCCTTCAACAGGCTACAGATAAGCGAGGTTTTGACGGATGCTTTAGATTGTTCTACCACGAGCTCACTTAACAAAACGCACTGTCATGAAAAAACGCTTAGAAATATTATTTTTAAAGAAGCAGCGCCTCATAATTAGAGCTGGAGTGTGAGGCTGTCTGCTGAGATCCAATTAGTCTTCAAAGAAGTTGCTCATATGCAAGTATTGCAAGTAAAAGAAATTATTGCCATATTATATTGCTAACATGTAAACTGTTTACTAAACATACACAATATGTATTACATAAAGTTATTAGCTGATATCAGGAACAGTTCTGTTAAAAACCTTAGTCTGTGTTTCACTGATAAACTGAACACAGAAGAGGGTTAACGATTCTGGGCCCAAATTCTACTTCTTCATTCCAACCACACATTTTATATAATTTATGATATTTAAGTGTCAGTATCGGCACGTGACTGAGCTAAGCAGAAACCACTATTCACATCTACTAGATATGACACCCATCCGATATGTGGATCAGGTATCAGTGACTAGGGGTGGGAATCGAAAACCGGTTCCATCAGAATTGTACACCTCCAACGTTATTGATTCTTCTCAACGATTCTCTCATTTACCAGCATGACATTTTCCGCTTTTCTCTAAGTTTTATGACTTGACCTTCAACCACGAGGAATCATGACGCATAAATGGTATTTTTCACGATGTAAACACACACTCTGTGTTTGTTAGCGCTCGCGACTCTCACAGGGAAGTCCAACGTTCACTAAAACCTTCCAGTTCAGTTAAATCTTCCCATTTATTACAGACAAAACTTATATTTTAGCTGATAAATAACAACAACCAGCGTTCTACTCACAGTACAGACATTTACTTGATATTTATTTATTCCCGACGCGCGTCCACAGCGCTATTGTGCCACGGCTCTCATATGGAACGCCCTCATGACAAAAACGTACTTCTCTCCCAGATATGAGTTATAGGCCAAAATGAGTCCAAATACTCAAAAATTACCAAAACGTCAGTATTTCTTAATTTTCCATTAATTTAAAAATATTTATTTCCATTCTATAATGTTAGAGATTAAAAAATAATATAGAAAAATGCATGATTTGTTATTAAATAATTTTATTCTATATCCAGATGGATTCCAAATAGATAAAGAAGTGTTTCCACCTGCACTAACCTTATTGTTCTTCATAAACTAAGCCATAGAATGTCTCTGTATAATAACAACTCTGAATATGAATATGAATGTGTTGATGTTCACAGTGTTGTACAGACGTCATTTTGGGAAAAATAAAATGGTTGCTTTTGGTGCAGAAGACTACTTTTTCGCACAATTTACCATATCGGTATCAGTATCGGATATAAAAAGGTGGTATCGTGCCATGTTTAACATCTACCTTCCTTATCCCTCACTGGATTTTTCCCTTTTTTTTAGCCACAAAGTGAAAGTCAGTGATTTACTTTGGATCACATTGATAAGAACTCCTGATTGACTCTAAACCTCACCAGAGATGATAGGAATAATAATGAGCGTGGCGAGATGAGAGGAAAAGGAGAAAGATAGATAGAGGGAGGGGAGAAGGCGAAAGAGGATGGGAGGTAGGGAGTTTGAGAGTGGGGAGGCTGCCAATGGATTTAAAAAGGAGAAGCAATGAAACGAATGTCCTTCATTCCGCTCTTCTCTACCTCAGCACTCCCTCGTTCTGCGATTTTGTGTCCAATTATCACAGACAATATTCTTGGTATCCTCCTCCTCCTCCCAGAGAGAGACAAAAAAGAATAATTCATCTTTTCTATGAATGCATCCGCAGCTGCGTTTTGACAAAACATTGTGGCAACACTAGTGAATCACGACGTTATCTGTATACAATATGACACAATGACATCACTGTCGTAGCTTTGGGCCGACAACAGCAGCAACGTTTTAAAAATGAAAAGTCACAGAAAAGTAATTTTTCTTTGTATAATATGAGAAACATGTTGAAAGGAGTTGCCCGGCATGGGAGGGATAGGGGGAGTGTGTGTGTGTGTGTGTGTGAGAGAGAGAGAGAATGAATAATAAGAGAAGTAGAAAGTGTTGCTTTGTTGCTGACATGCGTCTCAATCCCATATCTCATGTCTACTTCGTCTCTGCAGTCAAAAAACAAGAAGAAATCATGTTTCCGAACACTATGGATCACAATTACTGAATTATGAAACAGAAAGGTGGGATGAAACGACAAGCAAAGGAAAAACAATGGGAAACAATTCAACACAGAGAGAGACACACTCACAGGCTAACACACGCGCTTTCTGCAAAACAAAGTGTGGGAGAGGATGAAGGGATAGCTAAATGGGGAGAGCTATCTCTGGCAGATTTCAAAGGAGAGGGAGAAAGCAAGAGAGAATAACAAAGGACAAGACTGACAAGCATTTGATCCATATGCTCAAAGTACATGGGCAGTAATGAGCCAAGCCTATTCCTGAGACACCAATGTGAAGGGAGTGAGAGGGAGAGAGCGGCACCCTGTTGCAATTGTGATGTTATCTCCCGCAGTCTCATTTACCGAAGGAAGTGCTTGAGGTAGGAATGAATTCTAAAGCAGGTTCAACTGGATGTTTTCGCAAATTAATCAATTGCACTATAAGGAAGAGTCATATATAAACAGCCACGAGGGCTTCTCATTTCCTCAAGCCTCACTGAACGAAGTGAGTGTGTAGAATGCTTTAATAAAGATGATACACATGTGATTTATTTACTGTTACCCTGACAACAGATGTAACCTAATTGTCTCTCTCACTACTTCTAGCTTAAAGTGTATATTTTATATTCTATTTATATATTGTGTGAGTGTGCGTGCCCTGCGGCGTGTTGGTGCCTGCCCAGGGTTGTTCCCCGCCTTGCGCCCGTAAGTTCCTAGGATAGGCTCCGGTCCCCTCCACCACCCCAGTTGGGATTAAGCAGTTCGGATAATGAATGAATAAATGTGCCTTATTTGTTCTTTGCACTGTTAAAACTGGAGCCACGTATTCTTGTACAATATATAGCAGAGATGACAATAAAGTTTACTTTGACTTGACTTTGACAGAGACTAGAGATGGCACCGGTCCGATACGTGGATGGGATATTGGTCTGGTTACGACTCAAACAGCTGGATCGGGTATCGGTGGCATTGGGCCGATCTGTAAATGTGTGGCCGCTCAACTGGTTCTTCATGGGAAGTGTGACTGTGGTAAAGCTGGTTTATTGTTCAACATTTACACTAATTCCTACATATTGATATGACAATGAGCAGAACAAGCAACACAACACACTACAAGCCCAAAAGCACATCACACCATTATACTGTTTAATTTCCTTAACAACACCAGCTCTCATTCGCAATGTTAGCTTTTGGCACTGCAGGATTAGGGAGCGTCACTAAATTACTGTGTTTACTGTGTTTAAAAGAATAATGTTTGAAATGTTGTTTTAATAATAAATCATTTAGCATATACATATGGGTGTGTAATTATTACAATGTTTTAGTAGGAACACAGGATTTAAGTCAAGTATTTCCTTCAGCAGAACAGAATAATCTCAGTCATGTATTCAGACATTTTTAAAGCATTATTTTCTGTTTAAAAAAGACTGTATCGGATTTGTGTCCAAATTTATAATATCGGTATCGGTATCGGACATAAAAAAGTGGTATCGTGCCTTGTTTAACAGAGACAAACCAGGGTAGCTACTATATACAACTGACCCAAAATAGAAACTACTCTTGGTATCTCATGAGTTCTAAATGTTTGCCATCAGTAGTCAGACACAGAGCTTCATCAGTAAATCCTGATCCTCTTGAAAACAGTTTTGAATTCAAAAGAGCACAAAGGCAGTGATTAATCTACTGTTGAAAGATGAATAAAACGGGCAAATCGGTTAGGGTTGGCTATAAAGACGGGATCATTTATCACCAGGAACGAGGTCTATAGCTAAAGTGGCACTATGAACAATTAGACCAATTTATAGTGTACGTTCACCTGACACGGATTCTCTAAACCTCAGATTGTGGTCCTGATTGTAAGATTAATCATTAGGTCAATGTGGAAATGACAAACAACTTGGTTGAAATACTAATGAATTGTATTTTATTTAATTTTATTCGACAGATAGTTGCGACTACATAGAGACAATAATACAATCACTAGGCTACTTCAAAATATATGTCGCTGAATCATAATCCCATTTTCTACGCTAGGAGGTTCCGGACCCTTACATGAGTAAATTTCCTGTAACTGAACCTCTCTGAAATTGAACTGAACACCCCTTGATCTACACTGATGGAAGTCTAGAATTAATAACTACTTTTACAATTGTTTTGAAATCTGATTATAATGATAGAGGACGCTCGTGCTCGAAACTAGTGTTTATCACAGAAAATTACAGACAGCTAGACCCTAGAGTTTGTGTATAAGTGGGAGAGACATAAAAGAACTCGAGATGAACCCTGTCCATGTCCATGTGTCTCTCTTCCTGTTAGCTGACCTCTTCCTCCCATGATAAAAGACCCTCCATTTGTCCAGCCCAGCAAATGGCAGTTCACCACCCTGACTGGCCACATTTTACTGCTCACTGAGCAAAGAGCTTCCCCTTGGCTGTGCGAGACAGAGGAGAGAGCACGCGAGAGAGAGAGAGAGAGAGAGAGAGAGAGGCAGGGGAGATA
The DNA here is from genome assembly GCA_032718565.1 of Distichodus sexfasciatus. Classification (NCBI taxonomy): domain Eukaryota; kingdom Metazoa; phylum Chordata; class Actinopteri; order Characiformes; family Distichodontidae; genus Distichodus; species Distichodus sexfasciatus. The sequence continues at coordinate 1,569,023 of JAVGVS010000059.1, read as the reverse complement.
GGGAATGTCTCCCTCAGCTACCACAGTGATTACTTTTAAAACAAATTTGGTGTTTTATATCAAGATGAATAGGGTCATCAGTTGGGAAGAGCCAGTCATGATGCAGCGATGTGAAATGATGATGAGTTCCACAGTAACGGCAGGACTCATACATTCACAAACCATACATCATACACACACTGCTACATCCATACATCAGGACTGTAACTGATTATCCAGCCTGGAGGCACGATGGTGGATCTGCTTGGTGGAACATGACAGGCATGGAGCATGTAAGATGGTATGATTAGTCACAGTGGGTCCGTTTATAATGATGGCCATTTTTATTTTAGACACATTTATAATGTTAGGTAATAAATTTTTAAAAAATAAGGTAGTTAAATAAATGCATAATTATAGCACAGCATCCATTGCCGCCTTTACTACACTAACTAGTAAATTTTAAGGGTTATATAATAAATAAATAAAAGGTAGCTGGATAACGGCATACGCTGTACTATTATTGCAGTATTATAGCCTGTTTACACGTACGCAGATATTTTTATAAAGGCATTCCTTTTTACATTTAGGCCTTTTGTTTAGACGTAACCTGAGGTTTAGCCACCTCAAACGCATATTTTTTAAAAATCTGTGGATTCTGTGGATACGTGTAAATGTGTTTTACTCATTTACACGTATCCACAGAATCCACAGATTTTTTAAAAATATTTAAAAATCTGTTTTCTCCAAACTATGGCGTGTTTAGTTCTATTGCGCGTGTCTTTAAGGGCCTGCGTCCACCAAACATGTTTTTTTTGCAGGGAGGGTGGATAAAACCTCATTTCTAGAGAACTTTCTCTGCACCTGTTGTCGATAAGTTACAAAAAGTGTCATCGGGCACTTCCGCATTAGTTCCTATTTCATGTAAACATTGTAACGTGTACCTTTGAGATCGGTAGTTTAGCCGACGTAAAGAGACTATATTTACAGCGTAGAGAAACGACATCTTGGCGTTAGCGGCAGCGTTTGAACTAGATACTCACATGTCTTGGAGACGTAGAGATTGGGTGCATGACATAAACCGTGTAAGAAAACAGCTGGGAGAGTAGCACCGATGAGGGGTTTGATCACATCATTGTAGTTTGTATTCAAACTGTGTAAATAAAGCCAAATTAAGCTCCTCCAGATGCTGTAGATACGCCACCGTTTGTAGTGTTCTTGACTGTGTATGTCCCGCCCCTTCCTCAATTTTGATTGGCTGACATTGACGAGCCCAGCGCTGTTCTAATAATAACAAAACGTCTCCACCAGTGTCTTTAGTGTTCTGAACGCTAACGCTCGTAGGATGGGTATTACAAATGACGCAGACGAGTGGTAAACAATCGAGTTTGGAATCATTTTGTGTTCTAGTGTGTGCAGAGATTTTTTTAACCGAATGTTGTGTAAATGCAATTTAAAAAAAATTAATGTTTACAAAGTTTATAAAAATATTTATAAAAATATCCGCATAAATGTAAACAATCTCTTATTTTATCATCATTATTAGTATTATCACGCGCTGTTGCTAAATTGCTAGCGTCGGAGTAGTTGGTAGCATAACGGTTGGGGATTAAGCCCTGTGACGGGAGGATTGCCGGTTCAAGTCCCGGACTGGTAAAGGTACTACTGAGGTACTCATGAACAAGGTACCGTCCCCAAGTACTGCTCCCCAGGCGCTTGTTAGCTGCCCACTGCTCCATCACGGATGGGTTAAATGCAGAGGTCACATTTGGTTGTGGTGCACTGTGTGCTGTTCACAATGACAAATAATCACTCATTTTAAATTATATGTGTGCATTTCTAGAGGCTGAACACCTGAGCAGGTCTGCAGAACAGAATAAAATCCTCTCTACTGGACAGCTAAAAAAAGCCCTGTAATAGCTACTTTCCTGAGACAAACAGCTTCCAATTTCCCAACAACTTGCTCTCCTCACAAGGGTGCTGTTGAACCCAAAAGAACTCAGGGTGCACTAGCAGAATGTAATTATCACCTTTAAATCACTTTAAATGATACGCTATTTCACAGCCTGGACACATTTAGCTGTTACAACACTGTAAAAACCTTCAAGCAGAGCAAACATATCTTTAAAATGCATGCATTTATGTTTAGGGCTGCAACTAACCATTATTTTGTTAATCGATGAATCTGCCAATATTTTTTTCAATTAATCGATTATTAATCTGATAAAAAGGGAAAACATTTCATTTCCAGCATTTTTAAATTTACCAAACTGTCTGTTTCTATTTTTTTATATTTATTTTTTACACTCTGACATTCTAAAATGGAAAAAAAAATCAGATTAACTGCATATTGAAGTTTTGGCCATTTCTGGCCAATTTGCACAAATTTTTGAAACATTTTTGTGCAAGACGGCGTTCCACATGAGAGTCACGTCACAATAACGCGGTGGACACGCGTCGGAATAATCACTGAAAATATCAAGTAAATGTCCGTATTGTGAGTAGAACGCTGGTTGTTGTTATTTATCAGCTAAAAATGAGTTTTGTCTGTAATAAACAGGAAGATTTGACTGAACTGGACGCTTTAGTGAATGACGTCCCTGAGTTATGCTCACTAACAAAACAGCACGTGTTTACATCACGAAACATGTCATTCATGTGTTTCTACACAAATACTTCAGTTTTTGTGACGGCAAGACACGGCACTGGTTCTCGTCTCCTTCTTATTCTTCTTTTATGGCGGTCGGCGTCCAGCTTAATGCTGCTTTACTGCCACCGCGGCTTTGGTCAGCTTACTGACCACACATTAGGGAGTAGCCACTGTACGTATGTGTATAATAACGTAGACCCAACTAATCCAGTATCAAATTATTTGCCAACTATTTTAATCGATTTGTTGTCGCAGCCCTATTATGTTGAGCAAAGGCATACAATATGCGTTTCAAAGGACTTCAATATTTAAAAACACAGTAAATTTACTTGTGCAGTGTACTGCAAGTGTAGTCTTGTTTTGCTAAATAAAAATGGGTTTAAGTATAGCTGAGCTGTGTAAAAAAGCCCAGCCATAATATTTCAGGAAAACATCAGGGTCACTGTGGAGTAGAAAACAAATAGAGGTGAAAAGAGCCTTTATGTATTTGTAGTTGTCTTTGACAGCCGAGGGAGAGCTGTGGTTATCTGCTGTCATGTAAAACAGTGATGTGTAGCCGTTAAGGCTCGACGTAGTGAGCACTAGCACTTTTGTTCTGGATACAAGGGAACTCACTTCCAGATGCTCCTTTTAGCACGCCCAAATTCACCCTAAACACGAACTCACCGTGCCCGACTCGCTTTGCCCGCGCGGCAGCCTGCCGTGCCCGAAGGTGACTTTAGGTGAAGGGGGCTTGATGGGAAGTTGTAGAGAGGAAGTTTGGAGTTTTTTGGCATGTTACATAACTGACCTCTTCAGGAGGTGTGCGTGTCGTAGCTGTCTAAGCTGAGAGGCATTTGGGAAGAACGGTTTGCTCAGTAAATGTCCCACATCAAGCGATGAATGTTAAGTCCGCGAGGCTTTAAAGGCTGGGTTCTTATCCGACTGTGAAGCCGGAAGTCCCACCTTCTGCATGGCAACTACCTTTTACATCTTAACCGATATCCAGACCGATACTGGTGCCTGGTGTTACTCAACTTCATTTCGATACCTCGCTCTGAATCTGTAATACCTGGTTTGTGAATCAACGTTGCGGCTGTAGCTTTAAGAGCCTGTGTTCACCAAACTTTTTTTTTTTTTGGCGCTGATAGCGGTCAAAACCTCACTTTCAGAGTGCTTTTTCAGCGTTTGTTGTTGCTAAGTTACGAAAAGCGTCATCGGGCACTTCCACGTTTGTTCCTATTTCATGTAAACATTGTAACGTGTTCCTTTTATTTAGTTTAGCGTGAAGGCACTTAGCGCTCCGAATGCTGAAGGTCATAGGATTTGTATTAAAAATAGGCGGCGCCGACGCAGGAACCGCATTTGGTGGACACAGGCCCTAACTGTGACCCTCCAGTCATCAAACGCCGCACGCTCATCCGCCCGTAAATATATTAAATATTTAACGAGGTGTTTCCTCAAGTTCGACGTATTGCTAGCCCCAGTTCTGCATTGTGCGTGGTAAATGTTGCATGTGGCGCTGTCTGCGTCTATTTTAGTAAAGTGCAGTCACACAGTCGAACGCTTTCTGCACACATGTGCTTTCGTCCCCTGGCAACCGTTGTCATGGTGAACAAAACTAACACTATAGCTTAGATAATTTAACTGCAGCAAATATCTATATCTATTTATCCTATTGCTGCTGTAAATGTGAACTGCATTGAAACGCTGAGATAACTGTTGATTAATTGAAACCTTTCACCCAGTTCCGTATGTGCCCCAAGCCGCACTGCACAACAAATACACCATCCCACAAAACAACAATAAAATAAAAACCCTGCCAGCTGCTCAAAATGTTAACCCAGCGTGAACCCGACTGCACCAGAAGTTTAAAGCCTGTCTCCACCTTGACAAGCTCTTCAGCATTGCTGAAGATATTGGATTTTAGACTTGTCTTGAATGTCAACACAGAAACAAGGTTGCAAGGAAACAAAGAAGGCAGAAAATGTGCAAAGGTTGCAACACTCACCTAATAATTTGTATGTTTCTGTATCTGTTTTGTCACACTGCTGTAGGCCTAGCCCACACAGACGTCAGAGTCAGGCGTTTTTCTGGCGTTGGTGGCGTCAGGTGAGCACGTACTAAACGCTGACCGTTTTTCTGCTCATTGGAGTGAATCAGAGCGCCCACACGGGCATCCGTGACCTGCATTTGGTCGGCTCAGCGTTCAGATGGCGTCAAATAAGCTCTGCGTGCAACGTTTTGCTGGCGTCGATTTCTGGCGGAATCCAGTCGTTCGCAAAGAGAACGTTCAGTTGACGACCTGGAGGACCCAATACATCCCGTGATTCCGTTAAGTTAGTTTAATATTCCTATTATGTGCTTCAGTGGGTGACGTAAAACCAGCTGTGCAGCGCAAAGACTGTCCTTCATGTGCCGGAAGACTTGTTTTTAAATACACATAACTGTATATGATAGAAGCTATACTCCCATTCCATGTGACGTCATTACGCCAAAGCAACTGTGCAGCACAGAGACAAACGTCCTCCTTCATGTGCCACAGAACTTGTTTTTATTTCCTCTTTTATATTTGTATATATTTTTTATTTTAGCACACAGGTAAACACTTTGGACAGTCTGATTACTGCCTCTACACGTAAACACGCAAAACATCAAATTGGGCCGAGCGTCAAACGAATGCCAATGTAACGCCTCACTGAAGTAAATCAAGCGCAGCTACAAAACGCAATAAAAACGCGTATGGCTTTCAGGGCGTGTATCCAAGATTCCAACTCCCGTGTGGATAGGGCCTATACAACATAACATGATGAGAACACAGAATAATGTCAATATAATATTCAAAAACTGCTACAAAGACTGGCTAGATTATATATAATACAAATTCTGGCAGAAATTCTGACTAGTCCTGGATTTGTGTTTTGCCGCTACCTTTTTTAGCGTAAGCAGGTGAACAAGAAAAGATTTTTGGTGGGCTTTTGAGTCACCGAAATGAACGGGAGGGTGTGAGGACGATGAGAATTAAGATAACGCCAAATGAGTGTGTAGGGGCGGTGTGCAATTTGAATGGCAATGTGGGGTGAAAAGAGCGCTGTTTATCTCAATGGCTTCAAGGTTGAGCTGAATCCTTCATTTGCAAAGCCTCATTGGTCATGCCTGCCCTTCACGCTTGACGGACGCGGCCCTCCGCCAATCACCATCTGTCCGTCTGCAGCAGGCGACCGCCGACACGTGAGGCGAGACCTCGGAGGGAGCCACAATGCGCATTCAGTCGACAAAAACGGGAGAATAATATGAAGGAAAATATTTTTTTTCCAGTGTTATCAGATTGCCATCGAAAATGGCCTTTTAAGCGCATTTATCCTTCGACTACCTTGCGGCGAAATAAACAAACGTCAGCCCGCGGAGTCTCGCGGAAGTTGCAGACGGTGTGATTTAAGGACAAGCTCCAAAAGTTTAACAACTGAGCCCACAAGTTTCCTTCGAGTTCCCCCCTGACTCTTCACCCTCCTCTGACAAAAGACCCTCAAGTGGGTTGAATCAATTAAAGCTTAATTACGCCACCAGAAGCTCGCATTTAGTCTGACAAACAGCCTGCGGAGGGAGGAAAAGAATCACCGGGCGTGTTTTTTTGTAGGACAATAGTTAATTTAACCAAGCGCGGGGAGAACTTTTACAAAATTCATACCGCTCTACGGCATAATCCTCTTTCCTGAATTGAGCCCAAACAGGATTAAAGTCAGTGGGGAAGGGGTAGAGGGGAGAAGAGGAGGAGGAGAAGGGTGATGCTGCAGCCAGACTGCACAAATCTGTGGTCCGCTGCCAACTGCAGCGGCGGCGCACGGTCAGACGCGTGTGAGGAGGGCAGATGCGGAGCTTGCGGCCAGCCAACGTTCGACGGGGAGCTTAGAAAGGAGGACTTGTTCGCCCTCGCTGTGGTGGAGGGGGCAAAAAGGGATTTGGTGCAGGCCGGGTAAAGCACTGGTGAGAGACCGCGGTCAAATTGGGAGGGAGAGAGGGAGAGGGAGAAGGAGAGCGTACAGTGTGACATTTCATACACTTCTTAATGTGCCACAGCAGCTGTGAAGCCAAGATGGAGTGCAAGTGAAGACTAAAAGAGAGAAAAATTACCTCACGAGGAATGGCTGCTGTTGCAGTTCATGATCAATGGTCAGCAGTTTTTAATCTCAGTGCAAGTCCAGAAAAGCGGCCCCCGTCTACACCCACTCTTTACCAAACGCCAGCGCGGCTCTGGATAAACACATTGATGAAAAGACCGTAGCTGTAGCTGTAGCTGGGTCGCTGGTGGTGGGGGGGAAGAAATACAAGTGTGTGATTCATCTTATTACGAACAGAACACACGTGGAGAACAAGGAAGGAACATCAGCGAGATGGGACGCGTGCTCTGTGGAGGTGCGAGTGGCCCCTCGGGACGGAGAAAAGCTGCGTTCCAGCTCTGCTAAGCAGTTCAAGGCCTGGGAGAATTGGAGATGTATGAATTATAGAGCCAGTTACAGTCGGATGCGGGAAACTACAGATGAGGGAAAAAATAAACCTCATCCAATTTCTCCACTCACACCTAAATACGACTTGCATATGAGCTCCAAACGTGCTGAACCAGAACATGACTGGATTTGTAGCTACCACATTCTAGAAATTTGTTGATGCACAATTTTAGTGTCAACACTAAGGATCGACCGATTATCAGCCGAGACGATTATGTCAGCGTTTCTCAATCCCAGTCCTCGCGGACCACTGCTCTGCACAGATTCGAGTTTTCTGACCCACGGCATAGCTGATGCTACTGATTAGCTAATTAGCAACGTAGGATCAGCGTGCGGCGGTGCAGGAAATACCGAATCTGTGCAGAGCGGTGGTCCACGAGGACTGGGATGGAGAAGTGCTCGGATAAAATGCAGATTATCGGTATCGATGTTTAATTTTGACCATCACCGATATTAAGTAACTACAAGGTGCGCTACTGTGGCTCGACTGCCGTCTCTTCTCTCTGTGCTATTTGCTCTCGACTCACTGCTTCATTTAATGTCCCGCCCACAACAGTCAGTGATTGGCTAAATGTCACACGAGTAGTAGCCAATTAACGCTGGAGCCTTGTTGTCACTCACACAACACTCACATAAACACCAGCGCAGCGTGAAGCTCGGAGGAGAAGGAGAAGAGGAGAGAGGAGAGTTTCAGCTGAGCTTGGTGTTCGTAATAAATATTTTGCATATCGGTTCCAAATGTTGGTTATCGGCCTCGTTAGCTAGCAAACATCGCTATCGATATCGACTCTAAAAAACAGTATCGGTCGACCTCTAGTCAAGACGTCATATTGTGAAACCATACAGATGATCATTTGTAAGTGAAGTGCACTGCAGGAATTGCTGGGAACAGTATCACGTCCATCGTCTACCACAACTGCCTTCTGGGCTTGCGAAGAAGAACAAGTGACTGACGCAGAAACTTTTGAAAGTAAGGGAACATTTCATGAAAGAAAAAATAAACAAACTGAATACAGACTACACAGAGCAGAGTTGCCATTTGAGAGCAGCACTGAGATGATGTAGACAGCACCCTGTAGCCGTTGATACCTACTCTAGCTGAATATGTGACCCTCCACGGCAAAACCAGTCGCTTGTTGTAACGGAGGTTTCCGAGAAAAACAACCGTTTATGTTGCGTGGGGTAAAATTTTGGATTTTTTGTTTTGAAACAGTGGAAGGTCTATACTGTACTGTTGTGAATAAATTTAGCTAAAAAACTTACCCTTTCCATCCTAAAAACGTGACTTTCTTGAGGTGAGGAATTCAATTCCAGCAGAATGTTAAAAGTTTGTGTTTTGACCGCTCTACTTCAATATTTACGGTAAATCCACTGGTTGACTAGCGTGAAGATATTTCTCCGGAATCCATCTTCGTCTCCCGAGTTCAGTTAACCTAACGCAGGTAGGCTATCCGTGTGGCTGTGAATGCAGCGTAGGCTACCGTAAATGCAAACATAGCCGAGACCGCACCAAGCGTCTGTGAGTGCTACGGCGATAGTCAACTTCAAAGGCAGATTTCTCCGTTTCTCACTTGGCGTGACAGGAGAAACCCGACTCCTTTGAATGTTGATATCTCAGTCATATGTCGTCCGATTCATTCCATATAGGTATCGTTTTGAAGCTTGATTTATGCCCTTTCATGACAACATAACTCAATTTTGACAAGCGACTGGTTTTGCCATGGAGGGTCACAAATAAGGAACACAGAATAAACAATATATAATGTCTTTTCTCTAAATGTCTTAATTTGTCATTCCATACTGCCTCTTAACTCCATATTGCTATGATCATTTATATTGTCTGACATTTTACTGTTCAATCATCTGCTGTGCAGCTGCACTTGGCACTTTAAAAACTACACTCATTGGACCATTTTAATCCATTGCACCTTACTGTATATGTCATAGTTTATTTTCTATTTCCCTTTATCTCCTTATTTCTAAGTTATTTTAAGGTTCTATTGTTCTCCTTGTTATTTTATTATTTTTATTTTAAAATTTTTTTGCCTTAATTGCATCGTCAAAGAGCGGATCAGGATACATTTCACTGCATGTTGTACCTGTATAATTTGCATGTGACAAATAAAGAATCTTGAATATAAATAGAATATAAAATATACACTTTAAACTAGAAGTAGAAAGAGAGACAATTAGGATGCAGTATTCAACCTGGTCTTGGAGTTGATTTTTACACTGAATGTGCATGAGCTCAGTAACAGTTTCAATATGAAAAATTCTATACAGACTATTAATAAAACAGTATCTTTTATAAAGTCTGAGCGAACATTCAAGTTGGATCTGGTGAGTACAGATAGTGTAACAGCAGTGGAGAACTACAGTTTGTGCAATAGTTTCAATACTTTGTTCAGATATCAGTCAGTGAGAAAAAGTGGTCAGTGCTATTTACCGTAATGTTCAAACATGTAGCAGCAGTCAAGAGAAGAGAACTATAGTTTTGATCGTCTGGTATAAAATGTTTGCTAGATCAGCAGCAGTTTGGAGAGACAAGGAGTGTAATCTAGTGCATAGCGCTGACACCATGTAGATCTTTTAATTTCAATAAGCAACTGCCCTAGGTAACCAGCTGTAACCCTACTATTAAAATGTTAGCATTGTAATGTTTGTTAGTTTACCTGTTGACAAACAGGGTCTGGACGACGCTGCCCGGCTCCTTTCCTATTTATTGCTGGCTTTACTGTACAACGAGCTTTCATTCTGAACTTCTTCTACCAGCCGTTAGCTAGTTTTATTTGCTTTTTGTGATTGTCTTAAATCAGCATATGATATTGTCTTACATTGATATTATCAATGACTCTTCAACTGAATAAAATCAAAATTGAATTGTAGCAGATATTGATAGACATTTAATCCGTCTGTTAAATCGATATAATATTGTATTATGACAAAACTTTACATCCCTATGGCTAATATTTCTGCTCATGTGTGAGTCCCTACAAATCATATGAATGTGAACCATCTTTACATTTACATTCTCTTAATCTGTAGCGTGTTACTCCTTACTCTCTCATTTTCATTCTCTCTCTCTTCTTCTCTCTCTCTCTTTTATCAGTCCCCTCACGGCGTCACTGACAAAGCCAAAGTTCTTTCCACCCCCGCTGTCTCCTCGCCCCGTCCCTGGCTCCCTCCCCTCCCCTCTGATCCCTCCTCTCTGCCTGCTCTCAGGGAAAAAGATGTGAGGCCGTGAAAAAGCTGAGAGAGATTTTTACCTCTCAGGCTCCGGGCGGGTTTCAGGATCAGGGCCACGGGTCGGAGCTGTCGTGCAGCTGCATGTTCAAACCACATGCCAAAGCAGAGGGTGTGTATGTGTGTGAGTGTGTTTACGGGCAGGACACCAAAGCCTCACAGCCCTGCATTACAACCCCAGGTGCTTTTGAAGCAAAATTCTTATGTGACAACAGTTACTGCAAGATTTATTGTCTTTGACCTACAAGAAAATTGACATCAGAGTCAACATTAGTTGGGCATAAAACAGAAAGGAAGCCGACGGTAAACAGACATTGCAGCGCTCTTATTTTTTGCTATAGCAACTATCTGTATTTTCCCCATAAAATAATATCATTCTGTGTGTTTGCACAAGGATTCTATGAAGTTATGAGCAATGTAACCCTTATGAACTTCTGTATGTGTGTGAATATAGACAGACAGATAGACAGGCAGACAGACAGAGAGACAGATAGATAGACAGAGAGACAGATAGACAGTAGGGCTGGGTATCGTTGCTGATTTCCTGAATCGATTCGATTCCGATTCACAAGGTCATGATCCGATTCAATTCTCGATTCGATATGGATTTATTTACAGATTTCTTTGCGTCAATACTAGTTTTGCTTGGTTATAAAATAACTTGTTTTAAAAGCGAAGTGTTGCCAAACATCGGCCTTTAGGCCAGACGGTGATTTGAGCGGAGCAGCTTCAGCCATGGCTCTATTTGGTTTGGGTTTCGGGCCGCCCTAATGCTTTTTATATAGCTCTCTCCTTGGCGCTGGGTCGCCAGAAGGCGCATCGATATTGATCGGTGAATCGATTTTTGAACCCAGCCCCACAGACAGACAGACAGACAGACAGACAGACAAACAGGACAGACAGACAGACAGACAGACAGACAGACAAACAGACGGACAGACAGACAGACAGACAGACAGACAGACAGACAGACAGACTGACTGACTGACTGACAGACAGACTGACTGACTGACAGACAGAGAGACAGACAGATAGATAGACAGAGAGACAGACAGACAGATAGACAGAGAGACAGACAGACTGACTGACAGACAGAGACAAACAGACAGACAGTAGACAGACAGACAGACTAACAGACAGATAGATAGATAGATAGATAGATAGATAGATAGGATAGACAGACAGACAGACAGACAGACAGACAGACAGACAGACTGACTGAGACAGACAGAGAGAGACAGACAGACAGACAGACAGACAGACTGACTGACAGACAGACAGATAGACAGACTGACTAACACCGACTGACAGACAGAAAGACAGATAGACAGACAGACTGAGACAGACAGAGAGACAAATAGATAGACAGAGAGACAGACAGACAGATTGAGACAGACAGACAGAAAGAGACAGAAAGATAGACAGAGAGAGAGAGAGAGAGACAGATAGATAGATAGATAAGACAGACAGACAGACAGACAGACAGACAGACAGACAGACTGACTGAGACAGAGACAGAGACAGAGACAGACAGACAGACAGACAGACAGACTGAGACAGACAGACAGACAGACAGACAGACAGACTGACTGACTGACTGACTGACAGACAGAAAGACAGATAGACAGACAGACTGAGACAGACAGAGAGACAAATAGATAGACAGAGAGACAGACAGACAGACAGATTGAGACAGACAGATAGACAGAAAGATAGACAGAGAGACAGATAGATAGATAGATAGATAGATAGATAGATAGATAGATAGATAGATAGATAGATAGATAGATAGACAGATAATTTGACTACCAAAATATTATGTGTGTGTGTGTGTGTGTGTGTGTGTGGTGATGCCGTGTGACAGATGGGGCAACTCCCGATGTCTACTGCCACTAATGCTCAAGGGCATCATTATGAAGCCTTATGTGGCTTAAGGCTAACACACATACTCTCTCTCTCACACACTCACACACACACAGATGCTGTTAAGTATGTGTCAGGGTTCACAGCATGCAAGTTGGAGTGGTCATAGCTTGTCACTTCAGGTTTGAATAAAGGCCGAACGGCATGTGGAACTAACCTGCAGAAAAAAACATGACCCGTGTTTACAAGAGAGCGTCATCAGAGTGCTGTAACGGCACCGTAATGTAAATCCCAACGCCTCAGCACCCAACTCCTTCCTCTGCCAACAACACATCAATTTCCAGAACAATCATGTGGGTGAGGGAGTGTGTGTTGGGTGACGCTTGAAATAGCGTTTATTGCCTAAATGCTAATCACTGTGAATAAACAGTTGTGGAAGTGCAGGTTTTGTCAGCACAAAGCGACGGCAGCTGAGCTCACAAGGTCTATCGGAAAAGCAGGTGCAGATGTTAAAACAGCTGGCTGTCAGATAATTAAAGTGACACATACTCTTGACCTTTTAACGTGTGTGTTGCCTGTGAGGTTCATTTAAATCCCTCCCAATTCCCTGTTCAATGTCACATCCAACATAATTAACATTTTATATTTTATATGGCAAGAGAGTGGAAAGCTGAGTTCCCATAGTGCACTTGTGGCACATTTCCAAGGTGTGGTGCGGTACAGTATTAGTGCAAATGTTCCCAGGTATCAGGGACTGTGTCATTTGTCATTTACTGGAAATCTGACATCGTCTGCAGTCTGCTGACATCATCTCACACTATGCAGTTGTAGAGGACAAAACGGGTGCAGAATGTTCCAGAAAAGACTGACAACAGCCAGAGAATAGGCAGACCTATAATAATGTAGACAAGAGGATTGCTTTTGGGAGAGTGAGCTAGTCTGGTGAGTTATTAGGGGTGTAACGATCAGTGTTGGGACACGTTAGAGAGTAGAATAGTTTACAACCGACGTGGCCGTTTGTTTATTATTTAACACTATTTATTTGTAACATAATTTTACGTAATGTTCAGCCGATTTGGACTTATTTTGGTCTATAAAATGAGGTACTATGTGTGATTACATCGCGAATAGTGTAATTAATGCGTATTTACCTAATTTGTTCAGTTTTTGTAAATGGAATTACTCAGAAATCATTTCATACACAGAGGAATGAATATAATGTCCGCTAAGCTGAAAGTCTTGTGATTCTGACGGTATGTGTGTGGTTTCTGTAAGTTAAAGGGATTCTGAGTTATTAAAACACTAATTAATAAACAACACAAAATGCCTGCGTCGGTTTTAAAGAGTTTTAATAGTAATATTGTCAGAGTTGTGGTCTCGGGCTAGTCTCCAAATAAAATCCTGACTCCTCCGAGTCCGAGACAAGACCGAGACTTTTAAAAACTAGTCCGAGACCGGTCTCCGGTACACTCAAAAAAAAACAAACTGGGTGTCTGTTACATTATCCTAAGTCGAACATGTAGCTTCTATTACATAAAATCATGTTTTGAAGTTTTAAATCATGTAGTTTTAGCATATCATGTAACAACTTAAAATTTACTAGAATAATCTATGTCAACACAACATAATTCTAAAGGGTTTAGTTTGCAAATCACTTCCGCTTTATACCTCCAGAGCAGAGGGTGGCAGTAATGTGCAAATCAGGAGCGCCCCTTATTATTTTATCAGGCCATATTCAACAGTGTGTCCCTGACAAAGAGCAACCACCACCTGTGAAAGAAGGTGCGTTCATTCCTTTATCATCCATCGAACAGAAAACAATACAGGTGCAGATATGCTATTTGCTTCATAGTTTTCTACCAAGATGTCTGCCTGAGTTTTACGTTGTGTTTTCACAGCAAGCTGTTTCCTTTTCTGATAAAATCTTATTCCAACAAATTCAGTTTGCTTTGTGTATTTCTTGTCCACACTTGACACTAGCTGGGGGTAAACTTGATAAACATATGTTTAAATTCCAGACAAAATTTTCTTGTGATTAAAAAGGTTGTCTTTTAGCGTAGAGTATTGCTGACAAATAAGCATAACTTTTTGTTGGATTAGCACAATTAATTCATGTAATTGTACTATTTTAAAGTGTAGTTGTAACTACCCAATTAAATTAAGAAACTCATATCCCTATCATACAAGTTCAGATGCCCCAATAAAACCACCTTTGTAAATATGTAACATTTACCCTTACAAATGTAGTTGGATTGAACCATGGTAATTAACTAACAGTAACCCCAACACATGAGGTTGGCCCAGCATATTTACATTTAGGTCAGTCAAGAAAATTCTTTCTGGCTAAATTAAAGCATTTGATTTAGGTGGAAATTCTTTCCATAATTTCATTACGTTCACCTAACAAGCTATTTTTTTACAACACTATCTTTTGTACAAAAATGTTTGAAACTTCTGCAATGATCTGAAATTCAATTGAAATCCACAAACTTGTGGTGTCGGAAGCAAAATCAATGTAACATTTTAAATGCTAAAGGCGGGGAAACAAAAGAAAATGCTTTGTGTGTCTAGAAATGTGTAGAAATATCTTTGTGTAGAATGTGTAGAAATATCTTTATTTTTATTTCTTTTCTTCTTACTTTTTCTTTTTATCTTTAATTTTAACATTTTAACATTTTAATTTTAATTGTTTCTGTAAAGCACATTGAATGACCTTTGTGTATGATAATGTGCTCTATAAATAAACTTGCCTTGCCTTGCCTTGCGTAACTCAAGTCAAAGACCTTCATCTGTTGTAGATTACGGAAGCTGCTTGCATGTGCCGAATTTCACAACGAACATGAAACGAATATGCGAAAAATGTGGGTAAATATTGAGCACAAAGAGACATTGGGAAGATGAATGCATGAGTTCTGTAGAGTTTAAGGCAATAGATTTCGCTGGTTTCAACTGTCAAAGCATTTCACCTAAAACCTACTTTAGGAGTGGCACAAGGCGAGAGGTTAGAGAAGGGAATCCCTCTTCAATTTGCATTTCATACTGGAGGAATTTTCTTTCAGCTTGATGGGCTATGGATTTACGGAATCTCTCTCACACATACACACACACACGAACACGGTGAAGTGAATTGTGGGGGTGCAAAGATGTGGTTACATGCAGAGATGCACTGGAGGCTGATCAGCATTCCTGCTGATTCCTTGCCGCATGTTCTCTCCCTCGCACTGCCTTCCCCTATCCGTGCAGTCCACAAACACCAACACACACACACACACACACACATACACACACACACTCGTGCTACAAGAGCCTGTTCTAAGGTCTCTTTTCTCCCCTAGCTGTCTAATGAGGGTGGGAGATGAGTTTAAACTTGGGGTCCTTGCATGTGTGTGTGTGTGTGTGCCTGAGAGAGATTCCTAATCACTGGACTCGCATCAAAGGGCCAAACCTGTTCTTACCAGGCCTGCTGGTGGCTCTGGGGAAACTCCACTACGGCGCTATACATTATACATGAGATTAGAGCAGGGCAATGCAGCACGGCCTGGCGTAATGAAGAGAGAGAAATAGAGAGAGATTGATACCATGTGTGTGCATGTGCGAGTCCAGAGAGAGCGAGAGGGAGTGGACGGCATTTGTGCATGGGAGTGTGAGACCACGACATGAAAAAAGGAGAGAGAGAAGAGGAGGAGAGGAAGAAAGAGAGAGACGATGCGTATGTGCATGCCACCGTGAGTCAATGACATTACGAGAGGAGAGAGAAAGACGACGAAAAAAAAGAAAAAGCCTGACATGAGATAAAAGAGGAAGAGAAGAGGAGGAGAGAAAGGGTGTGAGAGAGGGAGGGAGTCGTGTGCATGTGCATGAGAGTGTGAGTCCAGGACATGAAAAATGGAGAGAGGAAGAAAGAGAGACTATGTGCACAGTATGTGCATGCAACCAGGAGTCAATGACATTACGAGAGGAGAGAGAGAGAGAGAGAGAGTCCATGACAAGAAATAAAGGAGATAAAAAACGAGAGAGACAGTGGCAGAGAGAGGAGGAGAGCGAGAGACAGACTGCGGATATGTGCATGCGCTTGTATGTCCAGGCGTGAAAAAAGGAGAGAGAAAAAGAGGGAGAATGTGTATAAGGGTTTAAAAAAGGCTGAAGAGGAACTGAGGTTGAGAAAGACAGTGTGCATGCTGAGAGAGAAAGAGTGAAGAAGGGAGTTAAAACGAGTGTGTGAGAGTAAGAGGGAGAGTGCATTTTAAAAGTGGTGCTGCCACGGCTCTTACAGTGCAGTACAGTCTCACTCACATTACTAGGGGTGTTGAAATTAATCACGTAATCAATGCATCGCGATACAGATGTGGACGATTCTGCACCGACGCAGTGGCAGACCGTAATCGATGATATATCGGGATTTTCAACCGGCGGTCCGCTGCCCCCTGGTGGTCCATGACGTGCAATTCGGTTTCACTACTCAAATCGCTTTTGAAAAAATTATTCATTTATTTTTCAAAACATATGAATAATTTATGAATAATGAATTTAATTTAAATATCTAAAAAGTGATAGCCGCACACTGCTGTTTAGTGAGTGGTGGTGCCTGGGATAGAACCAGTTGAAAGCTCCTGGATTATATCATAATGAGGTTGGTTGGTGATTTTATGGCTGAGGCATAAAAAGCTAGTTAAAAAGAACATCCCGGTAGCAACTATGGCTGCACGATCTGCGATCCAGCCCTAATCTGCGTGCAATGTGAAGTAATATAGAAAAATTGATGGGATGCATCAAGACATCAAATCGAATCGAAATGTTGACCTAATAATCAGAATCGGAATCGAATCGATTCGAATCGTCACACCTCTATTAATTACCAGCTCATTACAGGCTCGTGCAGGTAATGCAGGTAAACATGGTCAACTGCTCACCAAATCACACTCATGCTCATATGTGCACACATCAACTCACACACACACACACACGCACACACACACACACACGCACTCAAGGCAAAGCTGCTGTGAAGTTCAACAGTATGTGTGAAATTACTGAATATGTATGCGGAGGAGAAACCTTTAAGAGCCATAGATACCAAACAGTGGCTCGGAGCACTTAGGCATGTTTGTAGACATGTAAACGTGTGTGTGTGTGTGTGTGTGTGAGCAGTAGGGTACAAAAATGGCTCCTAATCATTTGCCCAGCCATTTCTCCAAATCTTTTACGACATGCATTTCGTACTCTAACTGAAAAGCACTGAAAACTGGAGGATCAGACTTACTGCTTGAATCAGACAGACAACAGGCTTGGGGACGGCTATGGCTGCTGCTGAGAGTGGTGTGTGTGTGTTTGTGTGTGTGTGTGTGTGTGGTATAGTGTCACAGGGCACCCTCAGGCCCCCGGCCATCCGTGACATTAGGAGACTCACCGAAATCTGCCTCCCTGATTCCTGAACACACACGTGAGCACACACTCGGTCTCGCGCTGCATCTCTGGGTTCACCTCTAGTGCGCATTGCTGGAGCGACCGCTGCTTCTCTGGAACGTTCTTATTGATCAGAGTTGCACCGCACACGTCTCTCTGTGCTCATGTTTAGGATCTCAAGCTATCAGTCTGTTAATGAACAAATACACATATATAGGGCTGGGCGATATGGCATAAAAAATAATATCGCGATATTTTTGAACTATATCACGATACACAATATATATCTCGATACCTTGAAATTTCCTCTAAATCACTGTATAAATGATCAATTCGGCCCTATACTGCATAAAATGACACCAATATAATGAATTTAGCCAAAGTTTAACATAATTAATGCTTTTATTTTAAACCAAAGTATAATATAGCAAACTTTATACTTTATATTGGGGACAGACAAGTGGGCAAGGGGAGCCATTGATTGCGTGCTTATTAAACGTGTAAGACCTAACTATTAAATTATAATTATAAGGTCGATAAACTATAACTTGCGTTTAATCTACCTGCCGCTGTTCCTCTTCCTCCGTCATCTTTGGTTTTTCTGTAGAAACTTTCTGTAGCGTGCAGTCAATCACAAAACCAGGAGCCATCGGCCAATAGGATTCGCAGGCAGAAACTGCCAAAACCCCGCCCCCAAACTGCCAAAACCCGCCCCTTTCAAACCGCGCGCGTAGAAATCTCACTCGAGCAAAAAAGCCGCTCGTCGGTAATCTACTTTGCGCGCGAGGACATTTAACACATCGAGAGGAAAAAAGACATTCGAGAGAGGAAAAATACAGTTTGCGCGCAATATTATCACAACCGCGCACTCGATTCTTAATTTTGTGCTCTCGAGTTTCACATTTGCGCTCGCGACTTTGAAATTTACGCCCGCAAAATTTTTGCGGCAAGCCATTTTGCGCGCTCTAGTTTTGGCGTTGATGTGACGCCATAGGGCCATTCTTCTAGCTGTCACTGAATGCTATTGCGCAAGAGCGAATCTCACCAGAGTGTGGTGTATAGGTGCACTCTATTGGAAAGCGGTAGTATTGCACAGGTAGAAAGGAAGGAAAACGTTTCACTCCGTTTAAAAATACGTCTGGCGACAATTATCGACAATCAAATTCGTCGGCGACTATTTTTATTGTCGACTTTTGTCGACAATGTCGAATAATCGTTGCACCCCTAATATACACACACGCATATATACACACACATACACACCCACACATATACACATCCGCACACACACATATACACACCCCCACACACACATATACACACACACACATATACACACGCACACACACACACACATCCACACACACATCCACACACACACACACGCACATATATACACACATACGCACACACATATACACAAACACACACACACATCCACACACACGCACATACACACACATCCACACGCACACACACACACACACATATACACGCACACACACACATATACACACACACATATACACACGCACACATATACACACACACACACACGCACATACACACATATATATACACACATACGCACACACACATACACAAACACACACACACACACACATACACACATATACATATACACACACACACGTGCACACACATATACATACACACCCACACACACATATACACACCCACACATATATACACACACTTGCATACACATGCCTGTACACAGATACACACATGCAGGCACACACATACATACAAATATGGACATACACACGCACACACACATACATATACGAATAACCACATACATGCACACACACACAAACACACAAAAACGTACATACATATATGCACAGACACATGCATGCATCACACACACAAACATGTATATATGAAGATAAGATACACAAACACACACATACACCCACATGGATATATATGCACACTCATGACTGTGTCATTACGTTGTTAAGATCTTAAAACTGTCAAAAACTACACCAGTTGTACACGTGCTGATGCTTTCAGGAGCGTCTGCTGTTATCGGTGTTGCCGAGGCACGTCGCCATGGAGATGAAGGCAGACATCAGCAACAAAAAGGAAGATATGATGTTTCACAAAATCTACATCCAGAAACACGACAACGTCAGGTACAGCCATCCTTCACACACCTGTTAAGAGGACGTTGATTGCTGGTAGCGTCACGGTTAGGGAGTTGTCCCCATGATCAGTGACACCTCCGATCACTGGGGCCAGCTCCCTCACCGCTGCTCTACCAGCTGCCCCCAGTAAGCAATAGCGTGATTCCAAATAACCTTCCTCTCCTCCGTGTCCCGGCATCTGTGTCACATTTGCTCAGGAAGAGGCAAGTACAGGAAAATTGCAGCGTTTTACGAGCAGGTCTGGGAATGACTCTCAGATGCCAAACACTTTCAGTTTTAAATGGTATCTTTTCTGTATCCAAGCTAGGGCTTGGCGATATGGCATAAAAATAATATCGTGATATTTTTAAGATATATCACGATACACAATATATATCTCAATACCTTGAAATTTCCTTTAAATCACTGTATAAATGATAAATTCGGCCTGATGTTGCATAAAATGACACCAATATAATGAATTTAGCCAAAGTTTAACATAGTAAATGCTCTTATTTTAAACCAAAGTATAATATAGCAAACTTTATACTTTATACTGGGGATAGACAAGTGGGCAAGAGGAGCCATAGATTGCGTGCTTATTAAACGTGTAAGACCTAACTATTAAATTAGAATTATAAGGTCGATAAACTATAACTCCTTCATCTTTGGTTTTTCTGTAGAAACTGTCTGTAGTGTGCAGTCAATCACAAAACCAGGAGCCATCGTCCAATAGGATTCGCAGGCAGAAACAGCCAAAACCCCGCCCCCAAACTGCCAAAACCCCGCCCCTTTCAAACCGCGCGTAGAATTCTCACTCGAGCAAAATAGCCGCTCGTCGGTAATCTACTTTGCACGCGAGGACATTTAACACATCGAGAGGAAAAAAGATATTCGCGAGAGAAAAAATACAGTTTGCGCGCAATATTATCACAACCGCGCACTCGATTCTTAATTTTGTGCTCTCGAGTTTCACATTTGCGCTCGCGACTTTGAAATTTACGCTCGCGGAATTTTTGCGGCAAGCCATTTTGCGCGCTCTAGTTTTGGCACTGATGTGACGCCATAGCCCGGGGAGCGAGCAGAGAAGCGAAATACAAAGGCGGTACAAACCGCGCATGCGCTAGGAGTTTTCTGCATGGGTGGGGGAGCGAGCTGTCTGCTTTGACGCGGCAGAAAAGCAAAACTCGAAAGCGAAGTACATGGTGTCTGTTTAACAATAACGTTCGGATTTATACTCGATGGTCACGATATAGTCATTTAGTACATCACACGTGGAACAAGCCGAGATACATTGAGTATATTCCATATATCGCCCACCCCTAATCCAAACGTCATTTTTCTGTAAGGTAGAGAGATGCTCCTTATTACGGTTACAATTTGAAGAGCTTACGGCAGTAATTGCTCATGAGTACCTCAGCGATACCTCGGTCTGCGACCTTTCTGTCACGGGACAAACACCCTAACTGGGTTACACGACCAACTTGGGTTTATTGAAATTACCGCTGTATGTGAATCTCTTCATTTTAATTGTTAGTGCTGTGTTTTATTGAGAAATAACTTTCTGCATGTGATTAATTCTTCACCTTTCCAGTGAGTGCATTATTTTAGAGCTACAGACATGAAGGTACATAAATGAAGCAGTGTTCAAGGTGCAGTGCTCGTACCCTGAGAGTGCTCAACTGGAGCCACAAAGCATTTTTACTTTTTAGGTCTTGGCTTCTCAGTGTGCGTGCACGGCAGAGAACTCGCTGGCATCATTCTGTCACATTTTAAATTATTGTTGATGAGCAGCAGCCGTCCCGAAGCGAGAGCGCGACCGACTTTTTGGAAATTTCTAGACCGTATAATGAACTGTCTCGTTTAGAGTGACCCGTCTCCCATCTATACCTGACTGAGGAGGCTCAAACTCGCACGACCGACTTTAAAATGATTAAATTCTTTCTTTGTAAAATGGCCTCAAGCCAGCAACACCTCATGACCACAGCCTCGACCCACACTCGTCTTTTATCATCCATCATGCTTTTCCCATTCACTTAGCAACCACCTAGAAACCACCTAGCAACCACCTTGCAAGTCTTGCTGCAAGAGAGCAATCGCATGGGATTGCTGGGGATTCACATATTGCTACCAGTTTGTGACCCTCCACGGCAAAACCAGTCGCTTGTCGCAACGGAGGTTTCCGAGAAAAAACACCGTTTATGTTGCGTGGGGTAAAATTTTGGATTTTTTGTTTTTAGTGTTCTGAAACAGTGGAAGGTCTATACTGTACTGTTGTGAATAAATTTGGCTGAAAAACTTACCCTTTCCATCCTAAAAACGTGACTTTCTTGAGGTGAGGAATTCAATTCCAGCAGAATGTTAAAAGTTTCTGTTTTGACCGCTCTACTTCAATATTTACGGTAAATCCACTGGTTGACTAGCGTGAAGATATTTCTCCGGAATCCATCTTCGTCTCCCGAGTTCAGTTAACCTAACGCAGGTAGGCTATCCGTGTGGCTGTGAATGCAGCGTAGGCTACCGTAAATGCAAACGTAGCCGCGACCGCACCAAGCGTCTGTGAGTGCTACGGCGATAGTCAACTTCAAAGGCAGATTTCTCCGTTTCTCACTTGGCGTGACAGGAGAAACCCGACTCCTTTGAATGTTGATATCTCAGTCATATGTCGTCCCATTCATTCCATATAGGTATCGTTTTGAAGCTTGAGTTATGCCCTTTCATGAAAACATGATGCATGATATGGGAATTATTGGCCGATGCTGCTATCTGATGTTTTCATGCCTATATCTGCCGATACTGATAACGATGCCGATAGGCAGTTTCAAGCACGTAAAGACACAATAGTTTGCTCGCCAAAGTTCCACTGCACACTCAGGATTTTGGCATAAAAATTGCGTCATAGCTCTGACATTTCTAACACGGCGCCAAGTCAAGTGAGCGTGACATCAGAATGGAGCGAAGGCAGAGCTTTCCAAGAGTAGTGCACAACATTTTAAGAAAAAGTCACTTCCCACCCTATGTAGTGTACCAAGTCAATTAGGGCACCCACAAAATCTTTTACACTAACAAACACATGGGCTGTGTCTGAAGCCAGAGCCGCGTACTGCCACACTTAATAGTATAAGAAGTAAAGCACTCTTATCATACTTTCTAAGTGGTAGTATGCATCTCAGGAAATTATTTGTAGCTCAACAGCTCTCTACAAACAAGGTAGTGCACATGGAGTGTCACACACGCCCTATTTGACTTGGTGCACCACATAGGGAGGGAAGTGACTTTTTCTCAAAATGTTGTGCACTACGCTGGTAATGCTCTGCCCTCGCTCCACTCTGCTTTCACCCTCGCTTGACTTGGCGCGGTGTTAGAAATGTCAGAGCTGTGATGCTATTTTTGTGCCAAAATTCTGGGCGTGCAGTGGAACTTTGGCAAGCAAACTATCTTGCCTTTACACACTCAACTTCCCCATTTATCGGTATCAGTATCGGTATCAGCAGATGTAAGTATGAAAAATATCAGCAGCATCGGTCATTAATTCCCTTATTGTGCATCCCTAACATGAACAAAAAGATTGCTGAAAACTCCTAATAACTAATGGTGTGAAATTCTAGAATCAACCTTAAATTCTGTCAATTGATATCACCTCGTGAAAACAACACATTCAATTGATTGTTATCACGCAGCTCCAGCTCTACGCAATATTCAGTGTGGGGGTGCAACATTTCTAACGTATGACTGCAGGTTTAAGGGGTTCAGCAGTTCTTATAATGGTGGCTGACAGGTGGCGGTGTAAAAGCACCCCTTTGATAGTTACCGAAAATGTCACAAATGGCAGAACAGGGTTTTTTTTTTTCATGCAGTGGTTAAGGGTCCGTTTCTAACTTAACCTCATTCTTCTTCTTTTGATGAGTGGTCTGTGAGTGTTCAGACAAATTGCAGCTGTTCAGACTGTCTGAAAATGTGCAATCATTATTCTGTCCTCCCTTGAACTGAGCTGTCGCGGGTCGTGTATGAGTACGACGTTTTGTCTATAATGGGTGACATATGGTTAAAAAAAAGCCCATGTTTTTTCAACAAGCAACAGGGCAATCGCGTGCGGACGGTAGGGTTCTCGGTACTTTTAGAGGTACCGACCGAATTATGTCAGTACTACCGGTATCGGTTCACGTCAGATCAAACGGTGCCAAATTTTGGTACACTCACGTGGTCATGAACGGTTGGTTGGTGGCGTAACGGTAGGGTGTTCGCCCCAACGGTCAGAAGGTCGCAGGTTCGAATCCAGGGCCGGTAAAGTTACCACTGAGGTACTCATGAGCAAGTTACCGTCCCCAAGCACTGCTCCCCGGGCGCTTGTTAGCTGCCCGCTGCTCCTTCACGGATGGGTTAAATGCAGAGGTAACATTTTGTTGTGGTGCACTGTGTGCTGTGCTGTGGTGTGTTCACAATGACAAATAATCACTCACTTTCAATGCAATTCGCATTTACAGCAGCAATAGGATAGAAATAGAAAGATATTTACTGGAGTTGAATTTCCATTTGCTGTTTAAGCTATAGCGATAGTTTTGTTTACACGGTTGCCAGCAGAAGAAAGTGCAGGCGTGGAGAAACTGCGCGGAAATCTGAAAACATGGCGACGAGTTGAAAGCGTTGGACTGTGTGACATGCAACATTTACCACGCGAAATGCAGAGCTGCAGCTGGAGCAAGCAATACGTCAAACTTGAGGAAAAACCTCGTTAAACATAAAATATATTTACGGGCGGATGAGTGTGCAGTGTTTGATAGTTGTAGCGCCACAGTTAGGGCTACAGCCACAATCACACCTGCAGTCAGCATCGACATCGAGAACATCGAATCTACGCCGTCGACAAAAGTTTCACTGCAGCTTTAGGTGATTAGTGATCTATCTGTGTTAGTTATTGTTCTGATATACTTTTATATAAACTGTAATAAATTTATATTGTAGTTGTAACATAAGAACAGCGTCTTTTTTGACGTCTGAAATGAGTTTGGAGCTTATTTATTATCACTGTATTTTTTATGTTGATTCAAACCAGGTATTACAGATTCAGAGCAAGGTATGGAAATGAAGTAGCGCTGAGTACCGGTACCGAACACCAGGCACTAGTACAGATGTGAAAGGTACCCCATCCTAGCGGAGGGTTGCTATGCTTCAAAGAACAGGAGGAAGAGTGGGAAAAGCAGTGCGTGAGTTGTAGAAATGAAGAGAGCGAAAGTGAAGTGCGAGGAAGAGAGAGACAGATATAGAAGTCAGATCAGAATACCAATGACTCCAATTGGGATCTCGTGAGATGTCCGTAAATGAAACTCAACGTACGAAAAGCATGTTCGCTGCAGGGAGCGGCAGAGGTAATTTGCCTGCTTTACACCAGTCTCTCACACGGGGGAGAGAAAAGCGAGAGAATTCGCTTCCCGCTCGGGCACAAAGTGTTCTTCTTCTTGTCACTTTCCTCTTCATGAGTTTATCTATATTTATACTCCCAAAGTGCAGGTGACGCAGAGTTTTTATGCACAATTTTGTGATGAAATGGACCTTAACCTAAACTGCACTGATTTATGCAAATGATTTGACTTAACACCCCCAGTTTTAGTCTCTGATTCGGGAATCGGTTCGCACCTTTGACGGTCGTTAAACACCGCTAATCGCCATCCAGGCCATTAAACTTCGACAAAGCGAACGAGACAGCGTTATCAGATGCCCATTTGCCTGTCACGTCTGCCCAGTTAGAAGAAGGGTCGAAGAATTTATTCAAATGACTCGTAATGAATAAATGAATCATTAATGCGGACCGTCATTATGAGAGATAGAGACGCGTCTTCACAGCCAGACTTGAGTCCTAAAACTCTCAAGGAGAAATAAAGTCACACTCCTTCCTCCCTCATTCAGGTTGGACTGGTTTAAATCAGATCACGCTCACGCAAACACACACACACACACACACACGCAAACACGAACAGAGACTTGTATGGAGAGATTCCAGACATACTCTACGCGTGTGTGTGTGTGTGTGAAACTGCCAGCCAGAGAGTCCCCTCTGCATTGGCAGATCGTGAAATGTTCTTTCTATCTCTTTCGCTCTCTCTGTCTCCTTCTTTAATCCCTTTCCCTGACACCGTAGCTGTCACACAGAGTGCGCTCCTGTCACAGAAGATAGCTCCTCTGTTCCTCGATGCATTGCTTTGCGCCCAGCAGTCTTGAGCCAAATAATATTGCTGGACATCAGGACAGCAGCGTGTACTGCTTTTTTAAAAATGGAAGTGTCTAAAAGCTGAGCTCAAATGCACTATAAAAATCAGGTGCAGGCAATATGAGCATGGAAAACTAGTGTTGCCACTAAACATGGCATGATACTACTTATTTTATGTCCGATACCGATACAGATATCGTAAATGTGGATATCTGCCGATACGATATAAATCTGATACAGTCTCTGAGTCTTTTTTAAACAGAAAATAATGCTTTAAAAAATGTCTGAATACATGACTGAGATTATTCTGTTCTGCTTAAGGAAATACTTGACTTAAATCCTGTTTTCCTACTAAAACAATGTCATAATTACACACCCATATGTATATGCTAAATGATTTATTATTAAAATAACATCTCAAACATGATTCCTTTAAACACAGTTGTGTCATTTAGTGACGCTCCCCAATCCTGCGGCGCTAAAAGCATCAGGAACACAGAGATTGTGAGTGAGAGCTGGTGTTGTTAAGGAAATTCAACAGTATAATGGTGTGATGTGCTTTTGGGCTTGTAGTGTGTTGTGTTGCTTGTTCTGCTCATTGTCATATCAATATGTAGGAATCAGTGTGAATGTTGAACAACTTTACCGCAGTAACACTTCCCATGCAGAACCAGTTGTGTGTGCGCGCTACGCAAACATAGAAAAACCTTCAGTTTACAGATGGGCTCCACAGATCAACCCAATGCCAACCCAAACCCGATCCACTGATATTTGAGTCATTATCGCACCGATATCCCATCCACGTGTGGGATCGGTGCCATCTCTAGTCTAGTGCGCATCTGAGAGTTAAGAGTCTACGATGCAGCCTGTCAGATTCCATGGAAACATACAGTGTTTGACCCCATGTGTCCAGTTCTCGGCGTTTACTGCTTCACTGTGTCAGCTACGCTATCAGTCTCTGTTTCCGCCTAAGGCAAGAGCCATCCGGATTAGACTACGACGAGCAGCTAGAAAGCAATGTCCCCCAGAGGACGTCTGCACCGGGGGTGGGTTGGGGAGGGAGGTTACGTAATGCACAATAATCCCCGGGCTCTGAGTGTGTGAGGAGGTGTGTGGACATGGGACTATGTTTGCAAGTGCAAGTGTGTGTGTGAGCGGGACAGCATGTCTACGTGGGAGAGTATAAGTCTCTGTTCCCCGCCCCAGTGCTACTAGACTGTCCCTTTAAATCACACAGCGGTTAATGCACTGGCAGGATAAGCATGATGCTTTATTGATTTGCGTGCGATGCGTTTGCTCCGAGTGTGTGAGGCTTTTCTGGAATTTTCTGATCCTCACAACGTACATATTTAAGGCGATGAGTATAATAACGAACACGTGCACCACCGTGAAGGCACAGCTCGCCCTCAACCCTAATGCCTAATTCACTCAGATGGACACACACACACACACGCAGCACTTTTGCCAGCGATGGCAACTGTTCAGAGAGCCCAACTGCTGTCCAGTCATGGCGGTGCATAAGTAAGCAGGGCATTGGGGGAACGAGATGAAATGCCAAGGGGATTGGCCTGGCATGGTGCCTGTTGCTGTGCCAACCAAAACAATGAGCACACTCCCGTCCTCCCTCACACACACGCCAGCTTTAATGCCGGGATGCACCACTCCGGTCCGATTCTAAGTCTCAATTTGCTTATTTCATTATTTTTGGGATGCATCAGTAACGACGGTCTTTTCTAATCTGCTTGTTGTGCTGCACTAATAAAGCTATATAAAGCTATATCGTGAGCGTGAGAGCGATGCGTGGTCGGACTCCAGCTGCCTAACCTCCGGGTTTTATGGGGAGGGTTAAGAGGAGTACAGCAATACGAAGATTAAATCAGGCAAATGAGTAACGACAGGATGAAAGAGAGAAGTCCTTCTCGTCCAGTCACTAGCCTCCCAGCCATCTATAAATCAAACCGTCCCGCCTCCCAAGCCAGCCTCACTTCATCTACTCATCCGTTCACCGCCAGCCCGGACGCATCATCTGTCTTGTCAAGGGCTTTTTCCTCCATCTAAATGCTGATCTGTCTCTTTTCTGTCCTCTTCATCTCGGGCCGGTAAATGGAATTCAAGGTCTTTTGCTATCTTTCGATCCCCTCTTTTTTGGCACATGTGGTGACACTACATGCAGCTCTAACCACAAACGCCCGCCTGCCACTCAAACTGCCTTCCCCCGCCCCACTTTACCCTCATCAGCAGCAGCACTCTAAAGCTGTCGCTCTCTAAGAAGCCACATCCTCTTTTCCTATATATAGACTGAAAAGCCGGAGAAGAGTGTTTCTGGAGGCGTCTATGCCACGGCCAGTATGACCCTTCTGCCTGGTATTATGTCCCTCACCTCAGGCCCTGACTCAGTCTATCCAAATATGACGTCCCGTGTCCGCTTCAGCAGCGCTGGCAGAATTCCCAGCAAGTGGAATATGCAGTTTTCCGTGCTTCACCTCAACTCTATAAAAGGCCTTAATCCCTCAGGGCCTGTCCATCATATGGCCTTAAGCTGGTGGTTAAGAGCAGGGTAATTCAAATGGCCTCCCCCGTGACGTGTGTCATTTAGAGGTGACGCTCTTTAATCCCCCGCACCCGTAAACACAGCTTTAACAAGTACACAAGTCAGATCGTACTGGCTGCGAAGCTTTAATTGATTTCCAACACTTCCAAAATGTCATCGCATCTAGTGTATTTGTATAATCTAACACACTTCTAGATAAAATAAATTAAATAATAACACATTTAATTTGTGGCACGCTACATTTAAAACGAATCTCAAAAGTGCTAGAGCGTAAAGACTCATTATAAAAGAGAAATTAAAATGTAACATAAAACTTGCAACATAAAAACCAGCATCCTAAAAAAAAAGAATCCGTTAAAAAAAATATTATGATAATAAGATAATATAATAATTTTATGCTATATCCAGATGGATTCCAAATGGATGAAGAAGTGTTTCCACCTGCACTAACCTTATTGTTCTTCATAAACTAAACCATAGAATGTCTCTGCATAATAACAACTCTGAATATTAATATGAATGTGTTGATGTTCACAGTCTTGTGCAGACATCATTTTGGGGGAAAATAAATTGTTTGCTTTTGGTGAGGAAAACTGTGTAGAACTACTTTTTCCACACTCAAAAAACTCAATAAAAATGATTTGGCCATCTTTATGAATAATTAATTTAATGCAAATAACAAAGTCAATTTCTGGCTATGGCATAAGAACACCCCGGTAATAACTTATCTGCCTGATCTGCAAAATTCACGCAATGTAAAGTAATGTAGAAAAACTGATGGGATGCATTATTGAATCAAAACGTTGACCTGATAATCGTAATCGAATCGAATCGTGAGACCAGTGAAGGTTTACACCTCTAGCTGCTACTGGTCAAATATTAATGGATGGCAGAAATCCCTGCCCGTTGGCTGTGTATAAAATCCTCAGGAACATAAATGTGACTAATGCTTGTGTCAGTCATGCAAGCAGAAAAGCCATCTCCGTGCCACAACCCTGTCAGTGTCACCGCTGCGCAGAGAACGAGCCTCCTCCCCAGTAATATCTGGCCAGCAGTAATCGTGTGGTCAGAAACTGACCGGTGATGAATGGGCTAAAGGGAAAATTATGACATGGCAGCAGATAACTGGCAGGCTATTGAGTGGGCCTTTAAGGTTGGTGCGCATAATTACACAGTCGCTGATATCATTCATCTTTTTTTTTTTAAGTGTAAGTGTGTTTCCTTTGTGTATGCTTTATTACAAGAATCCAACGACCTTCATCCTTATATTAAAATTTGCATGATGTTACAGAGAAAATATAGTTTATTTATTTTAAGATGATGCAAAAAATGTTTCCCTCCAACAACTAAACCGAGGCAGGCATAGGTCTGAGCATTTGCTTCGTTCTTCTGGATGCCGATTAACCCAAGATCTAAACTAAAAAGGATTTCCGATGCTGAATCACTATTTATTTAATCCAAGATTAGGATTAATCCCGACGCAAAACAAGCCGCCAGTTGGAGACGAGAACGAGAGCAAGGTTGGGTAAAGCGGGACAGCGTCAATCACGGAAGCATCTCACAGACTTCCGGAGCCTCAGCTGTTATTGTAGGAGCTCGTTTCAAAACGAGGAATCTGGGAAAAATCACTTTTTTCAGCCTGACTTATTCTGAACGTTCACCCAGTTTCTCTTACACATGGCAATAAGCAAACTCACTCAACCACTCAATCCCACTGATGCAGTATTATATAAACGCAATTTCAGGATGCATTCCAGTGTCCGGGCCTTCACTGATGACATCAATACAAATGTAATGCATGTGTCATATTCGCTTAGCGTCGAACTCTCAATCAGAGCACGGCCTTGGTCGAGGCAGTCAGCCACCATCCTCTCAGAAATAACTGGTTGGCATGCTTTGACTCACAGAGACGGAAATGTTAGCAACCGAAGAGGACAGGGAGGGGAGGCGGAAGGGCGGGCAAAAAGAGAGAGAAGATAAAAAGAGAGCGAGAGAGAGAGAGAGAGAGAGGAGGATGAGGAAGCACTAATAAAGGCGAGGGAAGACAGGAGGCTTGAGGCTCTGCTGTAGTAGAAACGTGTGCCAATTTAATAGACTCTCGCAGCGCCTCATTACAGATGTGAACGTTTACGCTTGTCGTCTATAGAATAATATGGGTTACATGTACAGCACCTAACGAATACTCTAGTAATATTAACTAGTATTAACGACTGTCTGATACTAACATAGCAACATAACACATCTCTTCTACCAATTATGAGGGCATTTTTTAAATTCTTGTTGCTGTTGAATTAAAAGAAAAATGTGTTACTTACAGTGTTACTTAAAAAAAATGAGTAGTTATAGTTACTATATACTTCTCACAACAAGTAACTAGAGTTACAGCATTATAAAAGTAACTATTAACCACTGAAAGTAACAATATAGCGTTACATTTTTGTAAATGTTCAAATATGTCAATGGCGATGAGAGGTGCTTCATGAGATTAGAATAGTTTACAACCGACGTGGAGAAAACACTTTCTTCCTGGACATAATCTACATTTCACATAATATGTGACCCTCCACGGCAAACCAGTCTTAATAAGGCATAAATCAGAAGCTTGGCTTGATACCTATATGGAATGAATGGAGCGACATATGACTGGGAATATCAACATTCAAAGTCGGGTTTCTCCTGTCACAAGTAAAGCAGGAGAAATCTGCGCTGAAGTTGACTATCGGCAATAAGCGTCTGACGCTTAGTGCGGTCGCAACTACGTTGCTGCATTCTGATAACTCACAGCTGCATTCACAGCCACTGCGGATAGCCCACCTCGCGTTAGGTTAACTGAACTACCGGAGGCGAGCCAGTTCGAGAAATATCTTCACGTAGTCAACCAGTGGATTTAAGTAGTAAATATTGAGAATGAAGCGGTCAAAACCACAAACT
The DNA here is from genome assembly GCA_032718565.1 of Distichodus sexfasciatus. Lineage (NCBI taxonomy): Eukaryota > Metazoa > Chordata > Actinopteri > Characiformes > Distichodontidae > Distichodus > Distichodus sexfasciatus. The sequence continues at coordinate 1,537,561 of JAVGVS010000059.1, read as the reverse complement.
TTTTAACATTCTGCTGGAATTGAATTCCTCACCTCCAAGAAAGTCACGTTTTTAGGATGGAAAGGGTAAGTTTTTCAGCCAAATTTATTCACAACAGTACGAAGTATAGACCTTCCACTGTTTCAAAACACTAAAAAACAAAATCCAAAATTTTACTACATAGCATCAGCGGTCATTTTCTCGGAAACCTCCGTTGCGACAAGCCACTGGTTTTGCCGTGGGGAGTCACATATACGTTCTTCTCTGTTATCTCGGTGAGGGGAACAGTAATGTCTGTACTTCCAGTTTAAAAACGATTACTTTCGAATTCTCTGCTCTCCTCATTGCTGCGTGTGTCTCTTGGAAGGTTGTGTGTGAACTTTTAATAAACTCTGCCTCTGATGACTTACTGAAATTTGCCTCACGTAGTCAATCATCATCCTTAGTGGGTTCTTTAGCTCTCCCCTCACAAAGAAAAAGAAGGTCGCGTTTACATAAAAGCACTTAGCTGCTTTAGCATTGCTTATGTTATGTTTACTATATTATTGCTAATATTTTTACTGTGTTGGTTGCTAATGTACACTATGATAGTTGCTTAATGTACTATATGTTAGTTGCTAATGTACACTATGATAGTTGTTAATGTACACTATGTTAGTTGCTAATGTACACTGTGATAGTTGCTAATGTACACTATGTTAGTTGCTAATGTACACTATGTTAGTTGCTAATGTACACTATGCTAGTTGCTAAGAAACACTGTGTTAGTTGCTAATGTACACTATATTAGTTGCTAAGATACACTATGTTAGTTGCTAATGTACTATGTTAGTTGCTAATGTACACTATGTTAGATGCTAATGTACGCTATGTTAGTTGCTAATGTACACTATGATAGTTGCTAATGTACACTATGTTAGTTGCTAATGTACACTATGATAGTTGCTAATGTACACTATGTTAGTTGCTAATGTACACTGTGATAGTTGCTAATGTACACTGTGTTAGATGCTAATGTACACTATGTTAGTGCTAATGTACACTATGATAGTTGCTAATGTACACTATGTTAGTTGCTAATGTACACTATGATAGTTGCTAATGTACACTATGTTAGTTGCTAATGTACACTATGATAGTTGCTAATGTACACTATGTTAGTTGCTAATGTACACTATGATAGTTGCTAACTTACACTCTGTCAGTTGCTAATATACACTATGTTAGCTATGTTAGTTGCTAATATATACACTATGTTGGTTGCTAATGTACACTATGATGATTTAATGTATACTATGACAGTTGCTAATACACTATGTTAGTTGCTAATGTACACTATGATCGTTTCTAATGTACACTACGTTGGTTGCTAATGTACACTATGTTAGCTATGTTAGTTGCTAATGTACACTATGTTAGTTGCTAATGTACACTATGTTAGTTGCTAATGTACGCATGTTAGTTGCTAATATACACTGTTAGTTGCTAATGTACTATGTTAGTTGCTAATGTACACTACGATAGTTGCTAATGTACACTATGATAGTTGCTAATGTACACTATGTTAGCTATGTTAGTTGCTAATGTACACTATGATAGTTGCTAATGTACACTACGATAGTTGCTAATGTACACTATGATAGTTGCTATGTACACTATGTTAGCTATGTTGGTGCTAATGTACACTATGTTGATGTTGCTAATGTACACTATGATAGTTGCTAATGTACACTATGTTAGTTGCTAATGTACACTATGTTAGTTGCTAACTTACACTCTGTCAGTTGCTAATATACACTATGTTAGCTATGTTAGTTGCTAATGTACACTATGTTAGTCGCACTGTTCTCGGTAATGGCGTTGTAATGATGGAAAAAGTAATTAATTTGATATCCCATTACTGAAAATAACAATGCCATTAGTAACACCGTTTATTTGTAACACTGTTCAATGATTACTTATGCATTTTGCATATATTTAACTATCTAGCAACCTTTAGAATAGCACATGAATGCTTGAATTTGCTACATGTTGCAGTTTTTGTTTAAGACATCGCTTACAAACGTCCAATTATAGAGCTGTTCCAAAAACTGGGTTTAGAGTTAGAACTCTAATTATATATAGGGTTCTATCCCAGTGTGTATCTGTCACAGTCGCTACTCTTCACTAGCAGTTTTCTAAAAGTTGTGGTAAATACGGAGTTTTATCCCTTTAAGCAATGTATATATTCCTCCTAAAATGGAAGAGTAGAGAGAAGTTCTGTACAGACAGAAGAAGCTGTAGAGTTGCATATTAGGAGCTGCTATTTCCCTAAAAGGAGGGAAAGTTCCACACAAAATTTGCTGTCAGCTTGTTTAGTCCTGCCTTGGGAAATGCTAGCTAAAGTCTTCTAAACTGACTCTGCAATAAGGAACACATGCTAAATTATGGATTTGGTGTGGAATGCCCCTTTAGGAAGTCTAAAGCAACATAATGAAAGTTTAATATGTGAGGTTTAGTGTGCAGGGTTGAGTTCAACCAAGTGCTATTACTGCACCGCAGCACAGGGTGAAGGAAAATGATGGAAGAAAAAAATAATGACTTCTCATAACATAATTATGATCCTTCATGAAGTGCTTATTAACCATTCAATACATAATACAATCAATTACAGGCTGAGTCAATTAAACACTACGGAGTATTTTAAGATTGTTTGAATTCAAGATCACCATGACAGGTCAAGATATAAGTTCAATCCATTTCTTCTGATTGAGCCAATAATCTAAATGAAGGAAAAGTAGCCTCTCTTTAAAAAGCCATTCTGCACAATAGAAAAACAGGGACAAACAATGATTAAATCTAATGCTTGTGAGTGTGTTTGGGTTCCACTGTATTAGGGCTGCAACTAATGGTTATTTTGTTAATCAATTAATCGGACAATTTTTTTTTCAACTAATTGATTATTAATCGGATAAAAAGTAAAAAATATTTAATTTACAGCATTTTCTGTTTCTATTTTACTATATTTATTTTTTACTCTCTAACTTTATAAAATTATTTTCAGATTAATTGAAAATAAAGAAATATTGAAGTTTTGGCCATTTTTAGCCAATTTGGCTAATTTTTGACTCATTTTCGAACTACATTTTTGCATAAGAGAATCGCGTCACAATAACGTGGTGGACACGCATCAGAATAATCACTGAAAATAAATAAGTGTTGTCTGTAAAAGGGAATATTCGACTGAACTGGACGCTTTAGTGAATGTTGGACTTCCCTGTGAGAGTTGCGCGCACTAAGATGCAGCGCATGTGTTTACATCACGGAAAATGTCATTCATGTGTTTCTACGTGATTACTTCAGTTTTTATGACAACAAGACACGGCACTGGTTCTCGTCTCCTTCTTATTCTTCTTTTATGAAGGTCGGCGTCCAGCTTAATGCTGCTTTACTGCCACTGTGGCTTTGGTTAGCTTACTGCCCCCACATTATGGGGTAGTCACAGTACGTATGTGTATAATAACGTAGACCCAACTAATCCATTATTAAATTAGTTGCCAACTATCTTAATAATCTATTTTAATCGATTAGTTGTTGCAGCCCTACACTGTACTATACATTTCTATATTGTTTGATGCTGCATTTTGTGTATAGTCACGTAGCCACAAGTGTCACTGTTGGTTGGAGTACTTCATAACACACTTTCCCATCCATCCACGCCTTAAGACTGTGTTATTCTCTATACAGTCAAGCCTAAATTACCTTACATGAAAGACTCTTTCCACATGGCACTGCATGTTTTAATCAAAGGTTTGTTGTTTTGCACAGTGCTGCGTGCCCTTATGATTTGCACCATCGGATGCCTCTGGCTGTCTTTCCATATCAAAGGCCTAAAGTTGTTGCTGAGACTGCAACCCCTGCTCCCTTCCTTATTAGGAAGATAAAACAATAGCTTGATGTGGGAATGCAGTATGCCAAGATTCCTTCAGACCACGGGTTACCCAGCAGACATTAGTTTGGAGATTCATATTGTGCCATCTGCTTTCTGACAGAATATTCCAGCAGCCTTTTTGAGCAACAATAATCAAAGGTAGGGTGGAACAGAAATAAAAATACTTTCATATTTTATTTACTGACAACGTTGTCCCCTCACTGCTGAGCCCGGCACAAGCATTAATTATATGTGATAATGACAGAAAGGTTTAACTTAGAAACTAAAACCTTATATTCAGTCAGTTCATGCACTTGGAATGCTATGCAGATAACAAGGTAACACGTTAATTTGTGCAATTTGGTTATTATTACTCACACCTCTCATTCACACCTTAAGGGGCCAATTTATAGTTGCCAGTTAACCTATATTGCATGCTTTTGGATTGTGGGAGGAAACCAGAGCACCCGGAGAAAACCCATGCAAACACAGGGAGCGCATGCAAAATCCACACAGAAAGACCCTACGACCGGCCCGGGGATCGAACCCATGACCTTCTCGCTGTGAGGCAGTAGAGCTAACCACTGTGCCACCGTGCCATACAATAAGGCTGTATCAGTGATTAATGTATTAGCTACAGAAATAAGCTTTTTGACATTAGAAAAAAAATTATATTTATTGGCATTTTTGCTACTCACTCTAAACTTTATTAACAGGATGTCATTTTTGACCCTGGTAATAACCTCTAGCAATGTGCATTATGGGTGATGGTGGTCGAGCGATAAGATATTCATCTATAGACCAAGAGACTGTAAGTTCAAATCAATATCTATTTGATCTCCATCACTGCCACCAATTGGGCCCCTGAGCAAGGCCCCTAACCCTGTGTAGCTTCACAGAGACTAAATATAGCCATGCCTTTAAATCTCTGTAAATTCATCAGAAAATACCATATCATGCTACATGCTTAAATTGTTTTGCATTCTATTAATCATCTTTATCATTTTCGTTCTACAGCTCATGTCTGGAAGAGAAGTCAATGTCTACGCCGTTTTTATCATAGCCTGCTTAATACAAGTCTGCAAATTACACGTGCTTTGCTCCTTATTAGAGTCCTTGACTGATTTTTTGATCTCCATACTTGGGTACTTAGAGGACACTCAACTCTCAAAGATTCTTGGCCCCCAAAGCACATAAAGTGAAGGAAGTAGCAGGGACGATAGTGTCAGTGCCACCTCAAGACAGCTGATCATCTTGAACGCACTCAGACCCTGCTGAGTCGTTCAGGAACTCTTCACACTGGAGCGCTGCATGATCTGGGGCTCTTCTTTATGCACTCTGAATAGATGAGTAATGTCTAAGAGTAACGTAAGCCTGTGGAGCTGTGCTCTTAAATCATTAAACGAGTGCAGGAGTCTTGGATGCCAAGGGCTGCAATTAGGGAGTGATTTTTTTACAGAGACCTCCACCCTCACGGCTGCCCACCCTGAAAACCTGCTTCACGAGTTCGAGAGAGAGAGTAAGAGAGATACAGAAAGAGAGAGGGATACTGGGAGAGAGATAAATAAGAGAGTTCCCCCATTCTCGATAGCTTTGCCACCCTGGCTACACCTCACTGCTCATTTCCATCCTCTCCGTGATGCAGCCCGAAGCTGAGATCCGTCGTGATCCGACAGAAAAAGAGTTCTGGTTGATCTGTAAGTCTGGCTGAGATCTTGCATACATGATTTGAAACAAGCTTTGATACTGGGAGATGCCAGAGACTGTCCAGTCCCAGCTCAGTTTGGTTTACATCATTTCTTGTGTAAGATGTTTGTGCACACAACTTCTAAAGCGAGCTGGGTACGCAACACGTCTAATGTTTCAACAAAAAGGGCAGCGCAACAATGTTTAGTAGGCATCGTCGGGCTATGTCTCCACTTCACGTCTACGCGGAAAGCGGCGGATGGCGGGTAAGCGTGAACGGGAAGCGGAGGGAGTGCCCATGGCGTAGGCTACTACATCATTTCCTGTTGAAAGCTGATCCTCCTGCGACTCTCACTGCCTGTGTGTGTAGGCATCCCACTCACTGCATCTATTATTTACACACAATAAATTAGGCATGAGGCAAAGGCACAAGCAACACACACACACACTCAGACTCACTCACACAGAGGCGACAGTAGCCCCCCTGCCCGAATGTACATATCCAACGAGTGAACTTCCAGCATGGCATCTAGGCCTCTGAAGAGACAACCAAAGTTCACAAGCCAACCAAAAGGCTGCTCTGTGTGCAGCTGTGAGGTGGTGTTAAACAGGCAAAGGTTGTTGAACTACGCATCCACAAGGGAGTGTTGGAGAACACAAACCCCAAAGCCCTGGGTCTCAGCTGCCACTGATGTAACCTTTCACACTCCCAGTTGCTCTGTTATTCAACACTTGTCTCCAGTCCGGTTAAGAGTCCCCCGGGTTCCCAAAACCTCCATACCACCCCTCCCGCCTTGCTAACACATTTGCAGTTTACGACTACGGCATGCTATGACACGTTCATAACTTACCATCCACTCATGCATCGTGGAAAAATGCAAAATCCACGCATTATGACATTTGTAGGTAAGAATAGGAACAATAAAAGCACAGTGGAAAATGGATCAACATGATACAGCTCACGGGCCTTTATTCTTCACTCTGGAATTAGCATAAATAACAGAAGCAAGGCAAGAACAAATACCAGCGCTAATACTGCAGTTGGGCAAGTCCATGTAAATGTCATATGCATAATGCTGATGAATTGCTCCGTCCAAGATTTAAAGATGTCTTTAAGAATTCTTCAAAAAGAGACACAAACTGCATCAGTGACGGCTGAAGGGGAGTCCTGGTGTCACCTCCATATTGCCGTGCTTTGACAGCACACTTTTTAATTACATGTGTACATTTTTATTTAAAAAGGTACACAGATGTATTCTTTTAGTGCATGCATATATATTTGTTTGCCATTTAAAACACTCTGTTTGGATTCATCGGATGAAGTTCAGTTCAGAATTCTGTCTCCACCTCTTAGAGTGAACAGATGATGTGACCTTTCCATTATCATAACTGTCTTTTGCTCCTAATAATAGTTTCCTTTCTCCATAGCAACGTATCATTTATCATTTCTATGGTAATAACACCCTCATCCAGCATTCCATGGCAACAGCCATATTACTTTTCCATTACTAACAACTCCTTGCTACGTCTCCATAGTAACCAGCCTCTGTTCCACCATCAAAAACAGACACCTCTTGTAGGGCCGGAGGCAAACCCTATGGCCAGCTCAAACCGGTCCGACACTCCTCCTGCAAGACAGAACCGAGCAAGTGACGGCAGACCCTAATTACTCAACTTTGATGGTTACATACAGTTAAGCACAAATCCAGTGTTGAGCATTCAGTGCAGTAGTATATGGTCTACTGTCAATAATGATAAATAGTGGTATTAGAAAGACTACTGTTAAATCCTTTCTACATCTTTTCTATATTCTCCTATCTTCACATTTAGATTTTCTACTGTCATTACTTGAATTCCACTGAGCTCTGTTTGTGTGATTTTAAGTAAATTTGACTTTGAATAATAAAAGGCTAAAAAATAAACTTTAGGCCAAAGACTATGTTGAATGCAAACCATCCTTTTTAAAACCTTGACATGTAATGTGACTATTGCATACATGTGCACATGATGAAATTATTGTCCAGTTTTACTATTTATTAATAATCCATTTGTTGATTACAATACCTTTTACTTAACCTTGATTGTGTACACTGGCAATGTATTAAAATGTGGCAATATTTTAAAAATTAGACTGTATACTGTGCACGTAAAAATCCGAAACTGCCTGAACGAAAGAAGAAATGGTCTCCGGCCATGGGGACTCGGCGCAGGACACATTTGTGTGTTTTCCCTGCTCCGGCACACCTGCCTCTGCTCATCAGGTAAGCCCTCACTGCGCTGACTCAGCTGTGGAAGAGCTCTGCAAAGCACTGAAGCGGAGAGCACAGGAGATCCCCAGAGATGGGACAGAGAAGCATAGATCAACGTCCACTGATCCATCACGGCTTTGCCATTTAACACGTAGGAAAAGAGAGGTGTGGTGGAGAGGGAGGCCTAGTGGCTGTACACTTGCTTAAGGACAGTATGGTTGAGGATTTGGGCCCTTAAAGCCAAAATGCTCTGTTGAAACCATCTCCTTTTAAGTGTGATGGGGTGAAATTGTGGTAGTACAGTATATGTGCCTATGAAACAAGAGATTGTGGGTTCAGGCTTAGCTGTTTCCTACCCCCAACACTACCGCCACTGAGCAAGACCCTTAATACCAAGTTGCTTCAGAGAGATGGTCCCTGTCATTAAGAAATATGTCACTCTAGAACGGAGCATGTGATAAATGAATTAAATGTAAATAAGTCATTCTAGATATAGGAGGGCAGGCCCTCACTCTCGCTTCCAGATGTTGTGTTCAGCCAGGACATTCACTTTTATGGCATTTAGCAGATGCTATTATCCAAAGTGACTTACATTTTCCTAATTACATTGACAGTCTCTCTGGGTGCAATTTCTGGTTAAGGGTCTTGTTTTTGAATTCAAAACTGGCATTGTTGGAAGTACAATAGAGTCAGGCGTGAACACAAAACCTCTTGAGCCATAAGTGTTCCCCTCTAGGCAATCTAAAGAGGAGTATTCAGATTAGGGTTGTAAGTCAAAAGTTTCAACATAATACAGTATTATATCAGTTCAATGGATAATGATTCAATGCCTGCCAATATTACAGTGTGCCACAATTCAATTTTAATTTGATTAATTTCAAGCCAGCAATCCATGAGACAATAACAGCATGATGATTTAATACAATCATTCCCATTCATAACAAATCACACAAAACTAAAATGATGGCTGAACTGTGTTCCTTTTGGATCAATGCTATTCAATAGATGTCTCTTCACACTCCTAATTCAAGTCTGTGCACACAAGGCCTCCACCAACCTGTAGGAACTGTGGCATTAAAACATTGGGCCAGGCTTGAATTGGCTTTAAATAGCCCTTTGGGATGTGTGTGTGTGTGTGTGTGTCAAAGTGAGTCTCACCTGGTTTGACGGTCTTAATGCGAATGGGCTCCCTGAAGTGGCGGATGACGGCGTGCGTGTCCCGGTTGGTAAGTCCACTAACGGGGGTGCCGTTGACCTCCAGCAAAACGTCTCCGTAGTACGGCAGCCTGCCGACGTGACACGCCAACACGTCCAGGTTCATCTGGCCGAGGAACGGGAACTCACCGCGCTCGGCGCCTCCGAGGATCTCCACCACGACACCGAACTCGCCCACGCCTCCCCACGACACGGTGCACTCCTGCACTTTAGTGGACCAGTGTTTCTTCCTCTTCAGCGTCTTGGACATGTTCATGAAGTCCGTGATGACTTGAAGGAGAGGAAATAAAAGAGGCAGGTGTCGCTCAGCCTCACCGGCTGCGGGTACGACGGCGCGCAGATGTTGGGCTCGAAAACACGGACGCCATCCAGCAGCCGCTCAGCCTCATCTCTCTCTGTCTCTCTCGAAAAATAAAACGGCTACACCAAGGAGACCAGGAGACACCTAAGCATATTTAAAGCCCAAATACAGGACGAAAGAAACAAGCAAAAAAGCAATTATTCCAACTTAAAGCGCCCGTCCGTATCCTCGTGCCCTCTGTTATTTACCGGCGCGAGACCAGCCGCTGTTGCGAGCACGCGCTACACGGAACATGGTAACTGTTTACTTACATTATCCAACTTGACAACCGTGACTGAGAACAAAACAAAAATAAGCAAAGCCTATATAAATGCGGCTTCTTCGCGTCCACCGGCGAGCTTATCCCCGTAAACCGGGGAAGAAACGCATCAAGTAGCCGAGAGCCGAAGACTGCTTCTTATTAACAGGTTAAATTCATCTAATAAACCAGGAGAGTGTTTACGCGGGCGTCACGGCCGGCTCCGTTCCTGGCGTCGCCTCACACAACGCGCACCTGACGTCGTTTCTCCGATAAATAAGCACACCTGAGCGGGCGACGCGGCGAGCTTCTTCTCCCCTCGGCGTTTACACCGGAATGCTCGCTCCGGTTACGTCACGCACGCAGCCTCCGCCGTTCGCCGCCGTTCTGGACGCGCGCAGCAAACTAGTCGTCAACTGAAGCTAGTCTGAAATGCGTCTGACATTCAACACAGTAAAGGTAGCCCATGCGGCCGCGGTTTAGACGGTTCAGCTATTAAATAATTACATAAAAATAGTTAATGCCGCCTTTAGACGGTAACATGCATTTAGCAGATTTAGGCGTGTGTCTCTATGTAACCAATACGTGCTTGGACCCCTAATAAACAATATCAAGTGGCGTTTTGTGTACGTTTGCTTAGAATTGGAATTGCTATAAAATAACATCGTTTGATTATATTTCAAAAAGTAAAATGTAAACAAGCACCATATTTATATAGCTATGCATACGTACAGCATATGTATATTTAATCTACATATCCTACTTGAACTGTTCTTTCTTCATCTATAATATGGTTAATGGCTAAGTAAATTATGGCTAAATTGTCGTAATGAAATTACCAGAGAAAAAAAATAATCAAACAGTGCATCAAGTGCATGATTTCAAGCAAGACGAATAAAACGCTAAAAAAGGGCCATCTAGTGGTTAAATGAAGTAAATACTTCAAGCGCGAATATTTATGACAGGCGTTTAACAAACTACAGATCCCTCCATTTGCAGGGACTTAATGAGGCGCGCCACTGGCACAAAGACAAACCTCTGCTGATTTCATGTGGGACTTTGTAAATTGGCTTAAGCTTCGTTTTAATTACAGACATGTAAAGACAAGCTAAATTTATAGCTTTCACAACGCAGGCAGAATGAGCCAGTCTGGCTGGGGGTCTCATTCGGCAGCGACGGGACGCGTTTCGCCCCCAGAGTCATTTTGTGCACTTGATGCACTGATGCATGTATTAGAAGCAATAAAGTGCTAAAATGGTGCATACACCTTGCAGTAAGACATCCAAGCACAAATCCAATTTCCCCCCGTTGTCTCTTGTTTAGAGCTGTCATCACACATTTATGGCTTAAAACCCTCGGAGTGCCATCTCAAAATAAACCCGAGAGTGGCAGTCTCTCTCTCTCTCTCTCTCTCTCTCTCTCTCTCTCTCTCTCTCTCTCTCTCCATGAGGTACTTCATCTAATATACTGTAATGAAATATTTATAATATATTTGTTAATATGCCATTCGTATATTATATAAACAATATATTTAAACACTTTCAACGCGGAACCTTCGACAATTATGTCTTTTAGGGGACAATCAGGCCCTCAAAATGATTTAAAATCCTGTCCAAACGGCCCCACACACAGTTGTGGGCTGCAAACGTAGGGATGTTGTTCTTAAATATACTTTTTGTACGTGGCTTAGACGTTAAGACAGAAATCACGAAAAAAAAATCACCGCAATCAGATCGCAATTTAAAGCAGGCTTTTCCAGCTCAAGATCAAAGCCGAATCTAAAATGCGCTGGACGCAACGTATTGGAAATGCTTATCGGGTTCACTGCAAGTGTTGCAGAAGTCGCCCCCCACCCCACCCCCAAAAGCGCTTAAGCACCAGGAACAGTGTTAGTCCTCATAAAAATGTACCTCTCCGCTGTATGTGAAGGGTGCAGTAGATTCCCGCCTGATGAGGGTAATAAAAGCGGGCGCGCGCGGAGCTGAACGCATGCATTATTAATGCGGCGGCTGCGCGGGTTCGCGGTAGCGGGCTGAGGTAGAGGCGCTTTGATCCCATCCCCAAAAATATCTCACGCAGCACTTCACACGCACGTCGCGAATGAAAACTGTCAGTTGGAGTGTTTAGTGGGATTCGGATGCGTCTAAACTCCTTTAAACCCGCCAGAACTTTACTTTGCACTCCACAGTGTTGACCCAATTCGATCACGCCGCCGCGAAAAAGAGCCACGTCGCGAGCGGAGAGGCCGAATCCATGCACCGCGCAGAAATAAACCAGAAAACTGTTGTTCACTCTTAGAAAATATGTGCTAAAATGGACACAAATTCTTACACATTACTGGGTGAGTTTTGGGACAAAACTGATTTTGCTGATTTTAAAACATTCACAACACTTTTGACACAGTGAAAGTGTCAAGAAAGGTAAAACAAAGATGTGTAAACATGTATAATATTAACACTTGCTGTCCTTGGTTACACATAGTGTTGAATGCTGTGATCAAATGCACATGGGTACATTTTAAAACTACACATGACCATGTGTAAAAGCTTTTTTCCAACACAGTTTTATTAAACACTAACACAAAACGTGTAAAGTGCTGCATATGATCTGTGTAATTTTTATACACATTTGTTCTAAGAGTGTAGCTTTTTTGTGCAGTTAAAGTTGTAAATCATACGCTCCAGGATGTCACAACTATTAACGCAAATTCAGCCAATCCCCGCGAATTTATTACTACCATGCAATTTTTACCAATTACTGCAACTTTCCTGCAATTTTTTTGACCAATCATTTTCGTTTCCCGCACAACGTGGAGCGAACTCACTTCCTTGTTACATATTTATTATGTACATACTTAATGTTACATATTTAATATGCATATTTCTTGCAACAAACCGACTAAAAACACTGCAACTTTCATCGCAATTTCAGGCATTTTAGGCCGCAATAATCTCAAAACAGTGGGGACTGGCAAATAAATGACCACACATTCACCTAAGAACATCCAGCTACAGATCTAGCACTTGAGAATTCGCATTTTATTGTTAAATGTCAGCTAAATATGCAACATTGTGAAAGAAATTCTTTATACATGCTTTTACATAATGTACACTATTGAAAATAAAAATACTGGGAAAAATATATAAAACAAGCAGCATTGAAGTAGTGTCAAAGCATGAACGCTGAACTTTGGTTTCGACTCAGAAAGACAATATTGGTTTTTGGTTGAATATCCATTACTGTTGGGTTAAACGTATAGCCAACACAAACCGTCTGTTAGAATAACAGTTCAAACCATTCAGTAACATGAGTTTAGTCAAAAGGACTCATCTGTAATGCGTACGTTTTGATGGTCTTAATCTTATGACAGCAAAAATGTGTGCAAGTCTCTGCAGTAATAAGACCTACGGCTAGGAGCCACCACTTTAGCCTCTTTAATATCTGGTAACTTTCAGCAAAACCTAGTGACGTGTAGTCTCATGCTTATCTACTGTTGGTGTTGGTGAACAAGGCTTCTTGTAGAAAATCATATACAGGAAGTCATCACATTGCTTGGCAACAGGGACTAGCCTGCTACAAGTTTGTAAGGCAGACTATAGGCCAGATCCAAACGGAACAGATAAAACAGATGTGCAAATTAGAAAATGACTGGAAATCAATGTCTGTTAACAGAGAAAACTGGTTTAAAGAGACAGATACGGAAAAGGTTTCTGAAAACTGAGATAAAATATCATGTTAAAAGGCACAAAAAACGTTTAAACAGAACATGAAAGAAGCGGCACCAGGATGCAGTATTAACCAACAATGATTTATACTGAGCAACAGCATATTCGCTTCACATGATAAATATGGAAAGTACCCACACAACTGATACATACTGTATCTAACTGTAGTGACTCAAAGCTGTAGTGCATTTCACAATACACAAATATTTCACAATTACATGTTAAAGTACCTCAATTGCGCTCATTGTGAGATCTCTATCTTTCGTATCGTATCTCTTTACCCACACACACACTCACTCACTCATACACACTCTCTCTCTCTTTGGGAAACAATCATCCTACTAGAGGAAGGTGCAGCATTTTGTAGGATTGGACTAAGTGGGGTGAAATCCACCAGATGTAGAAACACGGAAACTAACACGATGTACTGCACTCCAAAAACCAACTTTTCTGCAAATTCAAAGAAAGTGCTAAAGAACCGGAACAAAGTCTACTACTGTGCCGTGGAATCCTTTTGGAACACCAGAAGCATAACCAATTCAGCTGAACTAGGAAAACAAGCCCAAACAAGATTCTGTCACTGAAAGAGGTGTGTTACTGCTTGGGAAGAGAAGGAACTCAGGCTCCTGGTTCCACAAGACTCCCCCCACAGCTGGTCTACATGAAGGCGAGCTTAGAATCCTTTAGGTTCGGAGGTCGTCAGGGTGTGAATGATATTAGTACTGACAGCACCACTGATACAGGCGTGTCCCAATGCTCAGCTGCTAACTCTCCCCGACATCTGAGGAAGGCTACAGTAAGAATCAGTCTTTTTGAAAAGGCGACCACAAAGTTTCACAGGTTTGATAACCCTTTGTTCCACACCCACACTGGTGGGATCGGGAATGAGCTCCTCTTGAATCCCAATACCTTTTATCCAATGGTACAACTTAGGTCTAGAAAACGCTTCCAACTCAACCTGGGTCTTACGCTTATTTCTTATAGGGTTTAAAATGCACAGAGGAAGCCATAAATGCTCACAATCAATATGTACGTACTCATACATATATTCAGCAGTACAAAGGCTGGAGTCTCAGATTCCACACAGTGGGGAGAGACGGCCTCAGTAGGAGGAAGGAAAAAAAATTGAGAAGTATCAAGTGGACTGCATAGAAATCAATATACAATAAAGCACTGCAAGATAGTGGGTGACGAGTTGTGAAAATATGGCATTGTAGTCTGTGTACATGAAGGACCCTAAAAGACCACCAAAGGCCGATTGTCAAAGGTGCAATGTACAACGTCTTTCTGTCTGACATAGTGCCTTTCCTTAAAAGAAAGGGAAACCAGGGTACATATTTGGCTTTGTGGACAGCACTAAACATAGAAAACATTATTTGACAAAGACACTGACTTCAGCTTACATTATTAGGGTAAAAAGAGGGAACAGCATTCCAGCCTTAAAAGGGAAAAATAGTGTGGGGCACTATCACCTGCTAGATCCACCCAATAGGAAAGTGGAATGCACAACAGATATCTGACTCCCTGACACCACTGGACGCCTCCAGTGACTGACTGTTCGCTAGGCCAATCCGAGCTGCAATGCACTGGGAGGATCCTTTCACAGTCTGTGCATGCTCAAGTGGTGGGTTTTGTTTTCCAGAGCCAAGTGCAGCACTAAAAGGGCTGGTTCAATGCTTTGGCTTACACACAAAGTCCCAAGTCCCCAGAGTGGGGGACAGACATGGGGGAGAAGTCAGAGAGTAAAGGCAGGGTGAGCGAGACTCTTGGAAACATTACATTCGGAGCCTCAACTTAAAACCAGAGCGACAGGCTTTAAAGATTCAGTGGGAAGATGATTAGCATGTACTAGAAAGGGTTTTCACACACACTCCCCCGGTGAGTTCTGAATAGGGGGTGGAACGGAATGTAAACACAGAAGAAGAGGTGCTTTTGGCAGAATGCGAGTTTTCTTTGAGGAGGTAGTGGGATCTAAGGGCACACCGGGAGAAAAGGGAGCTGGAGACTGGGGGGCTGTCTGCAGGTCATGGAGGCCCCTGGTCAGGCTTAAAGGCTGTAGCTGGCTGAGGGTGAGAGTCGGTGGCGCGGAGGAGGCTCTATGTGGGAGGAGGACTGTGATCCTGAGGCTTAGTCCTGTATGAGCCTTCCTCCAGCCCCCCACTCCTCTCCTCATGGCTGTCCCCAGCTGAAAGCCCCACACTGGGCTTCTGTACAGTCACTGAACCCTGGGGCGGACCGGAGGGGTTGGGGTCCACGCCACCCCAAAACGACCTGCCCGTCACGTCTGAAGATATGACAGAAATGAAAAGCAACACATGAATAAAATAGTACCACATACAACAGCTTTTCAGCAACAGTAGTGAACAAGTACAAGCAGCCACCTTGTTTATGTTGAGTTATGCTGCAAACCTGTATAGTTTGATATGTAATTAATGAGGTACCACAAGATTTTGTAAAATCTTTTCACCTTTTTGAGATGTGAAATCAGAAACAAGGTGATTAATGTGTAAGCTTGGTACATGTCAAGTTTCTGCTCAAGATAACACTCATATTAACATCAAACATCACAGCGCTTCCTTTAGTCAACCCTCACACGACCCATTCAACCCCTCGTAAATGCTCCACACCCAGACGAAAACGTCTTCCAAAGTTGTGGTGAGGGTGGAGCTTTACTCTTCAATGTTGTACTCTTCATGCCCAATGTCAATCTAAACGTGTTTCAACCAGCCTATATCATTTTTCTTCTCTAGAAAGCTGAACAAGCTGTACATCAAGACATTTAATGATCAAAGAGCCCACAGCTCTGATTAAAAAAGAAAACATTGATCAGACATCAATATATTGTGTAGTTACATTACATTAAACAGAAGAAATGTTTTTGTTGCTTTCTGTGATCTGATATGAATAAAAATGACAATGTTAAATCAGCATCTCATCAATTGTCGGCTCCTTTATTGGATCAAATTGAAATTGTATCGTAGCAGACTTGGTGATATCAGGACACATCAAATCTTCGTCTGCTCAATCAATATAGGAATTTAATTCTGATGATATTTGTGACTTGCGCCTCTAGCGTGTATTTATGTGTGTGCTCTGACCATGGCTGTAATGGTGCGAGGCTCGGAGTCTGGGCTCGTGGCCGCTGAGGAAGACGGGGGCGTCTGGCTGACCAATCAGGCTGTCCAACACCGCGTCCTGACGCTGACCGAGCTGGTCACGTTCCACGTGGCCCTCGTGGGGCAGTTGGGCGGCCAGCGTGTCTTCCTCTCCCAAGTAGGCATATGGACAGTATTCTCGGGTGCGGGAGTAGATGTTGGCGTTATCGTAGCAGTCGGAGCAGATGACCAGTGGAGCAGGGCCACCTGAGGGAGCCAGACGCTGATTAAAAAGAGGCTTTGGACTGAAAGCAGGAAAGTTGTCTGCATTCAAGAGAATATTCATATTCATGGACAGCAACACAAGAGACACAGGTGCATATACATGAACATGAGCGCACACACTCGCGCTCTCTCTCTCTCTCACACACCCACACACACACACACCATTGGGAACAGATGCCAGTCCCTCCCTCGGCTCGCCTGGATGAAAGCTGCTTCGTCCAGGGAAAAGAGAACCACCGCGATTACCCAGCATTCCATTGGTGTCGGGGTCCATCTCTCCACCAACCTCGCCATAACAAACACCTATACAAAAGCAAAAAAAAAAAAATTACAACCTATCTAAAGATTACTGCCTTTTTAACCATCAAAAAAGATGTGGAGTTATTCAGTCTTTGGTGAATTGTCTTGGATCGCTGGAAATCTCTCTGCAGTTAACTACTTCCATCAAACACAATGTGCAATTTCAGTATTTGGTGCATCTCCATTACATTTCAAGGCATTCACTCTAGAGTCCAGACACTCATAAGCAGGGCTGCAACTAACGATTATTTTGTTAATCGATTAATCTGCAGATTATTTTTTTCCATCAATCGATTATGGAAACAAAGAAAACAGTAGTTTTAAATAAACCAAACGGTCTGTTTCTATTTTTCTATCCTTATTTTGTATTCTCTAACATTATAAAATGGAAAAGAATATTTCCTGATTAATTGAAAATGAAGAAATATTGAAGTTTTGGCCATTTTTAGCCAAATTTGACTCATTTCTGGGAGAGATCTACATTTTTGCGCAAGATGGCGTTCCACATGACAGTTGTGTCACAATAATGCGGTGGACACGCGTGGGAATAATCACAAAAAACATCAAGTGAATGTCTGTATTGTGAGTAGAACGCTGCTTGTTTTTATTTATCAGCTAAAAATGAGTTTTGTCTGTAATAAACAGGAAGATTTGACTGAACTGGACGTTTTAGGGAATGTTGGACTTTCCTGAGAGAGTTGTGAGCGCGAACAAACAGCGTATGCGTTTACATCACGAAAAATGCAATTAATGTGTTCCTACGCAATTACTTCAGTTTTTGTGGCGGCAAGACACGGCACTGGTTCTCGCCTCCCTCTTATTCTTCTTTTATGGCGGTCGGCGTTCAGCTTAATGCTGCTGTACTGCCACTTTAGTTAGCTTACTGCACATTAGGGAGTAGCCACTGTACATATGTGTATAATAACGTAGACCCAGCTAATCCATTATTAAATTAGTTGCCAACTATCTTAATAATCTATTAGTTGTTGCAGTCCTGCTCACAAGACAGAAGGCAAAAAACAAATAAACCAAATGCTTTGCTACATTAGTTTTACAATCCATGAAATTATATTTTACAGTAAATTCAAGTCTTTCTCTAATAAGTGGTGTGTCACTATGAGCACACAGTACAACACGTCTGTACGAATAACAAACTTGATCTTACCGTCAGTGCCTTTGTGAGCATAGCCGTTGGTCAGCGGAGGCATGAGTTGCTGATGACTGCCTGCCTCCGAGTTACTGTAGCCCTCCTGAGGTTCGGACAGCGTTCCCTGAGAGGACAGGTAGCTGGGGATGTCAGCCGGCAGGTTCATCTCATCTGAAACACAATCCCTCTTGAGTATTAATACATACGGCCTGGGACTGCGACCACGTTGCCTTAGTCACGACAACGTCCATCAAAATCTGGAGAGCTGTCAGGACGAGAAATCTGCAGAACTGACCGCTATTAATGGATTCTGGCCTAAAAGACAAACCGGCCTTTAGTTTTAGCTTGAGTTATTTACATCTGTGTAGATTTTACTGGACGATGCCATTCCCCTCTTTCTTAACCTGCAGTCACTCTGTGTATTAAAACAGGATCATTGGGTGATGATGAAAAGCTTGTGAGAGAAGGGGAAAAGTTTATTTTAGATGTTTCAGTTTACAGCAATGTTTAAGGTTATTGGTCCACCACAGGGAAAAGTGGATGTTTTCCACGTTCTAAATTTTTAATCAACTTTAACCACTTTAAAGATTGGTTGCTTTAGTTTATCTCTCTGTCTCTGGCGTCCTTTTGAAACCCAAACCAACAACGTTATAACTGCTCGAGTTTGAGTAGTTCTGCTTATTACAGGGATTTATTCGTTTGATCTAGGCTTAGTACTTTAAACTTTATTTTGTACGACAGAGAACACTTAGTTCAGCCATTTCCTGCTCAAAGGAAACTATGTAAAACTACCACAGGCCAGACAGAAGAGTTTGCAGACACTGTGCAAAATAAGCTCAGAGTGTAGTGGCTGGGCCGTATGTTGATATCCGTTAGACATCTAGAATTTTAGTAGGTTCCATCTAAAAGCCGAGATATACATAATGCTACGTGACTCACGCGCTTGTGGACGCTGCTGCTACGCAAATGTTGTACCGTCCAGTCTGAGGTTAAGTGACAGAAAAAGAGGAAGAAGTAAAAGGCAGCAGTGTGAAGGAACATCGGCCGGTTTTGCTGGGAAGATTGGTAGCAAGATGTTGAAGATAAAAATGATCTGACTTCTGATGTTATAAAGGTGCAAAAAAGACGGCGAAAGCGTTCAGCCATGTTGATAGTAAACAACGATGCTGACGTCACGTGCCAAAAGTTGAACACACGCCCACCCCAATTTTCCGCGTTAATTTCTGACCGCGCGCGGAGGACACGTCAAAAGAAAGCCATGATGCGTGCACGTAAGCGTTCTGAGCGTTAAGCATATCCCGGCCCTTCAGGATAAAGGCACCCAACATCTACGCAGTGTAACGGTTAGGCACTCGACCCCACGACCAGAAGGTTGCCGGATCAATTACCCGTGTTGGTGATGCTGTAGTCTTCGCTTTTGCGCCTCATGTGGTAGATGACGATCACCCACACCAGCGAGGTTCCCACTACGCAGCAGACCACCACCATCACCACGATGCCCACCGTGGTCCAGCCGTCCTGGTCGTAGGCCACGCTGGCGGGGTCACAGTTGGCCGAGGGGGAGACACTCAGGTAAATGTGGCCGCGCTCCGTGCCCAGCGTGTTGGACATAAGGCAGGTGTACTTTCCCGCATCTGCCGGCCGGGCGTCCACAATTATGAGTAGCTGATTGGCCGCAGCGAAGAAGTGGCGCTCTGTCAGAAGCAGCGGGCCGTCATCTTTGGTCCAGTTGAGGCGGGGAGCGGGGCTTCCTCGGGCGATGCACTGCAGAACGGCCGTCTCACCGCGTGCTACCGTGCGATCCTCCAGGGGACGCTGGAACGATGGCGTCTCTGGACATGGATCAGATTTTCAAACCAAGATTTAGGTAAAGGGCTTAATTATAGGTGTGTAAGTTAGTGATCTTTAATAATATGATGCAAATGTAGGGGTGTAAATCACAAGTTTCATCACAATATGATAATGTATATTCAATGGACGGCGATTCAACGTTTGCATACGATACTGCAAGTCTGCTACGATACGATTTATATTTTTAATCAATTAAGGAGCATAATTTGCATTAATGTCAAATTAGAAATAGCAACCAAAATATCATAATACAACCTTTTGGTTAGAAAGTTCAATATAAAGTGACCTTACAGTATGTATGAAGTATAACTGATGTTCTATTTTTGCATCGATCTTATGGGATCATTGATCATTGAATCGATGTATCCATGTAGGTTGATGAATCATCACAACCCTAATTTAAAGACAAAGTCTAACTATCAAAACCAAAAATTCTTTTTAGAAGCAATATAGAGGCTGGTTTGTGGTTCTAAAAGCAGTTTAAAAAGAGTGAAGAAATATTCCACAAGGTAAAATTCTGGAAGGTTCAGCATGTTAGGAAGTTAGCACACAAATCTGCATGCCACTATTATCGGTCAATATCAGCTACGGTTATCAAAAATGTTAAACCCTCTGATTAGCCAAATCAGTATCGGACCTTAAAAGTCCGATATAAGTCAGCGTCTAATTTAGCTACGAGACTGCTATCTTTACTCTGAGCGGGTGAGACTTACCCAGCACAGTGAGGGTGGCATTGGCCGACAGACTGCCCGCTTCGTTCTTGGCAGTGCAGCTGTACACGCCCATGTCCTCCGTCTTCACATTAGCGATGAAGAAAGTGTCATCCTCGGGCATCACGTGCATCCTCCTCTCGCGTGCGGCAGGGAAGTTGACGCCGCCGTCTTTCTGCCAGGCGATCTGGGGAGGGGGATGGCCCTCGGCCGCGCACTCCAAGCGTGCCACGGTGCCCGTGCGGATGGTCAGGTCCATGGGCGTCTTCAGGAATGACGGCAGTTCTAAAAATGGCGCATAAGTACACTGATGAGACTTTGGGGTGTGTTTCCCAAAAGCATAGTTGCTAACGTGCACCGTGTTGGTTGCTAAGGCCTAAGAAAAAAAAAAGGTTTGGTTCCTGTTGGTTGTCGGTTGAGGTCATGGGTCAGTAAGGATTTTTTTTCCTCCCCCAGTGGCAGCAAGGGATGGGAAATTTATTTTATTTTTTATATTCCTTTACAGCAGTGATGTTATTTTTTCATAACATAGCCTACCTGTACTACATGTACTCTACCAGCTTATGTGTCCCAGCATGTTACACACACGCACGCGCACAGTCTTGTATAGACTCCCATAATAACTAAAGTAGATAATTTTACACCTACACCTAATCCTAACCCTAACCTTAACCTCAGTAACCAAAAGCACATCTTTGACCTCTTTTAGTTTCTCAAATAAAACAAGCACATTTTCTATAAAGTCATTTTTCCTCATGGGGACCTCTCAAATGTCCCCACAAAGCCCAAAAAAACAGATAAAAGTGATTTTAGGGGACAAAAGGTCCCCATAATGTGATAAATACATCCCCGCCCACAAACACACACACACACACACTTTCATATGAACAAAATATTTAGTCAATATGAATGCTAAATATTCAATGCTAAATATTTAAACTGAAATAAAGACATGACGCCACTGACAAGCGAACGAAGCCGCTGAGAGGGGGTCGACACCACAACGCTGGCCATGTTTGTCCAGCTGTCAGCTCTGTCAACTTTGCCGGCTGCTGATACGAACGTACAAGGGCACGTTTTGACCTCTTGAAGCACGTCTTCAAACGTTCTCTAACCCAACCAACAATTTTGGTTGGTGTTGCATGGGCAAATTATTGACACATTACACGTGTCCATCTTGTAAGAAAGAAAGATATGAATTATGATATATTAAGATATTGTGGGAGATTCCAATTCTTACTCTTCTTCTGCACGTTAGTATATTTACTGTGCATATTACGTTCCCGCCACCTACTGGCGAGTATTCAGAACACAACAAATATAAAGCCATCAGTGCCTTTGTAAGTGACGACAACGACTGTCTTTGTGAACGAACGTGCAGCATTGCTAAGTGGCTAAGTTATGGGGAGTTGCTACTCAGCGGAGGACAAGGCATCTTACATCACACTTGGCTAAAGATTTTCAGGACGACTGCTGTGCTGCTGCTGGCGGAGCCTGCTTCCCTACTCATCGAGGATGTAGTTTGCACCCTTCGCTGTTGTGTATGTGGTTTGTATCTGTTTGGATACGGTAAACTGTGGTTTGGCGATCAGTAAAAGGACGATCCGCCCAATGAATATTAAAAAAGAGAATGCGCTCATACCTATACAGGATGGAGGGGTGCTGTACAAAAACATAAATATAGTTCGCCTCAAACTTTTTATTTGTGTATGGCCCTAGAAATCCGTTTTGTTTTTTCCTAAATTCGGTTTAATTTTTTCCTGAATTCTGTTTTTTTCCATTTTTATTCTTCTGAATTCCGTGTTTTACGTTTTAATCATAATTATGGAGTGGATGGAAAAAAAGAACAACGCAATAGAATAAATTTCACATTAAGTGACTTATTCAAGTTCAACAAAGTGCTGGGGTTCAGCTGAACATGTACTGCTTTGGTAAAACATTTACCTGTAACGTACTCCATGTTAGTTGCTAACGTGCTCCATGATAGTTGCTAACGTGCTCCATGTTAGATGCTAACGTACTCCATGTTAGATGCTAACGTACTCCCTGTTAGCTGCTAACGTGCACCATGTTAGCTGCTAACGTGCACCATGTTAGCTGCTAACGTGCACCATGTTAGCTGCTAACGTGCACCATGTTAGTTGCTAACGTACTCCATGTTAGTTGCTAACATACTCCATGTTAGCTGCTAACGTACTCCATGTTAGCTGCTAACGTGCTCCATGTTAGTTGCTAACGTGCTCCATGTTAGCTGCTAACGTGCACCATGTTAGCTGCTAACGTGCACCATGTTAGTTGCTAACGTACTCCATGTCAGTTGCTAACGTACTCCATGTTAGTTGCTAACGTGCTCCATGTTAGTTGCTAACGTGCACTATCCTAGGGTTAAGGTTTAACTCTTTTTGCTGATATTTTCTCGTCTTTTTGCGCTCAACTAACCAAACTGCGTGTTTGCTTCACTAAGCAAATGTGATCTCACACATGGGCTGCGTCCTGCCGCACTTAATAGTATGGTAGGTAAGGGGCTTTTGTCATACTTTTCTATGCAGTAGTATGCATATCAGGAAATAAGCGGGGTTGTAGCTTAACGGCTCTCTACACACTGGGTAATGCACATGGAGTGTCACGCGCCCTATATGACTTGGCACACCACATAGGGCGGGAAGTGACTTAAAATGTTGCGCACTACGCCGGAAATGCTCCTCTCGCGCTCCACTCTAAGCGCACAGTGGAACTGCAGCAAAATATCTTGTCTTTATGTGCTCAACTCTACCTGCACTCGTGCTCGACATCCCCATTTATCGGCATCGGCAGATCGAAGCATTAAAATACTGGATGTCTGCCAATAACTCACTTATCGTGCGTCCCTAAAAAGTACATATCAGAATGACCATGAGAACGTTGGGACAACCTTTATGCACCATTTCTATAGCTCTGTAAAAATCCTATTTGATTCTGCAACTTTTGTTTTCATGGCTTGTCTCAAAGTCCCGCTCACATGTGAATTACGGGATGACAGAATAATCGCATTGCCCGGGCTGCCTTCCCAGAGGGCAACATAATCTTTGTTCCATTGAAACTGGAAATTGAATTAGAGTAGTCCAGAAAACAACAAGGGAGAAATAAAAGATCTGAAAAATCAGGGCCAGAAACAAAAACAACAGCGAAACCAACGGTCGGCCATTAGCATGTAAATCCCAAACAAAGCAGCTGAAAGAATATTTAGCTTTGGCCAACACAAAAACCCCTCCATCTCTCTCTCACGTCAGCTGTGGGAGCAGAAGCCGTACTTACCGTTGACGGTGAGCTTGGCCTCGGCGGAGTAATTGGAGCCGAAGTGGTTGGAGATGACGCACTGATAGAGGCCCTCGTCGGTAAAGTTCACGTTGAGGAGGTGCAGGACGCTGGTGTAGAGGAGCTGCTGCTCCTGGTAGCGGGCGTAGTTGTGAACCTGCAAGTCGTACAACACCTCCCGGTCCTTCCTCCAGGAGGCGGTCATGGCCGAGTCGCTGCTGCTGAAGGCCGAGCAGTTGAGAGTCACGTTAACCCCGCGCAGCGCCACCGTCGTCTTGGGGTTCCCGCTGATCTGCGGCTTGGGGAAGTCATCTGGATGGGAGCGACGACACGGGACAACAGACATCAAACAATATATTTAATTCCAGCGCTGCACATTAATTCCAGCGTCACATTGCATGAAGATAATGGAGAAAACAAGCTCTACATGTTGATCAATCAGCTGGGATCATCCTGCTAGAATCAGTACTGTTAGACATCTTGATTTGTGTGGTCATAATACAAGAATCCATTTTCCACGACAAAAGTTGGCACTGGATTTATAAGCCCGGCTTTAGCTAGTCATTATCCAGTCTGGTTTTTATTCCACTTCATTTAACCTGGAAAAGCAACTGTTAGTCCCAATCTGCAGTGCATTTTTAAAGGTGAGAACACATGCTGGCCCGGACTTAGGAGTTGGTTTACTTAATGTTAAGCTCTCCTGCTACTTTCTGAAACTTGCAACAGAAGTTAGTCCTCCTACTGCAAGGAAGGGAATGAAAGATTAACCATGAAGGATTATTTACAAGGCCGTGATCTGTTTATTGCTGAGTGGGAGAAACATGTTTCTGTAAAACCTGATTTTAAAAGCATGGGAGTGACATTCCGGTTCATCCAGAGTTCTGCTCTCACCATAAAATCCTCTGTGGGGTAATAAGGGTTTACCTGAGAAATCAGACAGGTAGAACAAAAACACGACGTGATAAATGATCTGTTGAAGCCAGATTTTCACGCCTTCTATGACGGAAAACTATAACCAAACTTGAACAGCCATGTTGGGAATTTTTTATTGCTGATTAATGTTTTAATTATTTTCTTAGTTTTTCTGGTGGTAGAAAGTACTCACTTCATAGTAGCATGGGCCAGTATGAAATTCTGACGGCATGATAATCTTATATCACAAAAATATCACAGTATTGCTAACCCTAATTCTAACCCATTTCTCATTTAGTCCAAATGATGGTGCTGTAGATAATAGTTTGTAAATGTTAAAGCACAGACCAACGACTGCTGCTACTACTAAAAATAATATTCAATAATTCTCTAATGTTATTTAATGTTGATACACACATACAGTACGTAACAGGGGAGAAAGCACACCAGTGTGTCTGCTTGTTTGACGCATTTATACTTAACACACACTGATAAAAATTTATTGTGGAGATAAAGCCTAAAAATGTGTGTGAAACGCTACAGACTGACTGAATGGCGAACGGCAGATGTACTGAGCGGCAAATTCTGTTTTTAAACGTGTCCGACTGCGTGCGCATACTACAGTGATGAGCTTTTCCGCAAAGCACAAGCAGTGACTGTGTGAAAATGCAGTTCCCAGTTCATAATAAATGTTATGGGCGATGGTGAGTTAAAAACTAAGCTTGGTAGCAAACCTGTAGTATTTATTTTACCAATGCTAGACTCAATTCGATTAAAATGATAATGTCAACGACTCAATTTGATGTAATGTCTCCATGCATCCCATCAGTTTTTCTACATTACTTCACACTCCACGCAGAATGGAAATAACAGCACGGATTACTACCGGGATGTTCTTTTTTAACTAGAATTTTTATGCCACAGTCCGGAAATCACCGAGCAATTTCATTATTATATAATTGATTATGGTCTGCCACTGTGTCGATGCAGAATCGTCCACGTCTACAAAGCGATGCACCGATTACGTGATTAATTTCAGCAACACTACTTCATGGTCTACTGTCTACATCTTCATTTTTCTCATAACCAGTTTATCTACATCATGGAAAATTCAATTGCACAAGCAAACTGAAGTAAGTGGCTGCACCACATCAGTCTGGCAGTTTGTGTCTAAAATCCTGATGCAACATTCTGATGGTGCTGCTAAGCCTGGTCAAGGCATAACCTCTTAAGTCATTTCTTCATTACATTGTGAAAGTCGCTTGAGACATCGCTTGAGGCAGAGAAGGAGTGTATAGACCGAGTCGTTACTCACTGCAGACGAAGTCTTCTGGTCTGATAGTGAAGACGCTCCTGCCTGCTAAGGGGGCGGGGTGTGCACACACGGCGGTGCACGACTGGTGAAAGCGGCTGTCGATCAGCCACTGGCCGAGCCACTTTAGCTGACAGTCGCAGAGAAGGCTGCTGGTGTTGAGGTCACTGTGGAAGGAAAATAGAACACACTTGCTATTAACGTCTAGTCTAAATGCCAATGACATGAAACAGTCGCAGACTCTTGTAGGATAATTAATGACCAATAACATAAGATTGTCCATTTATCCAATACATGCACAACAATATGGCCATTTTTATGGGTGTTAATACTGTAAATGTTGAGTCAAACCAGTTTTGGATGACAATTAGAATTGCATGTAATCTTCAAATAAATATTTAGATTTGAAATATTTTCTAATTTACATGAAGGGGAAAAAGCTGATTTGTGACCCTCCACGGCAAAACCAGTCGCTTGTCGCAACGGAGGTTTCCGAGAAAAACGACTGCTTATGTTGCGTGGGGAAAAATTGTGGATTTTTTGTTTTTAGTGTTTTGAAACAGTGGAAGGTCTATACTGTACTGCTGTGAATAAATTTCGCTGAATAACTTACCCTTTCCATCCTAAAAACATGACTTTCTTGAGGTGAGGAATTAAATTCCAGCAGAATGTTAAAAGTTTCTGTTTTGACCGCTCTACTCCAATATTTACGGTAAATCCACTGGTTGACTAGCGTGAAGATATTTCTCCGGAATCCATCTTCGTCTCCCGAGTTCAGTTAACCTAACGCAGGTAGGCTATCCGTGTGGCTGTGAATGCAGCGTAGGCTACCGTAAATGCAAACGTAGCCGCGACCGCACCAAGCGTCTGTGAGTGCTACGGCGATAGTCAACTTCAAAGGCAGATTTCTCCGTTTCTCACTTGGCGTGACAGGAGAAACCCGACTCCTTTGAATGTTGATATCTCAGTCATATGTCGTCCCATTCATTCCATATAGGTATCGTTTTGAAGCTTGATTTATGCCCTTTCATGAAAACATAACTCAATTTGGAAAATTTGCGACAAGCGACTGGTTTTGCCGTGGAGGGTCACATTTATTCATATCATGACTTCATATTGCAAAACGTGCTTCATTAAGTTTAAGCTGCTTTCTACAAGAGTGCAGACACTTACAGCGATTTGAGTTTGAGATGAGAGAAGGCATCGGGGTGAACAGATATGATCCGGTTCTTGCTCAGATCTCTGTACGGAAATTTAAAAATCATTAATCAGCACAGCATTCCTACGCATACCGACATGAAATCCGAATTCCATCTGAAATCTGATGTAACTGGAAGAAATGGCAAATCTCCTACTTTGAGGAGGAACATGAAAGAGAACTTACAGATGCTCGAGCTCGCCCAGACCCTCAAATGCCCTTTTGGTGATGCTTCTGATCTTATTCTTCTGCAGAATTCTGTGTAATATGTGCAACAATAATAATTAGAATAATATTTATTAGAATATGCTGTAACAAGAAAACATGTCAAACTAGACACACTGTACAGTTTTAATAACAGAAGTGAAGTTGGTAATGATCACTACTTACAAGGTGTTGAGCTTTTTCATGCCTACAAACATGCCAAGGGCGTCCTCAATAGCCAGCGATATGTCATTGTTACGGATGTCCCTAAAAAGAACAAATGACAAACCAATTAAACTTACAACTTGTTGCCAAGCAACCACATGTGCTTTATTTTGGGAGTTTATTGTACTGTGTAAGCTGGAGTCAAGTCGTCTTGTCTGTCTATACAGCAGAGATGACAAACGTTTGACTGCAGTGTCCAACGAGAATCATAAAAATCTCGACAGTGGGATGTAATTTCAGGTGAAATAACAAATGGTAACGTTTCATCATTTTAAATAGTACATCTAATTTTAGGTATACTGTGGACAGGATACAGACTTTTTAAAATGCTCATCTCGGATCAGTCAGTATGATTTACAAACCTCTTAAAATAATTTTAGAAACCAACAAAACCGTAGGTCACTTTCTGTAAGATTAGACTTTGTGCAGATCTACATTGTCTTCCTGTTTGCCATCATGTTTAAAAGTAGGGCTACAAATAACGATTATTTTGATAATCGATTAATCTGTCGCTTTTTTTTGATAAATTGATTATTAATCGGACAAAAAAAATGTAAATGATTTCCTGCACTTTTTAATAAACCATACTGTCTTTGTACAAAGACAGTAAAAAACATTTTCTGATTAACTGAAAATGAAGAAATATTGAAGTTTTGGTATTTTCGAGCCAACTTGAATTAATTTCGTCCTATTACTTATTTTTTAACTTATTTCTGCGATAGAAGTACATTTTTGCGCATGACGGCCTTCCACATGAGAGTTGCGTCACAATAGCCTACTGCCCCACATTAGAAGGTAGCCACTTTACTTATGTAAAATAACATAGACCCAACTAACTGATCATTAAATTAGTTGCCAACTCTTTTAATAGACGGTTTAATCGATTAGCTATTGCAGCCCTATTCCTAAGTAAAACAATTTAGGGAAACTGTCCCCACAGACCAAAGCATGTAAAAAGGCTGCATTTACGACGAGCCGAAATCTAACTAATATCCATGTGTGTCATATGAAAACGAATTTAGCTGTTGTGTACTTGGAAGCATCCCGATTTTCACATGACCGACTGTACTTGAAGTCGTAACACTGCCCACCCTGTGAGCTGAAGCTCTAAACGCCGGTTATTCTTACAGTGTGCGGACGTTGGTCAGGCCGTTGAACACTCCCTCTCCCAGATGTGTGATGCGATTCTCGCCAAGGTTCAGACTCTGTAGCATTTGAAGGCCAGTGAATGCCCAGTCCTCCAGCCGACTCAAGTGGTTATAGGACAGGTCCCTGAAACACAACAAACAGAGTTACTAGACATGAAGATGAGGTAGGGCTGGGCAATTTGGTCTGTATCACGATTAATTGAACAATTTACCTCGATTACAATTAAAGAACAGTTACAATGTTTTGGGATTTTTTGGTTTGTTTTTGCTCTCATAGTTTACTGGGGGGTTTGAATGAAAGATCGCACATCTTCAGGATTTTTCACAGAGCTGACTGGGCAGAGTTATGTGACAACATCCGGTAGTATGTTTTTAACAGTACATGAACACACTGGGCAAAGTATGAACTGAAACTGAAATGTCATTGCGAATACACCACAGAATACAGTGCACAACAACATGTGACCTCCCATCCGTGCAATGAAGCAGCACATCGAGGTCAGTACCTTGCTCATGAGTACCTCAATGGTACCGGGACTTGAACCGGTACCCTCTGATCACAGGGCCAAGTCCCTATGCTGTTACGCTACCAACTGGCCCAAATGTATTAAAATAATTTTTACAAAATAATCCAAATAATTAACACGGGCAAGCTCACATGAATGTTAGCTTTCTATTAACTGCCCAGCCCTGAGCTTAGGTTCTCACTCTGGAAAGTCGTTGTAATGCAAGTTAAATATTCTAATTTAATAACACAGCGAGCAGGGAATTAATAACTTATAACCCATTAGTGAAAGTGAGTGATTGTCAATGGGAACACAGCACAGCACACAGTGCACCACAAAAATCTGCATTTGACCCATCCGTGAAGGAGCAGTGGGCAGCTGATGGGCAGCTCGGTCTGTACCTTGCTCGCGAGTACGTCAGTGGTATCTTTACCAGTCCGGGATTCGAACCAGCAACCTTCCGATTATGAGGCAAACTCCCTAACCATTACGCTACCAACTGCCCCATTACACATTTGCTTAGTGCCTCTTAGTGAGAACAGCAGAGCAGGGCAGACATGCTCCAGAGCAGAATCTCTACTCTAACTCTCACTTACTGTCTAATCGCACAACAGTTGATGAATGTGGGTACAGGAGAGCCGCGGTTTGAAAGAAAATGTCAGCATAACATTGGAGCTGAACACTCGAGTTGTGCATTTTTACTCACAGCTCTTCCAGACGGTGGCAGAATTCCCAGGCATCCGCTCTGATGAGGCCGATGTTGTTCTGACTCACCCGGAGAACCCGCAGCATATGTAAGCCATACAGCCAACCCTTATTCAACTCAGTCAGATTATTATGCTCCAGCTCCCTACAGAGAGGAAACACAGCATATCAGAAACAAATCCATCTATAGCATAGCCACAGTCTGATCATTTAGACTGCAGGGACCGAGGCAGAGATGATACACAGGACAAAGAATTCAATTAAAGGATGTTGTGACTGGTTAGAGCTGACACGATATTGTACTGAGTAATGTAAAACAGCCGACTGCAAGTCCTCATACGACTGTTCTACACAGTAATTCACACTACAATGGCATAATTTGCGTCACACTGCTTTGACACAGTAATTAGTATGGTTGGGTGAGGAGTGAAAGAGATCCTTAGAAGCAGTATTTTGGTGCCTAGTGACGAATGTAACAGCACGTTTTTCCTACAGTCAAAACTGGCAGCTTAAGGTTCTCCAAATTAAGTTACACCAGAATCTTGCAAAATGTCCAATTAGGAATAACAACACAAACAATGCTAAAACCCTTGTTTTAGCAACAGCAGAGTCAAAGGTAAAACTATTTTTAACAAAGGTGTGTGTGAAGCAAGCATTCAACAGCGTTGAATCGAATCGAATCAATTATCAAGAGGCATAGGATTTTCACAGGTACTGACGTACACAAAATCAGGTCTCAGACCTCAAGCCTGGTACCGTTCAGAACTAACTCACAGTTCCTCCATGTTGTCGAGGCCGAACAGAGCTCCGTCCATCAGCTTGGTGATTCCATTCCTCTGCATCTTCAGAGACTTCAGAGCCACCAGCTCTTTGAAGATGAGGCTGTCCACCACTCTGATCTTATTGCGTTTCATCTCTCTAACCCAGGCAAGACAGATTTCATTCCACAAAGCATGTAATACTCATTGCAACAAAACAGAAAACAGACAATAAACTAAACACACAGAACATTCAAAAATAATAAAAATATCCAACGTCAAATGGAGCTTAAGAGCGTAACAAACTCATAGTGCAGAATACAGTTTCTACTCACAGGACTTGCAGATGAGAGAGAGTGAAGACTTTAACAGGCAGCACTGAGAGTTTGTTTCTGTTTATTTTCAGCACCAAGAGAGAGCTGATGTTGTCAAAGCAGCCTGGTTCCAGAGAGTTGATCCTGTTGTTGCTCAGGTTCCTAGAGCCGTAGTCAGGAGAAAACATTAATAAGGTTGGCATGATGAAATCACATCACAGCCGGCTTTACTAAAACAGAAGAACAAGGCTGTAAAAACAAAGGGGTCGTACAAATATTTGAGCTGCATAGGAGGGAACGATCCGGCTTTCAGCTCAGAGATGGAATTGGAGCTCAGATCCAGACTTTCCAGAGATGTAAAGGGCAGAAGCTGTTCTGCCACCACTTCAGTGATTCGGTTATGAATACTAAAAATGAGCACGAAAAAGGAACAAAATATCAGACGCTGTTTACAGATGATACATGTATTTATAGACAGGATATGTGTTGATCAGCACAAAATAGCGGCATTTACTTGAATCTGAAGCTGTGAAAGCTAATCACTAATTCATCAAAACGAACCTTCCTTGCAGGATCTGCTCATTATGTGAAATTAGTAACAAAAATAACAGGATATTCTGGCAATTTGGTAATGGAAGGATAAAAAGAGTAACTTACAGTGACAACACAGTGATGTTTGAGGCAGCATCTCCAAGTAAAGGCACAACTGACAGTTCATTATGATTCATAGACCTGGAAGAAAGGTTTAGCTTTATTTTGGGCTGCAAATTATTGGGAGGGGAATTACTTTTTTTCCTGTGACATATACTGCACTGTAGAAAATAGGCCTTTTTTAAATTAAATTACTTGTAAAGCTTTATTTGGAAAGAATTAATCATCTCAGATTGTGACTGGAGTTGTCTTTACCAGCCACTTACAAAAAGGACAAACTGTAGACCAACTGTGTAGTATATCTGTATTATAGATCTTCCAGATTGTTTTAGGGGACATTTAAAAAAATAACTGCAATTGTTGTTGCAATATAATATAGTAACATGGTTCAAGCCACAAACCAGCAGCTTCTATTTAAGGCCGTTTGAGAACACTTGCCATTACTATTTATGTTCAAATTATGGAAAAATATCATAAATGACATTTCCATAACTTAGCTAAGCAACAGACAGTTGGTAGTCGTCAATAAACAATGCGGCATGCAGAACATATTACATTCACAATTTGAGGATATGGATTTTAAAAAGATATTTTAACAATAAGGGTTTTTTTACAGAATAGCCAGCACTCCGTATCCTCGCTTCTGAACCCAAATGAGGCCTTTAAGGCATGTAAACAAATTCTGTGCAACTGGGCCTGTTACTTACACATGAGTAATCCATGACGGGATCTGCAGAACATGCTCGGACAGTCTTTTCCGATTGCAATCCAAAATTTGCACTGCATCTGAACCCTCCAAGCAAGTACATGGAGAAGGACAAGTCTCCAAGCCGACAACGCTCACTATAAGCAGAAACAAGGCCTGGGGGATGGGCAAACCTTCCGCCATTTTGAGGCTCCAGTCACTAATAGTTGGCGAATTTATGGCATTAATCAAAGAATGGGAAATAGTTAAGCTCTATAATACCCTGAAACACGAGTCAGTGTCCAAATTAAAAGGAATCGCGCGGGAAATCAGCCCCAAAACAAAGTGGCAGCGCGTCTGATCCATCGCTGCGTTTTACTGTCCTTCCTTTTGGAATTCCCTTCTTCCGCCTTCCAATCTCTGCAGCTCCAAGAACTATTCCACGGCGAAGCGTTAAAAGCGCATGAAAATATTTCCGGTGGTGCTGCTAAACTCGGCGAGGTTAATCTCCCATAAACTTTGGCGTCTGTTTGTTAAAACACCTTAGCGCGTCGTCGGGATGCTCTATTGTTTTGAATTTTTCTTCCACGACTTTTCTCCAAAGGAAAACAAAAGCGCCTTCCTTCCACAGCACGCGATCTTCTCGCGTTCTGGCCGCGGCTCCGCCCATCCTGGCTACGCGGCACCTGATTGGCCGAAGCTCCTGTCCGTCATGTAGTCTTCCGGTGCCCGATGCAGACTGAGATTTTTAAACGTCGTCAGTCCGTATTCGCTCTGAAAACTCTGAAATATAAATTCACAAGCAATACTACAGCACCACAAGAATCATCATATACATGTAAACAGTCTGAAAAACATAGAAAACAAATAAAACCGTGTTGGAACAAGTTTTCTTGCACTCCACGAAAAAAAGTTAGATCGCTCCAATAGAGGATTGCAACATATACGTGTTACGAAATTACGTATTATATGTACATATTCCGTGGTGAATTGAAAATATATTTTTCGAAAAACTGGATCTTTTTAATATTGAAGTAGACATAAAGGGCATTCTTTAAATAAGTTAAATAATTAGGCACTGGAACCCCGCCTTGCGCCCGAAAGTTGCCGGGATAGGCTCCGGTTCCCCCGCGACCCCAGTTGGGCTTACAGCCGTACGGAAATGAATGAATGAATGAATGAATTAGGCACTGCCCTATATGACAATTCATTCCATAATTAGCAGTTCTATTAAATAACAGATTAGATATTCTTGAGACTGAAATAGTAATCTATTAAAATTGTGTTTTACACAGCAAAATATTCACTTTCATGAAAACATATCATTTGTATTCAGATTTAACACTGATGAAATTGCTCTTTATGAAAAATGTTTTACAGGAATAACTGAGGTCGCAAATTGAGGTACCACTGTGATGCTGTTAAATCTGAATACAAATGATATGTTTTCATGAAAGTGAATATTTTGCTGTGTAAAACACAATTTTAACAGTGGTACCTCAATTTGCGACCTCAGTTATTCCTGTAAAACATTTTTCATAAAGAGCAATTTCATCAGTGTTATAACAATGCTTAGCATTATTAATGTTTTATCCTAAATTTGTGTGCATCTTCTCCCCTTTCCCAAAAAATAACTTTTGTCGACCATACAACAAAAAGCAGACAATTGTTCAGAGGGACAGTACTGATCACTGTGTGAAGTAACACAACTGTCGCAAAACAAGAGAATTAGAAAACATACAGTTTGTGAATCGTTGTGAGGAGTTTGTGTTCTGTGAACAGAGTCAACTATACATCAGTGATTATTCAACATTACTAAATCCAACCATTGGAGGTAGTATTGATCCTTTGATATTGATGTTTATTATGCTGAAATTCTAAACCAAATCGACGTCACTGATGACAAAATCAAGTATCTCCCCATCTAGGCTTTGAAAAACATGATTTCTGCCTGTTTGGGAAACTCTGAGAAATGCTCCAGTTAGATATTTCTATTTAAAATAATATTTTAAAGATTTCTTTATCTAGTCAGTATATTTCTCTGTCAGTGCACAGTTCACCATATGATTTATCTCAAAATTCCACAATAATGAGTGTTTTTGAGAGAACAGCCCAAAAAACAAGCACAAATTGAGATCCTTGTGCACGGATGACTGAGAAATTTGTTTTCTTTCATCTAGTGTCATGGAATATGCTTTCAGTAGGAATTCTAACATGCCACATCAAGAATAAAATCTAAATCTAAATTTGGATTTACTGGAAAAGGCCAAGAGTGGTTTCCCATGTATCTGAGTTTGTTAAACACTCAGAGCTGCAGGGTTTCTTTTGCTTGCCACAAATTCCCAACCATGTTAGTACTTGTTGAACTATACTGATTTGAATAATACACATTTTCTGCAGTTCTGTGCCAGTTCTATCCAAGCCTTCTTCGCATAATAATAGTGATTGTAATATTTTATGGGGTTGTTTGTTTCTTGAATAAAAATGAAAAATAATGAAGTTTCCCCTGGGTTTAAACCAATCTCCATTTTTACCACCAGAAACCTGCCATGTAGCCATGAATCTGATGAAAAAGTTACAAACAAGTCTGGTTTTATAATTTTTAATGTAAATTTCCTGTGGAAGGTTAATAATGATCAAAATGGAAATTGCAAAAAACAACAACAGCAACAACTCTTGAATCATGTAATTACAGTCCATCCATCCATCCATCCATCCATTTCCTACCGCTGTTCCGGATCGGGTCGCAGGGGCAGCAGCCTAAGCAGGGAAACCCAGACTTCCCTCTCCCTGGCCACTTTGTCCAGCTCTTCCAGGAGAGTCCCGAGGCGTTCCCAGGCCAGCCAAGAGACATAGTCTCTCCAGCGTCTCCTGGGTCTTCCCCGGGGCCTCCTCCCAGTGGGACATGCCCAGAACACCTCACCAGGGAGGCATCCAGGAGGCATAATGACCAGCTGCCCGAGCCACCTCATCTGGCTCCTCTCGATGCAGAGGAGCAGCGGCTCTACTCCGAGTCCCCCGCAAATGGCTGCGCTTCTCACCCTATCTCTAAGGGAGAGCCCAGTCACCCTGTGGAGGAAATTCATTTCGGCCGCTTGTATTCGCGATCTCGTTCTTTCGGTCACTACCCACACCTCAGGACCATAGGTGAGGGTAGGAACGTAGATCGACTGGTAAATTGAGTGCTGATCCTGGTGCCAAGTGCACATATGGACACCCTTATGTTTGAACATGGTGTTCATTATGGACAATCCGTGACGAGCACAGAAGTTCAATAAGAAAACACCACTCGGGTTCAGATCGGGGGGGCTGTTCCTCCCAATTGTGCCACTCCAGGTCTCACCATCATTGCCCACGTGAGCATTGAAGTCTCCCAGCAGAACAAGACCCCTTATGATGGAAAAAATCTTAGAGACACAGTTTCCCTGGCCTGGACGCAGGTCACGAGGGCACCCCTCTGGAGCCAGGCCTGCGGGTGGGGCTCGATGGTGAGCGCCTGGTGGCCAGGCCTGCACCCATGGGGCCTGGCCGGGCACAGCCCGAAGAAGGAACGTGGGTCTCCCCTCCAATGGGCTCACCACCTGTAGGAGGGGCCAAAGGGGTCGGGTGCAGTGTGAGCTGGGCGATGGACGAAGGCAGGGACCTTGGCGGTCCAATCCTCGGCTGCAGAAGCTAGCTCTAGGGACAAGGAATGTCACCTCTCTGGCGGGGAAGGAGCCTGAGCTAGTGCGCGAGGTCTTGAGGTTCCAACTAGGGCTCACCTTGATGCATGGCTTGGGCTCTGGAACCAGTCTCCTTGAGTTGGACCAGAGAACCGGAGTTGGACCCTCTTCCACTCCGGAGTTGCTCGCGGGCAGAGGCGCCAAGCAGGAGTGGGCATACTTATTGCCCCCTGGCTGGGCGCCTGTACATAACAGTCAACATCACATTTTGTTTTCATTTAATATATCATTTTAATGAAAATAAGGCTTTGTGATTATCACAAGTTTAAATTAAACAATAAAACATATATATCACAAATTAACCTAATGCATATATTTAGGCATCATTTTATACAGACTTTTTAAGTACATAAATAGATTAGTTGAAAGATAACTATCATTATGTGGTCAGCAGAATGATGCAAAGTGACAACATTTATGACATTTAGCAGACACCCTTATCCACATGACCAAGGATTAAGCAATAGAAGATGCAAGGAAGTTGATTGTTCACAAGGACTTACCATATTACCAATGCTAACAAGCAATGCATTGCTTAATGCTAGCAAAGCAAAGAGTTCCAATGAAAAACATCAATCAACGAGGACTCATCAATCACATTCCCTATTTTGTCATTCTGTTCTTATTTTTTAAGGCTCACTTGTGACTAAGGATAACATATCATATTGGTTTGAGTAAACAGAAGCACATTCACACACTGAAACTATGTTTTTAATCAGCCAAAAACTAATACAGCTTTAATCCCATCAGTGCCATGGGTGTATAGTGTTTACAAGGAACTGGTGGTAAAATAAATTAATGTCAATATGAATCCATCAGATCTTGACAGAAACTAAGCCAAATACCAAAAACCTCAAAAAGTTTCCTAATGTTTTTTGATTTTGCAAATTCTAACCCAGTTGACGTTTGGGTGATTTTTTTCACTACATACTGTAACAATAATGCCCAAACCTGAGGATAAATTCTTTAAACTATGTTGATATTTTAATTATATACATTTAGGGCATTTAACAGGGAGCGGGTTACATTTCCTAATGACAGGGACAGTCTGCCTGGAGCAACTTAGGTTTAATGGCTGTTTTTCAGGGACTCAATGGTGAATGTGCTGGAGGCAGGGTAGAGCCAGACATGAACCCTCAACCTCTTTGGTCCATAAACCAGGTATATCCACTTCTACTACTTGGCCACCACCATTGTTGGGAGTAACGTGTTACAAAAGTAATGTAATTACAATAACGTATTACTTTGTGGTGTTTGCGATCTCAGAGAATATCTGCCTTTTTCTCGCAAATATGCGTGTTTTTTCTCATAAATTTGCCATTTTAATCTCAGAGAATTTCCGACTTTTCTTCTAGTAAATCTACGACTTTAATCTCGGAATTTCTTAGTTTTTTCTCGGAATTTAAACCTCCCTCCGTTTATTTTTCTTTTTAATCTACGATGACTCTAATACACCAACATAAATAAAGGAACAGTCGGGCAGAGAATTATCTGGGATTTTTACTGCATCGTTATTAGATTGCTGTAATTGCTCGTAAAACAAAAGGAAACCTTACAAGGAAATGTTACAACAAACAGCAGCCCCAGCCTCTACTCGCAGTTGTGGGTTGTGAGGGCCAGAGTTGTGTTACCGTGCCGGAGTCAGAAGTGCGCATGCTTTTGGGCAGGTGAGCACACGCCCTTCTTTCAAAGTTCCAGTCAGTCTCAGGTTACCTTAGCCAGAACACGGACACACGAGAAGAGGATACCTGCAGAAGAAGCGCAATATGGAGCAAAGGCAAACTCGCTCTTCGTCCTTTAAACCAGCTAAAGTCCCGCGTCCAGCGGGGAACGTTAACCTGCGGACATGCCGTCTTGACATCAGCAAGACCCAAAGTGTCGTTTATGTTGTGGGGACGGAGCTGGAGGCTGACTTGAACAGGTATGTGTGATGCACAATTCATATTTATTAGTAATTCATAAGTCGTACCCGTTTAATATAAGATCAAGTTCAAGTTTGTCATTTCTACCATACACACACAGTACATTGTAAAAAACGAAATAACGTTCCTCCAGGGCCATGGTGCAACACAAAAAAACAACACAGAACAGAACACACAAGTGCAAACAGGACAAAGAGCAGTAGTGCACCTAACGCAGCAATAAATCTGATTGTGCAGTTTGAGCAGCAATAAATATAATTATGCAAATTCATATCAGCGTGTGCGTGTAGGTGTATGTATGCGTGTTTTTTTTTTTTTGCTTCAGTTTCGGTTGAGGAGTCTGACGGAGTATGTATTTGCATTTCTCACTGTACAGACAAACACTATATGCTTTCCTATAT
>JAVGVS010000059.1:1482543-1496008 GCA_032718565.1 Distichodus sexfasciatus | reverse complement strand
CTGCACTAACCTTATTGTTCTTCATAAACTAAGCCATAGAATGTCTCTGTATAATAACAACTCTGAATATGAATATGAATGTGTTGATGTTCACAGTCTTGTGCAGACATCATTTTGGAAAAATAAAATGGTTGCTTTTGGTGAGGAAGACTCTGTAGAACTACTTTATTCACTCTCAAAAAACTACTCAGAAATCGATGAGAGAATTGATAAGGAATTGGACTGATGGACGGAATCAACAATGTCATTGATACTGATAAAATCAATTCCCACCCTTAAATTTTGAACATGTGGTCAGTGACCAAACACAGCATTTCTTCTAACATTTACTCATTCTCAGGGTCAAGACTTTGGCTATGTGACCCGTTACCCATTAAAAGAAAATGTGAACAGCCTCGATTCCTTTGGAAATCTGGAGGTCAGTCCACCAGTCACTGTGAATGGGAAGAGCTACCCACTGGGTCGGATCATCATCGGAGTGGCCTTTCCTACGTGAGTGGTCCCTAGATCGTGTGGCTGAAAACCTGGACTTAAGAGGGGTGATGTTTGGCTCTATATTTAAATATTGAATAAAAATAAACGTCTTCATTCACAACAGCACAGCACACGGCCGCAACATGACCAAAGTAGTGCAGGATTTCCTGTGGGCCCAAAAGGTGCAGGACCCCATCGCTCTCTACTCTGACTGGCTCTCTGTCGGTCACGTGGATGAGTTCCTGAGTTTTGTTCCAGCTCCTGACAGAAAGGTAATAAAATAACGCTCTCTTTTTCCAAAAAAATAAAACTTTGTGTCTACCTTTATCACCGTTTGCCATCATATTTATATAAAAATGCTCTTTGTTTTGCGCAGGGATTCAGGCTGCTGCTGGCCAGCCCTGATGCCGCATATCAAGTTTTCAGAAATGTGCAAGCAAGTGGAAACGGCAGAGCCAGCATGTTTGAAGGTGGATATTGGCAAGCATCTGGCGTAATGTTTGTTCAAACATTATTGTATTTAGTCATTATTTACGGGTGTATTCACACCTGCCATGTTTAGTTCGCTTAAAACGATCCCATGTTGGTTTCCTCCCTTGGTTCGGACCTGTTGGGCAGGTGTAAATACAAGCACCCGAACTCAGGTGCAGACCAGACGAGCGTATACTGTAGAGACCCAGCCGAAGAGGTGTCTCGCTTCGGTTCCAAACCAACTCTGACATTTCTGAAAACGGAGGTTTTCCGTTTTTGTTTTTATTCGCGTCCACACGAGCACATTTTCAAAAATATCTCCGTCCACACGCAATCGCAAAAAATGCTGTCAAAAGCACGCCTTGCATTGTAGATGAAAACCTAACGCAGACACGGCGAGTACTGTGACGTCATATGAGCGGTGCACGGTGTGACGCGAAACGCTCCGTTTTTCAAAATCTTCCTTTTTCTTGTCCACACCTAAACGCAGAAACGGAGTTTTAAAAAATCGCCACTTTGGCCGGAGTTTTCAAAAAACCTTCGTTTCCACTGACCCAAAACGCTGTTTTTACGTGTGGACGAAAGGCCAAAACGCATAGAAAAACCTCAGTTTTCAGAAATACCCGTGTATGTGTGGACATGGCCAAAGTGTGAAAGCCAAACCTTAACCTGAAAGCAAAAATCGTATCTTTTTGGATTTAACGTGCTCCCGTCATTGTCGCGCATTATGGGAAATAATTTAATAAATTACACAACACACACAGACGTGTATAGCCAGTGCTAGAAATGAGCCGCGGGTTAACGTGGGTCTCCGAGGAGAGCTACTCCTTCACAGCCGTCTCCCAGCACGTCTTCACCGTTGCTAAATTACTAGCATCATATTGTAAAACTGACGTTGCATCAAGCGCTCTTGACGCTCAAACATTGCTGCAAACTCATGCAACTGTATAAACCAGTGGTCCCCAAATGGCACCCGGGGGCCAGACCCGGCCCGGGCAAGCGATATATCTGACCCCTTACATCACATTGGCAACAAATGTAAACAGACCTGGACATCTGTGATTAGCAGTGTTGGGGAGTAACGAGTTGCATGTAACAAAATTATGTAATTTAATTACAAAATAAAAGTAACAGTAATCAGTTACACTACTTTGAAAAAATGCGTAATTAAATTAGTTACTTTCAGGAAATATTCAGGATTACAATTTCAGTTACATCTCAATATCTTCTGCAGAAACATTGGCTATATGTTTAATAATATTTTTTCTTGTGCACAATATCCTCCATTTACAGCTGAAAGTCTGATGCTATTCCGATATGTCTAACTGGTTCTTATCATGTTTGAATTTGCAACACCCACTTGCTGCTGTATCTACAGCCTACAAGCGGTCAGAGCTGCAGTTGCGAGGAGGCCTGCGATGCCAGATAGGAACTACAATGTAGGCCTGGCCCACTGCAGGAAATTAAAATTACTGTAGTGAGTAGACGCTATATGCACAATCAATCCCACACGGATGTACAGCTGCTTACTCAGTGATGTTCACCCAATGTTGAATGTCAAATATTTGATTTAGTGGCATAGGTATTGAAAGATCAGCATGATCTCACAGTAAAGCGGTGTTGAGGTGTTGAAGTCACACGGCTGTGGCTGCGTTGAGGGAGTTTAAAAGGATTCTGACAGCAGTCACTGTTGAGTAATGCTGTAAGGTTGACAGTTGAGAAAATTCATTCAAAACGTA
Source organism: Distichodus sexfasciatus (assembly GCA_032718565.1). Classification (NCBI taxonomy): domain Eukaryota; kingdom Metazoa; phylum Chordata; class Actinopteri; order Characiformes; family Distichodontidae; genus Distichodus; species Distichodus sexfasciatus. Next base: position 1,493,324 of record JAVGVS010000059.1, on the reverse strand, counting down.
GAAAAGTAATCCAAAAGTAATCAAACGTAATTAGTTACATTACTTTGTTAAAGTAATTGAAATAGTTACACTACTATTACATTTTAGATAGGGTAACCTGTAACTGTAACGCATTACATTTCCAAAGTAACTTCCCCAGCACTGGTGATTAGCGATCTCTGTGTGAGTCGACGTCTCCGCTAGTCGTTGAGAGTGAGTAAAATCTTAACAATAACATTTGCGATAACAGACTTTGAACTTACTGGACGTTATGTTCATTCCTCTGTTTGTGAAATTATTTCAGAGTAATTTCGTGCACAAAAGTGAAAGTAATTGCTTAAAACGTGTTAATTACATTGTCTGCGCTGTAAACACGCATTAGCGCTCGCGACTCTCATATGGAACGCCATCACGCACAAAAACGTTATTTTCCAGCAAGGCCAAAAGCAGCTCATTTCATATAATAAAATAAACGTGGATTTGTTGGCCCTCAGCCTGACTTGCTTTACATAAAGATTATTAGGGACCGCTGGTATAAACCGTATCACTAGAAGGACGAGGAGAACAGCACGCAAAACCTCCATGATTGTGTACTTTCACTTCCCGCTTTACCCCGCCACACACCTTTCCGTCCAGTGGTTGAACAACGTTAGCACACGTGGTTTTGTTTACAAATTCTGCTCTACTTGCATGGCCTACAATGTGAAAGTGAATCACACCAAAGGAAATAAATAAACATTTTATTTGGTCTGGACTTAACTAACCTTATTTACTTTATTTTTACTTGTGGCCAGGCAAAAAAAAAACAATCAGTGTGGACGAGATTTTGAGTGACGAGAAGCTTCAAGCAGATAACGCCTACGTGCAGGTGAGCGACGAGGTTGAAACCAACAGGTCTGTAGAATAAAAAGCTTCCAGGAGGTCAGGTCTAATACACTCATGCACTGGTCCAGCTGAAGTTTAGAGCATTTTGAGCAGACGCCAGCATAACTCGTCCAAAATGAATTAGAATTCCCTGCCTCTCTGAAACAGTCGTTAACACTCAGCTCCTACTCTCTCACCGTGTTCTCAATTTTCTCTCTTAGAAATGTATTGATTGGAACAGGGATGTGCTGAAGAAGGAGCTCGGATTAGACGATGAAGACATCATTGATCTGCCGGTCCTGTTTAAAGTTTACCCTGAAGATAACCGGGCACTCGCCTTCTACCCTGACATGGTAGCGCTTCAGACAGCAACATTCACATTCATCTGCATTTCTTTATTTGTAATTAAAATGTTTGACAGGAAAACATCAATTCAAAGAAAAACCAAAAAAAGGAAAAATTATATAATGGTAAAAACAACAGGTATTTTTTTAAGGGTCAGGTATTCAGCAGGTATTTAAACACTGGCATGTATGATATAAAAATAATCAGTCCGATGATAAGTGCTAGAACATTCTTTCCAAACGTATATCTACTAAGGTTATCCCGTTGCTCTTTAATGAAATCGTTGTACGGATTTAATCTTCCCAACGTCTTTCCACGTGACGCAATTTCCATCATTAAAAGCTTCCGAATGTTTAGTGTGAGAGTTTTAGGCTCCTTCTAACACTTCAGAACCAGCTGTGCACAGGTTATTACTAGGCCAGGGTAGTTCACACTGCAGCCATCTACTCACACAATCCAGACTTTAGTACAGTAATATCTTTGGATTATTTTACACTGGATAAATTTGCCTCTGGCTTCTCGGACATATTCCTCAGTGTTGGAACATATTCCTCATGTTTTTTCATGCAAAACCTGGGAAAGGTCACTATTTACATTTCTTATCAGACAGTTCTGCTGCCTTACTAATCTAAATATATGGAAGCACCTTCACTAAGCCATTACAGTCCAGTGTGAGTCTTAGGCCTCGTTCACACGGACGTCTGAACCAGGCGTTTTTCTGGTGTTCGTGGCGCCAGGTGAGCGCTGACTGAACGCCAACCGTTTTTCTGCTCATTGGAGCAAATCAAAGCGTCCACACGGGCCTTCAGCACCGGCGTTCGGCCGGCTGCGCGTTCGGGTGGCGTCAAATAAACACTGCATGCAACGTTTTCTTGGCGTCAAAATCCAGACGAACGCGAGGAACCCGACGCTATTGCGAACGCCAGTGAAACGGCAATCGAACGCCGCTACAAAACGCAGCAAAAACGCGTATGGCGTTCAGAGGGCGTTCATTTCGAACGTCCGTGTGGACCAGGCCTTAGGCCTGGTCCACCTGGATGTCAGAATCGGCCGTTTTTGTGGCGTTCGTGGCGTCAGATGAGCGCAGACTAAACGTTGACCGTTTTTCTGCTCATTGGAGCGAATCAGAGTGTCCACATGGGTTCGTGACCTTCGTTTGGTCGGCTCTGCGTTCGGATGGCGTCAAATAAACGCTGCGTGCCACATTTTCTTGCCACCAATTTCTGCCGAAATCCAGGCGTTTGCAAAGAAAAGACGTTTACGTGCCGTTTGGTTGAGGAATATATCCCACACGTTTAATATTCCTACAACCACTTTAGTAGGTGATGTAAAACCAGCTGTGTAGCACAAAGACTGTTCTTCATGTGCCACAAAACTTTAAATACCCATAACTGTATATGCATGTACAAGTTGTTTTTACTTTTTAAAAAATATACATGATGTACTCCCAATCCGTGTGATGTCATTACATCAAACCAACTGTGCAGCACAGAGACTAACTTCCTCCTTCATGTGCCACAGGACTTATTTTACTTTAATTCCTTGTTTATATTTGTGCACACAGCTAAACACTTCAGACAGTCGATTTACTGGGCTGCAGGGCGTTAAACAGCGTCTTACGGACGCCCATGTAACTCCTCACTGAAGTGAGTCGAGCGCAACAAAAACACGTTGACCGTTCAGAGCGTGTTCTTCTGTCCAGGATTCCACCTCCCGTGTGGACAGGGCCTGAAACTCGCATCACTCCCTCTCATTGCTTTCCCTTTAGAGCATAAATGAACTTGCTCTTGATACATGATCTCCATCATACAAATGACTAAGTCAATGCAAATGGAGCACTTTGCTACCCAGTTCAGGTTTGATCTTCACTGTACTGCGTCTTTTTACTGTGTCCTCGCAGGTGAACATGATCGTGTTGGGTAAGAACCTGGGCATTCCTAAACCTTTTGGACCCAAAGTGAACGGAAACTGTGCTCTGGAGGAGGCAGCTCGCTCCCTGTTAGAGCCCCTGGGCCTCAACTGCACCTTCATCGACGACTTCACCTCCTATCACTTAAATGAGGGCGAGGTGCACTGCGGCTCCAACGTGCGCAGAGAGCCCTTCGCTTTTAAATGGTGGAACATGGAGTTGTGAGCTGCTGTGGACAGGGCGGTGCAGTAGTTTTTTTTGCATGTTTTTAACAGGGGTAACTAAGGGCTTGTCTTTTTTTTTTCTTTTAATGAGTAGTTTAACATGAGGTGCTTTCTTCCACCCACTGAGATCTTTCAGTGACATCTGCAATAGAATAAAGTAGTTTTAATAAGTAATAATAGAGTAGCAGAGTGCAGCAGGGTTTTTGCTTGTTTATATTTTTCTTTTTGTAATTTTCTTGCATTTTTATTGATTTATAAAAATGGCTAAAAAGTGCTACTAGTGAGGTGATATGTCAAATGAACTGCTAAATTCATAAACGGTGATGTCGATAAGAACATTCCACAAGCCTTGTCGAGTTCATGCAGTCGTGTTTTTCTGCACTTATTTGAAGTTTTCTGCACAGTCTTTTTAACAGTTAATTCAGGGTGAGCAGTGTGTCCATCTGTGTGACTTTTATCATGATGTAAACAGACAAACGTCAGATAGAGGCAGGACATGAGCAGAGTTGAGTTTCATGAGGCAAATATTGTACTGTAGCACCACAGAGTGCCTTCTTGTGATACTGAAAATGAGGAATAAACTCTTTTGCTTTAACTAAGAATGGTCTGTGAAATATTATTTGCAGTATGAATATTGTATTGTGTTGTATTTTATTATTTTAGGCTGCGTGTGAAGTATTCATTCATTCATTATCCAAACTGCTTAATTCCACCCGGGGCCCAAACTGTAATTCGGAAAAGGAACTCACTCTGAATAAGAGCGTCTGCTAAATGCCATAAAAATGATGACAATAACGTACCCAGCGCTCCGCCGTGGAGTCATTCAAATAATCCCATGAAGTGACTATTAAAAAGTAAAATATATTTTATATTCACACTAAAGTACACAACGGCAGATTACTTGAAGAGCCAGTTTGGAAATTCTGCATTGCCGTTTAACATTTCTTCTATTTAGTCAATGCTTTGTAAATGAAATATTGAAAATCAGGAGCTTTGATCGATGTTTTAATGAACTAAAACATACAATGCGACACAGAAGCTTTTATATTACACTGCAGAATTCATGAAAACATTCCATGAACGTTATAATTTAAGACAAAATGTCATAATCACATTTATGACACCTTATTTTACTTACAAAAAGGCGTTTACCTTATTTACAATAAAGCATTTTATACAAACATCACACTAAGCCTCCGCTGATGGACAGAACACACTCTCGAGTACTGCGTTTGATCCGCTGGCACAAAGGTCATTTTTAGCAAGTTACACAACAAACGAATAACAAGGACAGCATGTACTGACCAGTCCTGACCATACGAGGGCGCACTTGGATTTTATTTGACATCTTTGAGACCGTCAGCAATGACTTTAAAGTAAAAAAGAAAAAGAAATATCCCTTAAGTTACAATCACTAATTTAATTGATCTTATAAGCCAACATCCAGTAGGCAGTCCACCTTAAATGTAAATGAAATGTGCATCCATTTTTGTTTTGTTCCAATTGTCCATTTACTCAAAATCTTATCCCTTATTTTAAAAACCTTAAATTATGCTGGTAATTAAAAAAAACGTGTGCAAGGAACAAAAAAACATGAGAAGACATGAGAAAACCAGAATAATAATCTGAAGAACAACAATGAAGTGAATCGCTGTCACAAATAGTTGTTGAGAGAATTTTCAGGACTAAGATTGCTTTTGTCTGTTTCATCAGAGAAGATCGTGGACACCTGCAAGTATTTACATTCATACATTCATACACATATTTACGTTGTGCTCCTGTTGCTCTCTGTAGGATTTCACACCGAGCAGGTACAGCTAGAGAAGGCAACTTCAAAACAGCTCACAGTAGAGACAGCACAGTGAATAACACTGTCAGACGTGAAATCTGCACAGACGGCTGGAATTACTACACACATCTACCCAAATCTGAAAGGCTGAAACGTGTTCCCAAAGCAAATATATATATTTGACATGAAACAAATATTTACTGCAGAAGTCCGTCAGTAAAGCGGTGAGGGATGGAGTGAGCGTCAAAAAAACATCCTTCAGAAAACAACATTACTTGGATATCAATAAATAAAGCATGTTGTATTAACACATTAAAACACAGCTTCACAACTGGCACATTTTTAACCACAAGTGAGTCGTTCTGATCAGCTTTGAAATGGCTTTAAGTACGCAATACCAGCAGCAGTAGAAGTTATAAACACTTATTAACACATGACATTTACTGTTATTCAGTTACCAACATTAGTACTCATAACCAACAAACAGAACACAAAATATACTGCTAAAAAAATCAACAGACCGACCCACAAGTGTCTGTGTGTGTTACACTGCTGTGCACGTTTATGCTTGTGTTTTCTGGAGCACACACAGAGAGAGTTTTATCCGGTGTTGTGTACGGCTTTTTGGAGGTGTGAGAGACAACAAGAGCCATCAGGGACTCTGCGTTAATTCAAGAAATACGTCTGCCTTCTATACTGACTGTCAGTAAATATAAATAAATAAATTAACACATACAGAAAACAAACGCGAAGACAAATCCTGGGCCATACGCATAGACATCTAGGGTTAGTGTGTGTGTGTGTGTGTGTGTGTGTATGTGTGTGTGTGTGAGGAGGTGTGTGTGTGTTTGTGAAGGTGTACAAACGAGTGAGGCAAAAAGGAGAGGAGAGAATGTGGGCAAAAAAAGGACAGATCGTGGAAACTAAGAGGAGAGAAAATGGAGAGAAAAGAGTAAACTAGAGGCAGAGAGAGAGGGGGGGGAGGAGGAGGAGGAAGAAGATGAAGGGTCTCGACACCCGTTGCTGGTAAAGCAGATTAATAAAAGGTTCCCTCCGTAATGCGCATCAGACTTCAGGGCTGCCGAGTGTAACCTGAAGCGGCCAGAGTGCATGCTGGGAGGCTGACCGGTCACATGATTTGGGAGGAAAGGGGGCGTGTCGTTCATATGAGGGGGCGGGACTCCAGGCCACACAGGCCCAATGGCGCTCTGTTTCGCTCTGACCATCATCTCTCCTCCGTCTCCGGGTCTCTGCAGGAGCCGTAATGAGCACCAAGTCTCCACCAGGGGGCGCCGCTTGTGGGACTGCTGAGAGAGAGAGAGAGAGAGAGAGAGAGAGAGAGAGAGGGAGAGGGAGAGAAGGAGAGAGAGAGAGGGAGAGGGAGAGGGAGAGAGACAGAGGAGAGAGTGAAGGAGAGGGAGGCGAGAGTGTGAAGGAGGAGAGAGAGAGTGTGAAGGCGAGGAGAGAGAGAGGCGAGAGGAGGAGAAGAGAGAGCGAGGAGAGAGGTGAAGGAGCGAGACAGAGAGAGAGAAAGGGAGAGAGAGAGAGAGTTCTGACTTTCAGGAAGTTATGACACTCAAGTTTCATGTCTGTGTATGTCAAAAAATAAACACTGCACTTTATAATACATACTGTATATTCTGCTCTATTACATTTGCAAGCTGTTCAGATACCGTTTAATATTTTAATATTTATTTTAGATCTTCTTTTCAACATATTATTACTTTCGTTTTCAAAATTCTTTAAATTTTATTTATTTATGGTCTCATAATCGACTCAAGGCACATTTCACTACAAATAGTGCATATCTGAATTTTGTATTTTTTAAATAAATGTAAATTAAGCGAATAAAGTAAAAAAAAAAAGCCAAATTATAATTTTTAAATGTCCATTAAAAAGTGCACAACAAAAATGTACTGTGTGATGGACGACATCCTAAGATTCAACGTGCATTCACCAGCCATTCTTAAAGGAGTTTTTTTTTTTTAAATTTATGGCAATTAATCCTCAAATGAAGCTGATACGTCACCAGAGATTAAGGAATCATGTTGATTTGAAATACTGATCTCACTGACAAAATTAGTACAGCCAGAATATTCACATTTTAACATGTCATTTACAGCAGGTAAATCGTGTTTATGTTTGGTTTTGTGTTTTGACCTGTAGCTTCACCCACCGCTATCTCCCAATCACCAAGTCAGTAGCATTTCGGCATCCAGGTTGATTACCACTGAGCTGCAGCTACAAGCGTTCTGGATTACAAACGTCTGATGTTACTAAAACTAAAAGGCCTCACTACGACTCTCAAAAACGTCTTGACCAAAGCAGAAACAACATGAGGATCAGCACAGGAGATGTGTTTGAAAGATGGAGACGACTGAAAGCGGAGAAGAATTTGAAGACAGATGCTGAAGTGGCTAATTTCCTACTGGACAGGTAAGATTTAGTCAAGGCTGGTTAACTTGTATCACCACGAGACGTAGGGATGAATATTTCAAATATTTTCAACAGGTGAATAACGTTATTAATGTTGGATCATAGATTGTAGCTATTACATGTGCAGAGGTCATCCAACCGTTTGAGAAACGGTGACTTGTGATGGCTAACATCAGCATCGTGTTACGCCGAGACAGCGTGGTAGCAACAAACATTAACACGCTAATTATGGCAACACCAGACGTGACATTAGACACTAGACTGGTCAAATATGAGGATCCACCAGCTATCTGGCAGAAAATAGAAACTTCAGAAAATATTGGTGAATGAGGCCCAATGTTATTTGAGTTTAGGGAGTTATTCTTCTCAAGATGTCAGAGTTAAATCAGACAAACCTGCTGATGGTCATCCATGAAGTTATCTGCTGAAAGAGTCTAGCAGTTCTGCACAGGAGACAAACACACATACAGTACAAATCCAGTTCAACATCACTTCCCAACCGTCTTTAATGAAGCAAGAAATGCAGTTTCACAAAAATAATGTGCCACTATTCTGTGTTGGACCAACAGACTAAGTGAGTGTGGAAAGTTCTCACGAAGCTAGTGTTGTCTCTTTAGCCGGACGGGTCAGACATTTGTCTGGAGGAGCTGCAGAACCAAACAAAGACAGAAATTCAGCCACAGGAACATTCCAAATGAAACGGGAGCAAATTAATTGTAGAAGACACCAGTTAGTGTTGTGTTAGTTTGCGGTTAGTGTTGTGTTAGTGTTGCGTTAGTGTCGCGTTAGTGCTGCGTTAGTTTTGCGTTAGTGTTGCGTTAGTGTTGCGTTAGTGCTGCGTTAGTGTTGCGTTAGTGTTGCGTTAGTGCTGCATTAGTTTTGCGTTAGTTTTGCGTTAGTGTTGCGTTAGTTTTGCGTTAGTGTTGCGTTAGTGTTGTGTTAGTGTTGTGTTAGTTTTGCATTAGTGTTGTGTTAGTGCTGCGTTAGTTTTGCGTTAGTGTTGTGTTAGTGTTGCGTTAGTGTTGTGTTAGTGTTGTGTTAGTTTGGCGTTAGTGTTGTGTTAGTGTTGCGTTAGTGCTGCGTTAGTGTTGTGTTAGTGTTGCGTTAGTGTTGTATTATTGTTGTGTTAGTGCTGCGTTAGTGTTGTGTTAGTGCTGCGTTAGTGTTGTGTTAGTTTTGCGTTAGTGTTGTGTTAGTGCTGCGTTAGTTTTGCGTTAGTGTTGTGTTAGTGCTGCGTTAGTTTTGCGTTAGTGTTGTGTTAGTGCTGCGTTAGTGTTTTGTTAGTGTTCGCGTTGAGTGTTGTGTTGGTGCTGCGTTAGTGTTGTTGTGTTAGTGTTGTGTTGGTGCTGGATTGGTGTTGTGTTAGTGTTGCGTTAGTGTTGTGTTAGTGTTGTGTTAGTGCTGCGTTAGTGCTGCGTTAGTTTTGCGCTAGTTTTGCGTTAGTTTTGCGTTAGTGTTACGTTAGTGTTGTGTTAGTGTTGCGTTAGTGCTGCGTTAGTGCTGCGTTAGTGTTGCGTTAGTGCTGCGTTAGTGTTGGCGATGACAGGACCTGGTGGAGTGCTCACACCTTCCTCTAACCAGCTGCTACTGTACGTGAAGAAGTCTCGCTTGTGTGGAGTTCCAGCTGAAGACAGGCTCTCCTGAACACAGACACACATTGTCATCAATTTAATTTCACTTATAATAATAAGGGATGCACCGATACCATTTTTTGAGACAGTGAATACGATATTTATTTTTGGGGTGATACCATAAGTCTGTTAATATGCTGTATGACAACTTTAAGAAGTTTTTATTTTACTCAAGTTTTTTACTCAAAAAACACTTTCAAAAGCAAAATATAAATTAAAGTGGACTTGAGCACTATCATGTCGTATATAAAATAAATGATACTAATTTTTTATCCATTTATTTGTTCTATAAGTATCAAATCATAAAAAAGCAACAAAAATTAAAAGGAAATATTAAAACACTTTGAAATACTGTAACATTTTAACTATCAAAAAGTACGAAGTTGGCAAGAATATTCTGACATTACACTGCCTCCATTAATAGCGATGAACGAGGCCTACGCCATATCTTCCACATATGAGTATCGGTAGTAGGTATCGGGGAATTTTGTCCTGGTCTGAGGAAATGCTTAATTGAGTGGTATCGAAGTATCTGTCGCGTTCCTATATAATAATTATTATTATTATAATAATAACAACAATAACAATAATAATAATAAACATCTTTAATGTTGCTTAGGCTTTGCACATTCCACTTATTTGTCATGTGGTGTAAAACGTGCATTGGTCAGTCACTGGAGCATGCTATGGGCAGCACCGAGGAGCAGCAGTGTAAGGGGCTGATACCTTACCTCCAGTGGTAACGCTACGGTCTGGGATTTGAGACAGAAGAGCTTCCGATTAGGTCAACTCCCTAACCGTTACGCTACTAACAGCCCCAGCATGCCTGACCATTTGCTCTTGCCTTGCTGCACCCTTAAAAACGAGTTGCCAGTACCAGTCCAGTGTCGTAATCCTCTGTAGCCTCGTGCCCTTGCTCGTTTCTCCTCCACAACCTGGTGAAGCTGCTGGCATTGGACGAGGAGCGGGACAGGTCGTGGTGGGACTCAGGATGGAGGGAGCTCTACAACACATAGCTGAACTGCACATAAAACACATAAATATAACAATTATTAATACGATGTTGAAAACATTCCAAATTTATATCAAAATATCAATACAGATGTTCCTGATCTCCTCATGGCTCACCTGATCTTGGTGGTGTTCATCTCAGGGGCTGTGGTTGGATGGTGTCAAGCTTCAACTCCTCTGCGATGTGTGGCTGCTGTCGGGTGTTTTCTGGGCGCTGGGCGAAACCTCCCTGCTGCTGGGACAAACAGCGACAACTGATGCACTGTCTCTTTAATTACCATGAGAAGATTAAGCCCCTAAACCGTCTGCACTTCTCACCTTCTCTCCTGAACTTCCTGGATGTTCTCGATGCCGATAGCGCTGCTCCGCCTCGAGCTAAACGGACCCGACTTCTTACGGGTTGGACTCTTGCCGAGGATGATCAAAGACTGTGGTGGAGCCAGCGGGGAGTGGTGGGGCAAAGCTGTGTTTGGTAGCTGCACATTAAATATAACAGGGTTGTAACCAAAGTAGAGGTCGACCGATATTGGTTTTTCAGGGTCGATATCGATTAATGCTAGTCAACAGGGCTGATATTTGGAACCGATATGCCA
>JAVGVS010000059.1:1422543-1477543 GCA_032718565.1 Distichodus sexfasciatus | reverse complement strand
GTACAAACCCTCACATTAATGTTGAACAGACGTATGTGTGACGTATGTCATTTGGCAGTTTGGCTTCTGAGCTAAATGCTCCATGTTGCTAAGATGAAGTGAATGAAGAATGCTGTTACATGTACACTGGCATTTGAGGAGAGATTTAAGTCAAAGGTTACAATAAAAAGTCAGAGTAAGTCTTAAGAATATTAGAAATAATCAGATGTATTACAAGATTTATTCGGGCCCTGCACAAATCTGATAATATGTACACGGAAGCCACTGTGTTCCGCGTGGAGTGCGGTTTCTGACTCTGTTCAGGGATGGAATCAACATGCTAGGTAGTTCTGACTCTGATTTATCAGATGGGGTGCAGAAGCAGATGGCTTGCAATGCCCTGTTGTTCAGCTCTGTGCTGTGTGCATCGGCTACTGATCAGCCCAACATATGGAGGCTTACCGTTCATGGCAGGAAGGTAAAGCATCTTAGAAAGCTTTGTCCGTATGAATCTCTCAGAAGCCTCATATAAGCAGGGAAAGGTTATATAAACATGACCACAATCCTTTACAGGAATGACTATAAGTTTGTGTTCTAAAATATGGGATGTGCTGCTAGAAACGCACCCCGGCAGAGCCGCCCATATCACCCGCACCGGCAAGAGGGACAGAACTGGCGAAAAAATGAGTATGCACATTCCCGGTGTGTTACTGCATTTTGACAGATGGCGCGACGTGACACAACAGCCCTTACCTGCTGCGAGTCTCCTTCAGTGTAGGGCAGTTTGGTTGACACGTGGAACATGATCTCCTTGTTGTGGAAATTGCGGTAGACGGATTCGGTTCCGGTCTGGCCGTGTGTTACATCCAGACCGCCTCGAAAGCTTTAAAAACAAGACAGTGTGAAAACAGACAACACAATCCAAACTAGCATCACTCGACATTCAGTTTCCGTGTCTCGGCCGCTCTCCGTGTATCCGCTTAAAAACGTTGCTATCAACACTGACATGAAAACTACATAAATTTTAACCATAAATAACATGATGAGGAGTGTGTGTGTGATCATGTCTTTATGGGTTACTGTGTTGTTACGATTTAGGTTTGGTTTGGTCAATCCCCTGTAGAGTATGTGTAGACAGTTAACCAAATATAAAACAAATATGACATTTACAAAACCTCAAACTATTTTAATATTCCTATATAATATACCTATAGTTTTAAACCTGTACCTAATGTTTTGGCTATAGGTCCAGGTCCGTATGTGACAGCTTCTGGGTGCGGACCTGGACTGTGGGCTGTCTGTTCACCGGTCTCACGATTCGATTCCATTTATTTTTCTATTACATTTTAGATATTTTCATTAAATTAATTATTCATTAAAATGCCCAAATCATCTGAAAATGTTTTGCAAAATAAAAAAAATGAATAATTAAAAAAAAAATGATTTCAGTAATGAAAGTAGACTCCACGTCACGGACCACCTGCAATGCCGCGGCGGCCCACTAGTTGGCAGCGGAATGCCGGTTGAAAACCTCTGTTATAATTAATTATGGTCTGCATGGCGATGCATCGATTATGTGATTAATTTCAACTCTTACCCTTTAAAATCATGAAGCTCAATCTTCTCCCCCAAAAACTCCAAAAACTCCACAAATGCCGCACTCTCCTCACTGTTCCCAAACAGCTCCTCTTCTGATGTCTGTAGGACGAACAAACTCTTGAGAAACTACACCAACTGAACAAAAACACATTCTTATGACAGACGGTGTGTCGTACCTGACCAAACTTCTGGTAAATGACTCCGAACTTGAAGTTGTTGCTAATGACATGCTCATCAAAGGTCACGATGAGTCTGGAGGCCTGTGGGAACGGTGCTAGAGAGGGTCAGAATATGGCTGAAAAGTAGTCTTTTGACATGGATGTAGATTAGCCAGTCCCTCCAGGATTTCCTGGGCCTTTTTGAGATTGTTATGCTCAAAAATGCCTGATTTTGCGTCAGCTTTTCCAAATAAAAAATGTGATGAAAGATGAGCACTATTATTTTTATTAACCATTAATCATTTAGTTCTTTTTTAAGGTAAATGTGAGGTGTTTTTATCATACATTTCCTGCGTATCAAGGAAGTAAGTTTGCTGACGTGTGACTCGACGTTTTACGGGAAACAACAATGAATAGTCAAAATGTCACAGCAAAGTTGTGGTAATTGGTGAAAATTGCACAGTAATAATTAATTTGCGGGGATTGGCTGAACTTGCGTTAATAGCTGCGAAGACAACATGGCGAAATCCTGGAGGGTCTGATTTGTAAGGAGGATTTGATTTACCTTTGGATAAAGGACTGGGAAAAACCTGTCCACGTTCACCTCTTCACACACCAGCTAAAAGAAGTGAATATTGTTCCATTAAAATCACTGTAAAACCTGAGTGAATCGAAGTGAGTGACTATTGAATGAGTGAGTGAATCACTGTCTACACCCCACAGCACAGCACACAGTCCACCACCGTGAAGGAGCAGATGTACAGCGCCCGGGGAGCAGTGCTTGGGGCCAGTACCTCAGTGGTACCTTTTTACTGGTTCCGGACTGCAACGGGCGACCTTCCGATCGAGGGGCCAACTGTTACGATACCTACTGCCCCCCAGCTGTTTTAGTATTTGAGCATGTGAGGCTGTGATGAAGGTCCTACCTTCGCCATCTGTACTACGTTGGGGAACTCGGTAAGACAGGAGATGGGTATCACATCATGATGGGTTTTAAACTTTGACCTGAAACAGTAAAAAACAGGTTTTATTGGACAGATTTGTGTGAATCACATAAATGTGAAGGTTGATCTCAACTACGACATTTCTGTTTTGAGGGGGAATTTTTGAACAAGTCCGGCAAAACGATGAACAATAAGAGAGATAATGAGAGGGAAAGAGGAACCATCAGCGCTGAAGAGCCGCTGACTACTAGTAGTTTTTCATTAGCTTCAGTATCAAAGCTATTTTTAAAACGCTTTAGTGGTAAAAATCTACAAAACGCTACATCAGGGGATTTCAACCGGTGGTCTGCAGTCCCCTGGTGGTCCGCGGCGGCAATGCAGGTGGTCCGTGACATGTGATTGAGTCTCACTACTGTAATCACTTTTTAAAAAGTGTAAAAACACAAACACACACTGGGATGCAGACTACTGCTTAGTGTGCGCGGTGGTCCCTGGGGCAGAACCAGCTGAAAGCTGCGCTACATCATTACAATTTTTAAATATAGGTATTTTCTTCAGCTGAAAGTATTTTCAGCTACCAGGTATTTCTGATTGGTCATGAACTTGGCACCGCCTCAGCTCCAGAAGAGCCGTCCCATGTCCTGCATCCCAAGTGAAACCAGCAGAAGTGCCATCTGATAGGCTACCATACCCGTGCGCTGCATGCTCATTGCGTCACAACGGGCTCTTGGCAGCTGGGAGATGGAGTCCGAGGGCCTGTTTACACGTATGTAGATATTTTTTTATAAACTTGCATTTACATGACATTTAAAAACAAATCTCCATAATCGCTTGTGGTATGTAAGGAATTTAAGGTATTTAAGGCACACGCACAATAGAACTTAACACGCCATCGTTTTAAGAAATCTGTGGTTTACTCGTTTACGTGGATCCACAGAATCCAGCGTTTTGAAAAACCTTCACTTTGGAGGGTGTTTTTAAAAAATAAAGTGGTTAAAACTGTTTACGTGTAAAGGAAAGGGCCAAACATATAAAAGATATGCGTCTATAAAAAAATCTGCATACGTGTAATCAGGCCCCAAGAATCCGGAAGAAGATGGAAGCAAGAATCTGTGGATACTACTAACTACTATATAAAAAGATGCTCAGCTGTAGCTTGGCTACTTTTAATCAAAAAGTACTTAAAAAGCGGCAGTTTAAAATTAGCCTCCCGAATACTGGTTATAAAATCCTTTGGAACTCAAATTGCTATTTCCTCCGCACCTGGACATCAGGATTTACAGCAGAACTAGACAAAATTCTATTAAACCTGCCCAAACTCTGATAGTGAGGTGCAGACATAGAAGGAAAGAGAGAGAGAGAGAGAGCGTGGTTATGGTGACTAGAGAGTGAAAGAAACAGTCAGAGAGTCAGACCGTCAGTTATCGAGTCCCAGCGTTTTAATTGGGGTGAATTAATCTTGGCAGACTAATGATGGGGTGGAAGTCAGGTTCTCAGGTTAATTAACCTACTGAGCCAGGTGTAGAAACGGAACGCAGATAAAATAGCAGTTCACCGTGTGTACATCTCCCTCCTCTACCCTCAGCTCTTACTCCTAAAATGGGGAACTGCAGGGCTTAGTGCTCAGCTCCTTCTCTCATCTCCTGCTGGGTTTGCTGCAGCACATCATTAGCACTGCTCATTTGCTCCAGGTAAAACTAAAGCCTTTTAAACATTATCTTAGAGATCCCCAGAAAGCAGCTGGCTTCAATTCGTTCGTTATCTAGTGTGAAAAACTGCGGTACTTCGATTTTTTTTTTAACAACAACAACAGTCAGACTGCAGACAAAGAAAAAACAAGTGTGGAAAACTGAAAGATGAGACAGAAAATGAAAGGACGAGCGTGGGGAGAGGAGGCAAATCTCTCCATATGAAAGAGCGCTCACCACAAAGTAGAGCAGGAGAGGGAGAGAGAGAGAGAGAGAGAGAGAGACATGAGTCATGGAGGATCTGAGTGAAAAACAGATTAGTTTGGTGGAGACAACGTGAGAATGAAAGAGGGACAAGTGGGGAAAAAAGCACGATGAGATGTTCTAATGGCGACAGACAAATATGGGATTGAGATTGTGTGTGTGTGTGTGTGTGTGTGTGTGTGTTTTTACCCATCATCATGACGAACACGTTACTATTAATTGGCAAGGTGGTAGTTAGGAAATTCGGAAATCTAGACAGATATATGCTCATTTTCTAGAAAGCATGGTCCAGACACAGATATGAAAACAAATGTGTGACTTTGCACATATAAATGAGTGTATGAGTGTGTGTGTGTGTGTGTGTGTGTGTCCATGTATTTACGCATTGTGGGGACCTTTTTGTCCCCTAAAATCACTTTGATTTGTTTTTTGGGGTTTTGTGGGGACATTTGAGAGGTCCTCATGAGGAAAAATGACTTTATAGAAAATGTGCTTGTTTTATTTGAGAAACTAAAAGAGGTGAAAGATGTGCTTTTGGTTACTAAGGTTAAGGTCAGGGTTAGGATTAGGCGTAGGTGTAAAATTATGTACTTTAGTCGTTATGGGAGTCTATGGAAAGACCAAAGATAGTAATACAAGACTGTGTGTGTGTGTGTGTGTGTGTGTGTGTCATGTTTGTTAGCTTTACCTGAGCAGCAAACGGAGATGTTCTTGGTCCCCAATTACGTCATACTTCACAGAGAAGACGAGATGGCCCAGTGCGGAGTCCACAGAGTAATAATTAAAGTGCTCCTGTGGGGAGAGTTCACACTGACATCCTCCTAAACACACACATACACACTCCCTTACTCCTGCATGGAGCCTGTACGCTGCAAACTATGAGTTTAGCACTCTAATGACGCGCAAGATGCTACTCGGTTTAAATATATCCGCTGATGCTACTTTCACCACTGACCTTAAAAAACACAACACACGCCTGACACGGTGACACTCACTTATCTCTTATTCCTTTTGAGACTTTAAAGAAAAAGACAGAAGAGCCTAAACTATATACAGCATTTCACATCACTTCAGTCATTTGGGATACATTTTAGCACGTTTTAGGCGGATGTGTGAGCGTGGAAGAAAATGTGACTTGAAAACTAACTTGTATTTTCGCTTTACGGCGTGAAATTAGCCGTCAGTAATGTTTTTCTTGGGTGGCACGGTGGCGCAGTGGTCAGCGCCGCCGCCTCACAGCCAGAAGCTCCTGGGTTCGATCCCCGGGTTTGCCCTAGGACCCTTCTGTGTGGAGTGTGCATGCTCTCCCCGTGTTCGTGTGAGTTTCCTCCCACACTCCAAAAGCATGCAGTATAGGTTGATCGGTGACTCTAAATTGGACCCGTAAGGTGTGAGTGAGAGTGTGATTGTGTGTGCCCTGCAGTGTGTTGGCGCCTGCCCAGGGTTGTTCCCCCGCCTTGCGCTCGAAAGTTCCCGGGATAAACTCCGGTCCCCCCCAGTTGGGATTAAGCGGTTCAGATAATGAATGAATGAATGAATGTTTGGCTAACACGGCTTTAAGCTTCTCGTTACACTGCCGCCTATAGGTTTGGCATGCTCGTAACAGCTCTTGACGCCGTATTTATGCAGATTTGTGTAAATGAATACTCTTGAAAAACGAACTGGCGTGAACAAGGATATTTTTGAAGACGGAGAGGGGGAGACAGTCGTTGATGTAAATACATGTGGCCTTAGTTTAAATGATGCTCCCTGGGACAGAACCAAAAACGCCTGCTCTATATAATTTCTTCAGAACATGAGCTCTTACCTTGCCCAAAAAATGTTTCCTGTAAATCAGTGCTGTGCTGTTGCTCTCCAGTTTAACCTGTGATGCGGGACATGGGGGCGGCTCTTCTGGAGCTGAGGCGGTGCCAAGTTCATGATTGGTCCCTTCAATCCAGTAACCGCCAAACTGGGGCAAGAGAATCAGCGGGAAGGGGGCTTTGCGACCCAACACCTGTCAGAACATTTATTTACGCGATTATACATTTGAAGTAAAATCCTACATGAGAATGGATACGCGCATGTCAGTGTTTACCTCATGTACACTCGGGTAAGGGATGTAGTCTTCCTCCGTCTGTAAAAAATAAAACAGATGAACCTCCATGTAGCGAGAAATAAACAGCGAAAACAGAAAAGAAACTTCAAATCCAGCTTTCACACTGACATTTCATGCGTTTGACTGGCTTCAGTATCGACGCAGCCTGGGGTGAGCGTTACACGTCGATGTGAGACGTATAAGAGCTTTAGTGAACAATAAAGTGCTTTGGTGAGTACAGATTGAGCGCGCAGTCAGTCAGAACCAGCCGATTCGCTGTGAAGTGCGTAAAGGCGTGATGTTGCGGCACCGCTGGAGCCTGGGGTTAAGAGTCAATATGGCTTATAAAAGCTGCTGAATGAGGACAGAAGTTCAGAGCTTCCGAAAATTGGAAGTGTGCGGGTTGGTGTGTGTGTTCACTTACTTTGAGGGGAGGTGGAAGTGAGCATCTTTGTTCATCCATTCTGCTGTTCTGTAGAGTAGAAAAGAGGCTTGCAATTACATTGGACACACATTTTCTGACGCACGCTTTCACTACACGCTCCTGAAAAACTACAGGACAAGGCGGAGCGGGGAGAGGCCTGCGAATACGGGCTGTTACCGCTATTTGCAGCGAGAAAACGCAACAATAAAAGCGAAACACAGAGGCTCCAGCAGATGTTGAGCATCTTAAAAATATTAAAGGGAAGTGTTATCATGAGATGGCAAAACACAAAGAGGAAGGACATGGTGATCAAAGTGGATAAGAAGGGTGTCAACAAGGAGGCAAGAACGTGTGTTCTCGCTCAGTCTCCAAAAAAGTAAGATGCATCTCTGCTTACCTGCATTCGCTCAATCATAGCAAAAAGATCGGAAGTCTAAGGGCCAGAGAGAGAGAGAGAGAGAGAGAGAGAGAGAGATGGACGTTCATTTTCTGAGTCTCCACATCAGTGATTCTGTTCCAAACATTTCCTCCGCGTGACGCCGTGAATCTCGACTCAGCGTTCATCAACAAAGGCCCACACCGGATCCACTCAGTCACACCTACTGCATCCAAATATCCCGACAGCCCCCCATCCCCTCCGCATCGCTCAGCCTTATGCGGCGTGAGTGGTGTGAAATAGCACCATTTTACATGCCGCTGAGCAGCTGGCCATATGGACGGGAGGCTGGACCACCCTACAGCTGCTGCCGACCACACAGAACGGGGTCGGGAACGTGAAAATGACCATAAACGGAGAAACGCGCTGAGCGAATGATGTAAATAAACATAAATATACTGTCCGTCTGAGTGGACTTCCCCAGCACTTATGTCATGTTTTGATGTATTCCTCTTTCTGTAAATTCCCTGAACGCTACGGAGATCCCAGCTGATGAGAAATAGTGAAACTAAATACATTGTGCTTCTCCTTATGGTAAGCTGAATCAGCTAAAACTGATAAAGGCATTCACCCGCACTCACACACACACTAAAAACACAACGTGGCGATGTGCAAACTCATTTTGCATAAGAAGTATTAGAGATTTCAAAAAGGCGAGGAAATGGACATTTCACAACATTCAAACCTCTTACTAAACTCTATTAAAGGAAAACTGTTGCTTAACTTCACCACACGATATGTAATGTCTCATTACCCAATGCACCCACGCACAAACACACTGGATAGTTCATTAAAGATCGCATAGTACAAACCACACAGCTTAAAAGCTGCCATCCAGCTGCAGAATGGAACTGCGTTAAGGTAGCTTCAATGAAGGTCACTAGCTTTCGAACCAATCTCTAAAAGCCATTTATGCAACTGATCAATATGGCCTTAAGCTTGTTTTGCTACAGACACACACTCACGCAGAGGACTTAAAAAAGCATGTACTCACATCGCTGTGCCTCCTGCGCTGACGCACAGCACTGAAAGCAGGGCTGTAATACATGGAGGTTCTCCGAGCCATTTTCAAGTCTAAAGTCCTCATGAGGGAATAGAGCGGCTGCCACCAAACCACCTGTGACACTGTCTCTCTCTCTCTGTCTGGCTCGCGAATCGACTGGGCTTATGAGAAGCAGCGGCGGCAGAGAGGATCTCAAGAGTGACAGCTATCGCTTCCTCAAAACTGAAGTCACTTCCCCAAAATGAGTTTTCGACACCATGCGAGATGGCCAGTAATGCAATCAAAGAACATGAATGGGACGGATGCATGCCTGCTTGGGAAAGCTCTTGGTGGGCGTATACGCATTTAAGAAAGCTTGAACGAAAAAGAAAAACCAAATGACCTGGAAATATGTTATACATTTGTACACATTTTTAATGTCTAAAGTCTGAAAATATCAAAGCTTTTGATGCCACACAGAAGTCACAAAAGTCACATTTCCAGAACTTGTCCAGGTTTGGCTGTTTTTTCCCCCCATTAATGTTAAGAGATATCCATGTCCTCGAGCACTCAAGACGAAAGCTCACAGGATATGAAATTTGGAAATGACAAAAGATTTCCAGTGTCCCATTACTCAACAGATGAGTTGCAGAGAAAGTAACACCCAACAAAGGGACAATGGGGACAATCAAAGGTTCAGCTAACCAGAAATACATAAGGTCCAAGGTACTTTATTGTCATCAGTCACTTTATACATGTACAAAGTGTGATGAGACAGCGTTTCCCCATGGCCCCGGTGCAACATATGTGACCCTCCACGGCAAAACCAGTCGCTTGTTGCAAATTTTCAAAATTGAGTTATTATGTTTTCATGAAAGGGCATAAATCAAGCTTCAAAACGATACCTATATGGAATGAATGGGACGACATATGACTGAGATATCAACATTCAAAGGAGTCGGGTTTCTCCTGTCACGCCAAGTGAGAAACGGAGAAATCTGCCTTTGAAGTTGACTATCGCCGTAGCACTCACAGACGCTTGGTGCGGTCGCGGCTACGTTTGCATTTACGGTAGCCTACGCTGCATTCACAGCCACACGGATAGCCTACCTGCGTTAGGTTAACTGAACTCGGGAGACGAAGATGGATTCCGGAGAAATATCTTCACGCTAGTCAACCAGTGGATTTACCGTAAATATTGGAGTACAGCGGTCAAAACAGAAACTTTTAACATTCTGCTGGAATTTAATTCCTCACCTCAAGAAAGTCACTGAGCGAGAAACAAACAACCTGTGAAGTCTCGCTCCACAAAGATAAATATTAACCTTAAAAGAAATCGGTGCACTCACACTAACTAGGGACGCGTGATAAGGGAATTACTGGCCGATGCCGATATCTGATATTTTTCATGCTAATATCTGCCGACGGCGATACCAAAGACAAGGTATTTTGCTTGTTCCACAGTGCGTTCAGAATTTTGGCACAAAAACAGCACCATAGCTGACATTTCTAACACAGCACCAAGTCAAGTGGGCACAATATTTTAAGAAGGAAGTCACTTGTGGTATACCAAGTCAAATAGAGCGTGTATGACACTCCATGTGCACTACCTAGTGCGCAGAGAGCCGTAAGAGAGCACTCAAAATAGAACTTTCACCTTTGGGCTTCTTTGCACCCTAAATATGAGGAGGCTGAGTAAAATGAGGAGACTTTAGCACCCGATTCGTAACAGGTTTAATCTTTATGGGGGAAAAATTATATAGTTTATTTAAAGAACAGTAACAATAGGCATAAAAGTTCTGAAATGATTCAGTCACCAAGCTTTTTAACTGCTGACCTTATTAACTGCAGACTTAAGTAACTAAATACTTCTCGCCCTATGTTGTGAACCGAGTCAAAAAGGGCACGTATGACACTCCATGTGCACTACCTAGTACTTTTTGCTCGCAAACGTTCCACTGCCTGCTCAGAATTTCGGTACAAAATAACGCCATACATTTTAAGACAGAAGGTGTGGGCCATAAGAATCTCACCTCAAACTCTGGACAAGCCTGGCACAAGCACTACCTTTCCGTCATGCAATAAATGCATCATAAAATATCGGCTGAAACTATCGGGCAAATCTAAGCATCAGTCCGATACCGATATGATTGCGATATTATTGTGCATCCCCAACACTAACCTTAGCTGGACATATGACAGTGCATTTAATGTGTGGAGACTCTTTCGTAACGACAATTTAATTTGCTAGACAGGGACATCCTCTAAATTTGACGTGATGGCTTCTATATTTGATTAAAGCCAAGCACTCTCATACTGTTCTCAGAATACGCTTAACAAGACATCAAAAATAATGTCATAAAGTAAAGAACACTGGACCTTACAGCATAAATGTAGGATGATTCTATGTATAAGTAAAACCTACAGGCTACTACTAATGCATACTCTTTTGAAAAAAGCATATTCATATAATTCAATTTGCATTAGGAGTAAAATTATTACAATGTGAAATCAACATCTTGAAAGTGAGTGATTATTTGTCATTGTGAACACAGCACACCACACCCAAATGTGACTTCTGCATTTGACCCATCTGTAAAGGAGCGGTGAGCAGCTAACAAGGGCAGCACCCGGGGAGCAGGGCTTGGGGACGATGCCTTGCTCGTGAGCACTTCCGTGGCAACTTTACTGGTCCTGGATTTGAAGCTGCGACCTTCTGATCACCCTACCGTTACGCCACCAACTGCCCTGGTCTCATGTATTCCTACACTAACAGTCTGGTCAACGTAGCATTACGGATAGCCGCTGACTGCACAATGAACCACTCCTCGCTGTGTTAATGCACACGCAGCTTGGCTGCAACACCTGCTAAAATATTCAACTGTAACTTATGTTAATGACGGCCGTTTGACCATAACGTCACATGACAATTTACTCTCCGCTCTCACCGTTTTTGTCCTTGTGTTACACAGGCTATGTAATTGCAGCTATGTAATACATGTAATATTTAACGGGGCAGCTTGTGGTGTAACGGTAGGATGTTCTCCCCG
Organism: Distichodus sexfasciatus; assembly: GCA_032718565.1. NCBI lineage: Eukaryota > Metazoa > Chordata > Actinopteri > Characiformes > Distichodontidae > Distichodus > Distichodus sexfasciatus. The sequence goes on along the minus strand of JAVGVS010000059.1, from coordinate 1,465,942 downwards.
TGATCAGAAGGTCGCAGGTTCGAATCCAGGGCCGGTAAAGTTGCCACTGAGGTACTCATGAGCAAGGCACCGTCCCCAAGCACTGTTGCCGGGCGCTTGTTAGCTGCCCGCTGGTCCTTCACGGATGAGTTAAATGCAGAGGTCACATTTGGTTGTGGTGCACCGTGTGTTCACAACGACAAAACAGTCACTCACTCACATCTGGTTCTTTTTAATGCAACGTTTAATTGCATGCTCGAATACATGGTGAGTTTAAGCTCTAAAGGCACTCCACATACGTTATCTTTTTGCAGCAATCCATTAGTTCCTGAATGAGAATCGGACCCCTCCAACCTAATCCACTTATCAGCTGCACCTGATGCCATTCGTTAACTGATCACTATTTGCGGTAACGCTTTTCTAATCTGCCACTGACTGGTTCCAGATTCATTTGTCGATTAATCTGCCGATTATTTATCTTTATTAATCAATTATTAATCGGAAAAAAGAACCATTTCATTTACAGCATTTTTTAATAAACTAAACTGTCTTTTCCGATTTCTATAAACAACAACAGTAATAACAACATGTCCCACAAGAACACGACCGTCTCGTAGATTTTCCAGAGCCGTTTACAGTGCCATGAAGGCTTCATAATAATTCAGTGACAGTCCTGATTGTTTGCTGGCCAGTCCCCAGAGTCCCTGAGCAGCGCTGGTGTAAAAGGCTCTAAAGGACAGCGACGCACTGATGGAGGGATAAAGCAGTGCTCCTGAGTTAATGGAGGGGAGGACGTCTCACAGGAGCCCGTAGGAACAAAGGAGCCATCTGCAGCTTATGAAACTCACTCTTATTCAACACCACAGCCCTAAAAAACCTAAGAAAATGAACAGGGACCTTTCAATGGGGAAAATAATACCTATTAAGTTTGACGGGTCGATTCCTGACCACCTGAGAGCAAGGGAAAATGTAAAACATCCCAAGATGATATGAAGTTCTTAAGAATAATGGGCCTCATTCATCTAAAGTAGTTTCTTCAATTTGTTAAGAAAGTTAAGATATTTAAATATAGTATAGAGTAATAATACACTATACAACTGTGGAACTGAATAAAATGCTAAGCTAGTGTTTTGCGTTAACAGGTATGAAATAAAATCTATGTAAGCGGAGCGATAGAGTGCTGGTTGTTAGGAGCCGGTACTACTTCTTCTGTGTCGGAGCAAGAAATAAAGAAGAAGTCCGTCTTCCATGTTCAAGCATGTATGTTGTCTCTGCGTCGTCTCTCTACCCACGGCCTGAAAAAACAGTTAACGCTGACTCTCAAAAGCATCGTTACAATATCATTTGGAGAAATGGTGTGAAATGAGAGATGATTATTTTTATTCATTCATTCATTCATTCATTATCCGAACCGCTGAATCCCAATCACGGTCACAGGAACCGGAGTCTATCCCGGCAACTACGCCGCAGGGCACACACACACTCACACACTCAGTCACACCTTACAGGGCCAATTTTAGGGGCAGCTGGTGGCATAACAGTAGGGTGCTCGCTCCGTGACCAGAAGTTCACCGGTTCGAATCCAGGGCCGGGAAAAGGTTCCACTGAGGTACTCATGAGCAAGGCACCGTCCGCAAGCACTGCTCCCATGCCAGCTGCCCACTGCTCCTTCACGCTGGGGTCAAATGCAGAGGTCACACAACGCACCGCAACGAAAGTGTTCACAAGTAATCACTCACTTTCACTTCACTAGAGTCACCAATTAACCTACAGTGCATGTGTTTGGACTGTGGTAGGAAACCCACACCGACACGGGGAGAGCTTGCAAACTCCACACACAGCGCTAACCGCCGCTCCAGCTAATGATTTCATTTCAGAAAACTGAATAACAACACATGCACAATGAGGCGGTATTATTAGCGTCTTCTGCACATCTTAGTGAAGTGAAACTGGCAAAACTGGAGAGATTCCAGATGTCTGTTTTTGCTACATTGCCTTCAATGTCTGAGAGCTACTAAGATTTATAAGGGCCTACAAAGTGACACCGCTTCTCTGAGAGGGAAAAGAAGTGGTGCTCAAAGTTAAAAAAGATGGAGGGAGAATAAGACGAGGGCAAAACGGTGACAAACAGACAAGCGAAGGAATAATGTGGTTTTCTCCGGGAGAAGGATTAAAGAGGCAAGAGATGAATAGCCGAGCAGAGGCGGAAGTGAGAGAGAGCGAATGAATAAAAAGCACAGCAATAAAGTTACACTTGCGAGGAACGAAGCTGCACTAACGACAACACACAACACCAAATCGGCATAAACGACAGACACAACGCCCACACGGCAGAGAGAGAGGAGACCCAACACCTAAACAGCGTAAACAACAGACCAACACCCACACATCGGTAATGAGGCTTAAGAGGGACTCGGTAGTGGACGAGTGAAGAGAAGGAAGAAAGTCGACGTGCCCTACCTTTCGATGTCCTGGAGAAGGGTGCAGGTGCAGAGAAGGGACCAGGAATGGAGGGACTAATGCGTCAGAAACTCGAGGGATTCTGCATTCTTGTTTCCTGTGGAGGAGCAAAACTTGCCTTCAGCATTGAAACCACATTTTTAAGCAACGGCAATCGCGTGCGCTGACTTTGACTTTGACAGTGTGAGCGTGTGCTGCCATTTCATGAAGTGTTTTGCGTAAGTGAGTCTCTGTTGAAGCTAATTTGTTTGGATGTAAAATGAGGTGTCCAAAGTTGATACAGGTACGGTGAGTGAGGGGCGTGTGTATGTGTGAGTTTTTGAGCAAACTATAACATCCTTTTTTTTTTTTTTAGGTTTCTTTGACGAGCCAGAGTGAGCAGCTGCTTGGAAGAATAAGGCTTCTGTTTTCTGGCTCTGCCTGATTTGGCTGTCAGGACGGACTATTATTAGATGAAGCCTGAACTCACTGGCTCACTACCAATGTATTATTTCGCCCAGCGTTGCTTTACTGCAGTTGGGCTGGCTGTTACCAGCTGATGCTAAGTCAATTACCCCTTAATCATCCGGCTCCTCATAATGTGTTTCTCCACAGCTAGGAGTCGTGGGCAGATTTTCTCACAACTCACTGTTTACTAAGCAAGCGGTCGAACTGTGGAGAGCTAATACTGAACGCAGCCGGGGGTGAATATTTGTTGTGTCAAATCAATTAATATGTGACAAATGAAGCAGAACCCGACAGAGCTACATTTAACGCATTCCAGCGAATAAACTGCTCTCAGCAACAGGACAGCAATGGCAGACATGTAGGAAACGAACAAACACTCGACACTTTTTCAGATTTCGTCTTAAAGACTCAAACAAACATAATAGTCAATAAAATCCTAATTCTTTAAGACTTGGGCTTAAAAATTAGGCTTTTTCTCACTCTTTGGATGCTATGTTCTGACTAGGACTGGGCGATACGGCCTAAAAAAATCCTGTGATATCTGTAAGCTATATACAGTATATATGTTTATTTATTTATTTTCTGTGTTTCTGGGTGAAAACTACGTTTCCCACAATCCCCTGCACCGTGACTCAGAGCCGGGTTACATAGATAATACCAAAACACAGCTGTAGTTTGGGTTGAACGCTGGTTGTTGTTATTTATCAGCTAAAATGCGTTTTGTCTGTAATAAAGGGAGAGACAGATAAAGGTAGGGCTGGGCGATATGGCATAAAAATAATATCGCGATATTTTTACGCTATATCACGATAAACAATATATATCTCAATACCTTGAAATTTCCTCTAAATCACTGTATAAATGATCAAATCGGCCCGATGTTGCATAAAATGACACCAATATAATGAATTTAGCCAAAGTTTAACATAGTAAATGCTTTTATTTTAAACCAAAGCATAATATAGCAAACTTTATACTTTATATTGGGGACAGACAAGTGGGCAAGGGGAGCCACTGATTGCGTGCTTATTAAACGTGTAAGACCTAACTGTTAAATTATAATTATAAGGTCGATAAACTATAACTATAACTCCTTCATCTTTGGTTTTTCTGTCTGTAGCGTGCAGTCAATCACAAAACCAGGAGCCATCGGCCAATAGGATTCACAGGCGGAAACAGCCAATACCCCGCCCCCAAACTGCCAAAACCCGCCCCTTTCAAACCGCACGTAGAAATCTCACTCGAGCAAAAAAGCCGTTCGTCGCTAATCTTCTTTGCGCACGAGGACATTTACCACATCGAGAGGAAAAAAGACATTTGAGAGGGTAAAAATACAGTTTGTGCGCGATATCACAACCGCACACTCGTTTCTTAATTTTGTGCTCTCGAGTTTCACATTTGCGCTCACGACTTTGAAATTTACGTCCGCAGAATTTTTGCGGCAAGCCATTTTGCGCGCTCTAGTTTTGGCATTGATGTGACGCCATAGGCGGGGGAGCGAGCAGAGAAGCGAAACACAAAAGCGGTACAAAATGCGCATGCACTAGTAGTTTTCTGGATGGGCGGAGGAGCAAGCTGTCTGCTTTGACGGGGCAGAAAAGCAAAACTTGAAAGCGAAGTTCATGCAGTCTGTTTAAAAATAACGTTAGGATTTACACTCGATGGTCACGATATAGTCATTTAGTACATCACACATGGAACGAGCTGAGATACATCGAGTATATTCAATATATCGCCCACCCCTAGACAAAGGTACCGCTGAAGTACTCATGAGCAAGGTACCATCCCCAAGCACTCCTGCCCACTGCTCCTTCAAGGATGGGTCAAATGCAGAGGTCACATTTTGTTGTGGTGAACTTTGTGCTATGCTATGTTGGGTTCACAAATAATCACAAATAATTCACCGTGCCACTATTTACGTAGCATACAGATCCTCCTGGATTTTGTGATCGCAACTATTAACGCAAATTCAGCCAATCTCCGCGAATTCATTACTACCGTGCAATTTTGACCACACCTTTTCCACAATTTCTGACCAATCATTGCCGTTTCCCGCAAAACGTCGAGCCATACGTCAGTGGATTCACTTCCTTGTTACGTTTAGAAGACGTGTGATAAAAACGCCTCACATTTACCTTCAAAAATAACTAAATGATTAATGGTTAATAAAGAGTTATCATTATAAAGGGGGATAAAAATCACATTTTTGTCTGCGACTTCGACGAAACGCCTAAAAACACTGCAACTTTTATCACATTTATTTAGAAAAGCTGCTGCAAAATCCGGCATTTTAGACTGAAACAATCTCAAAAAAGGCCTGGAGGGACTGACTATAACAAAACTTTATTAATAAAGGTGGCCACCTGCCATCATAACATCCTAAAACTTACCAATCCAAACGCCGAGCGCCGTAAACCAAGCTGCATATCTGCCCATGCTCTGACAGGCTGAAAGTGTGTTTGGAGTGTTAGGAATTGGGACGAGCAGCAGCCACGGGCATCCGCAGGTACACATGCCAGGTCTAAACACATGACACCCGTCACCGGGGGAGACGGCATCCTTCTGCTGTCAGTCCTTCAGCTCTGGGGCTCCTGTCTAACACTGACTGCCTTCACTAATGTGATGGCGTCCTCCTCACCTCACCTCACACGGCGCCCCCTAAAGGCAGCTACGAGTACGAGTGGCCTGTTTGTCAGCACACATAAAGACAAGCGCAGCTGAGACAGACACAGGATGGACTGGTAGAATGCACCTGAAGATAAGGAGAGGCACACGGGTGCTGCAGGGTGTGTGTGTGTCAGCACCAGCACTAAACTGTCATCTATCACAGTTTTTCTTTTCACTTTTATTCTTCTTTTCACAGTACCTCCAGGATTTCGCCTTTTTGAGATTGCGGCCTAAAATGACTGATTTTGCGGCAGATTTTCTAAAAAATTTGGTGTTTTGGGGGGCGTTTTGTTGCAATAAAGTTGCGGGAGCAGGGCAAAGTTGTGGTAAAAAGTTGTACCGCCCTTTACAATGATTCATTAACAATTAATTAAAATGAAGGGAACAAAGCCACTATTATTTCTATTAACCATTAATCATTTAGTTATTTTTGATGGTAGATGTGCAGCGTTTTCATCACTTAATAGTTGCGATCGCAACACTGTGAAATCCTGGAGGGTCTGATTTTACTGCTTTTCAATAGGTTTCGTTTACTAGATACTACTGGTGTAACGATGCGTCGATCTAGATCAATTCAATGATAAAAAAAACCACACAGCATCAACACAATATGAAAACATCGACCAAACATCGTACATATAACATCACATAAGAGAGGACTGTTTTTCATTTAAATTTCTAAGCTCAGGAATAAAAACATCAAATTATATTTTAGTTGCTTTTTTGATTTGACGTGAGTTGAAATGATAAATCAGCATATTGGGCAGTTGGTAGCGTAACGGTTAGGGAGTTCGCCCCATGATTGGATGGTCGCTAGTTTGAATCCCGGAGCAGTAAAGGTACCAATGAGGTGAGCGTGCGCCGGAAAATACGTGGCACCTGGAAAGCAGACAAAAATATCTGCAACTTCTCATATCCAGAGGCTCTTCCAGAAACGCAGAAAGACACACTGCAGTGACAAAAGCTGCAAACTTTGTGGATAATTCTAATCCTAACCATACGTCCCTCCAAAGCTGGAAACCTAGAGGACACACTGCAGTCTCACTTCATCTCGACAGCCTACGGACGCCCCCATTAAAGTCCCAGATCATTGTCAGTAAATCATTCTAATTTACATTTCCCATCAGATTGCAGGCAGAGTAGTAGTCGATGTATCAACAAGTGTGAGCTGATGGTAGTAGTTAAACTCCTGATTGTGTGGGAGTATTTTTATCGAATAATTTGTTTGGTTTGGGTTGAGTGAGTTGAAGGCTTACTGATTAGGATTAGGCATTGTCACAGAGATGTCCGAGACATAAAAATACATAAAAGGCAAATAAACATGTTGACGAGGTTTCTCACAACTGGATGAGGACTTTAGCAGTAGAGAGTCCCAATTCACAGAAAAATCTGTCGAATGTCCATCTATACTTTCTTAAAAACAAAAAGAGCATTTCAGACAAGTCAGAAACCAGGTTTTATATAACAGGTAGAGGAGCTACACGGAGCTTTAGAGAGCTTTACAAAGCAGAACACGCAAAGTTCAAGTACAAGAAGGAGATCTGTCCGGGGCGTCTGCTAATACAAAAGAATTTGACTGTGTTTGAATGAATTAGCAACGAGCTACCTGAGCCGGGCGGGCAGACACGGCAGTGTGTTTGTATCACACCAAATCACTGCAGCATTTCCTACATTATGAAACTGTACTGTGACTCAAAAAAAGGAGTAAAGATGACGAAAGTGTAGGAACAACCTGATACTTAGCTGCAGAAACAAGCATGCACAGACAAACAGAATCCGAAACCAGTAAACACCACGTGACTTGAAGACAGAAAACATGCCTTTAAGAAACACAGCACAGCGTACACTCACCTGTCACTGACTAGCACAGTACCGCTCTCCGACTGACTTCAGCCTCCTCTAATGCTTCACACAACCACTCAGCTCTGTACTAACAGCTGATGTTATCAGAGAGAGAGAGAGAGAGAGAGAGAGAACGATAGTGAACGAGTGAGCGAGACATCGAGAAAGGGACAGGGAGAGAGATGGAGGGGGCTTACGAGAAGAGAGAGACACAGAGGAGGAGCACGAAAGTCAACGAGAGAGCGAGACAACGAGAGAGAGAGAGAGAGAGAGAGAGAGAGAAAGAGGGAGATTACTTATGCTTCAGCAACAAAGAGGGCACAAATCAGTGTTAAGAAATCTGTTTTACAGCCAAACAACTAACGAGAAAACGCTCCCGCTACTCTTTCTCTCTCTTTCACTCACAGAGGATTTGTTCATCGCTTTCAGACACCATGAAATCAAATCTTGAAGGCGTTAGCATTTATTTACACAGCATGACGGTGTCTTTGTCTGTCTGTGTGGGAATGTGTCAATAGGTGTGTGTTTGTGTGTGTGTGAGAGAGCGTGTGTACAAGTGTGTGTAATTCAAGCATGAGCACGTAAAAGCACTACAATTAAACTACCACTCAGTCCTGTAATCTACTTCAAACTCAGTAACTACTTCAAGAGCTCAGCAAGTTCCCATGGCCCCACAGTGCCTCAATAAAATTGGCAACTCGTCACGAAGACAGGCAATTTACTAAACAAACTGACTACCGAGAGAACCAACAAATACTAAGAGTGAATCCCATTTCACCCTTTGGCCCTAACCCTCAAGCCTGGAAGATACTTGCTGTTAACTACGTACGTACGTACAGCTGCAGTCCATATCCTGCGTTCTTTGCGTCAGTTTTTGTGCACGTACTCAAAAATTAGCGGAACGTATACGGAGATGCAGTACCTGCGTAATTTATAGGGGGCAGTGTTGCGAGACATGCTTGTTTGGAATAACAGATGACAATTTACAGATACAGGTATTCATTCATTTATTAGGTTTGCGGCCTCGACACTGACCCCTGGTGGTAAGCTGTACACGCTACAGATTACGACGCACAGTACGGAAGCAAGTATATCAGCGCAAACGTTAACAACGCAACTGTGTACGGATACGCATACGTAGATCACGGCAAGTATATTCCAGGCCTTAGCCCTACCCCTTGGACCTTGGCTGAGGCAGGGGTTCAAATCTACCCCATGAAATGGGACACCCCTTCATGAAGATGACACGTCATCATTAGTCTGTGTGAACTTTACGTAGGCAGGTGCGATGTGTTTTTGCTAGCTTGACTAAAGGTGAGCTAGACCCTCTATAAACATACCAAAACGTCTTTAATAAAATACAAGTTATTCGTTACTGAAACTGTTTTGGCCAGATGGTGGCGTAGCGGCAGGGTGTTCGCACCGTGATCAGAAGGTAGCAGGTTTGAAGGAGTAGGTAGGTTCTTGTGTTTGGATATATAGGGATCTGTAATGTGTAAGCCAGCTGAAATAAGCGTGACAACCTGAAGACAGCGGTTTTAGCATTTTTCTTAAAGATACAAAAATGGCAGTTAGAATCAAAGTTACACTATTTAATGTAATTTTTGTTCCACTTCGTTCTGAACCTCGCTGCTTTTATAACACACTTATCTCTCTACAATCGAGGTTCCAATATTTTCCTGTGCACCAGACAGCAGACTGGACAGAGGTTTTGAGTTATATGCCTCCTCTTACATTGACAACTATGAGGTTAACTTGTTAGCAGCTAGCTAAGTGACCTCAGCTAACGTTACCTGAGTTCTGTGTGTTGATAGTAAAGCATATCTCTGCTATCTTGTTTGGTATTTTTCCAGATTTATGTCAATTATGTAGTTTGTCACAATCAACCAAGCACAGCTTAACTAATCCTAGCTGCCGACTGCTTTATTCACCGTAAAAGTAGGTTTGAACTGATATAAGTGTAGTGATATAGTAAGCCGCTAATGCTAACTAATTGTAACGCCGGCTGGCAGATGCTGCTGTTATTGAGCATTTGTTTGATTGGGTTTATTCAGATTTTTGATGAACGTGTTGTCACTCATTTTTCACCAGCATCAAACAAAGACATGGTTACTATATTTCAGCATTCTCCACATGGTTATGATTTAAAAAAAAATAGACACTAATACTATTATTTTACTTAAGAAATGTATTAATTTGTTTTTAATGATTTTTGTGGTTTGTATTATTACCTCAGACCGACCACTGTCATTCACCAGACGCGTACCGAAATCAAAAGTGTACGTTTCTAACTCTGTTTTCCAGTTTGAACGTTGGACATTCCACATGTGACCCATTCAGGCTTGAACTGGCAGAGAATTAAATTTTTCTCACTAGTCTTGTCCAGCATTTTTAAGCCCCATTATGGTATCTCGCCCCAAATGGCCAACCCATATTCCATTAAAAACCCACTCAGTTCTTACCACAGGTGATGGACTTTAACCAGAACTGCTCCTGAAAAACTGAACTTCTTAGTGTCCCTCAACATCCTTCTCAAGCCTTCACTAATCTGCTTCTCCATGTAGTCCAAAGAAGAAGAACCAAGTTCCAGTTCTTTAGATCCAATCTTTGGTCAAATTCTTCTTCCCCTCAACTCCACACCAATGTGGATGTACTACCTTGAGACTAAGGTCCTGAGAAATTGTTGAAGTCTTTGTTTGTTGCCTGTTGTGACTCAACACCCACCATTATAGAGGCCAAACCTGTTTTCAACTTTTGTCTCTTGTAACAGTGGTAATGCTGCCTGGGGCGGGGGTAAGGTCAGGAGCTGGTCTCAGGTGGACAAGCCCAGTTTTACCCTGAGGGCTTAAACAACTGAGAAAAAAACAGGACTGAAGTATTAGAAAGAGAGAGATGATGTTCTCCCCTTTGCTGAGAGATTAAGGGAAGGGGGAATGGATCTCAATTAGTCTTGAATAAAGTAAAAATATGGAATGTATAAGCCTGACCGTGTACTCCATGGGACTGAACAGGTGAGAAGGTTACCCGGGGCGTCTCGTTTCCTATTAGCAGTGTTTTATGCCTCATTGAGCAGGAAATATGCAGTCATGCTGGTCAGAAAGCAGCAACTATTTTGTTAACCTTATTGCCATGTGCACACGCCCGCTGAAGAGCGGAGACGTAAAGGAGAAAATTAGCGGAACGTATACGGAGATGCAATACCTGCGTAATTTATAGGGGGCAGTGTTGCGAGACATGCCTGTTTGGATTTGTGTGTGATTTTAGGTCATAATGTTAATCAACATCTACGTTCTACTAATGAACACACTTTAACACACTTTAATTTTTCTAATTAGTCTAATTAATACATGCAGGTCTTCATGTCCCTCCCTGTCTCTTTCACTTACAAACACACACACATACACACACACTAACACACCAGTTACTCATCTGGTATTCTGCAATAACTGGATGAAATGATGAGGCAATATTGTGAAGTGAAAAGCCATGGGCGGCATAAATGCTTTATTTATTTATTGTAATTATTGCACACTAGCTCTATTTCTTGTGTTTATAAATGTTATATAGCTGCGTGTTGGTGGCCTAGTGGTAGGACACTCGCTTTTGGACCAAGAGGTTGCAGGTTTGAATCTGACCTCTGGTGTTACCAACATTGCGTCCCTGAGCAAGACCCTTAACCCAAAGTTGCTCTCAGGGGAACTGTCCCTGAAATTAGGAAATGTAAGTCGCTCTGGATAAGAGCGTCTGCTAAATGCTTTAAATGTAAATGGGTCATATGTGGAACGTCCAACGATCAAACCGGAAAACAGTAGATACTTCTACTTTTCACATCGGTATGCGTCTGGCGAATGACAGTGGTCAGTCTGAGGTAATAATATCTAAATAAATAAATACATTTCTTAAGTTAATAATAGTATTAGTGTCTGTTTTATTTATTTATTTAAATCATAATCATGTGGAGAATGCTGAAATATAGTAACCATGTCTTTGTTTGATGCTGGTGAAAAATGAGTGACAACACGTTCATCAAAAGTCAGAACAAACCCAATCAAACAAATGCTCAATAACAGCAGCCTCTGCCAGCCGGCGTTACGATTAGTTAGCATTAGCAGCTAACTTGATGAGGTGAACTTACTACATCACTACACTTATATCAGTTCAAACCTACTTTTACAGTGAATAAACCAGTCTGCAGCTAGGATTAGTTAAGCTGTGCTTGGTTGATTGTGACAAAATATATAATTGACGTAAATCAGAAAAAATACCAAACAAGTTAGCAGAGATACGTTTTACTATCAACACCCAGAACTCAGGTAACGTTAGCTGAGGTAACTTAGCTAGCTGCTAACAACTTAACCTCAATGTAAGAGGAGGCATATAACCCAAAACCTCTGTCCAGTCTGCTGTCTGGTGGTGTTGACCACTTGCAGATCTGGTGGACACCGGATGCAGAGATGCGGGGGAGATCCTACAGACATCTACTGTAAAACGCTGTTTGTTGAAAGTATTTGTGTAAAAAGTCACCACAGACAGAGAGGTTTCCCCGCTATCTGCAAAGTTACTATTCCGAATAGTGGCGTCACGCCGGATGAGAAGTCACCCGTTAAACCAACACGGAACGTTGCGCATGCGGCCCATTTAGATTTTCAGGGTCTTTTCTTTCACTATCTTCAATCTTCATGCCAGTTTGCCCCCCGAGCAAAAAACGTAACCAACATTAGTCTTCCTTCTCTGCCATTATCAATGTTCTTTGCCAGGCTTTATGCCCTATTTCCACTTAAGGTACTCCACCAGGTCAAATTAAGAGCACTACTCAAATAAGCAATTCCACAACCCACGCAACCCTCACACACCTGCTTCCAAAGCTGATGGGGGTTTAAAGTATGCTCCACTTCCTGCAAGGTTACCCCAGTGGCAGGAGATTATTATGTGTAGTATGTATTTAGCAGCTGCCCCCCACTACACACACACATGCACACACACATGCACACACACACACACACACACACAAGCACACACACACAGGTGGTGCTGGTTACATAACAGGCTCTATACTTACTATAACTGTTCTCATAAGTAGTGTTTAAATGGGATCAGCCACATTGTAATCACACAGTTTTACTGATGCTTCAACAGAACTGGATCAAAATTGATTTTGTTTTAGTGAATGGATGGTTTTCCAACACCATCCATACTGCTTGTATTTGAAAGGGAAAGTGAGTGATTATTTGTCATCGTGAACACACCACAGCACGGCACACAGTGCACCGCAACCAAATGTAACCCATCCGTGAGGGAGCAATGGGCAGCTAACAAGGGCAGCGCCTGGGGAGCAGTGCTTGGGGACGGTACCTTGCTCATGAGTACCTCAGTGGTAATTTTACCGGCCCTGGATTCGAACCTGCGACCTTCTGATCACGGAGCGAACACCCCACCATTACGCCCCCAGCTGCCCCTTTTTTTTTCTCCTGAAAGTGAGTGAAAGTCACCATTTGGAGCAATGTGACTTATGTTTAAGTTAGGTGTGAGGAAAGCACTTTGTGAAAGTAGTGTTTCAGTGACATTTACCTTCTCTACTCTCTTAACTATTCTATAAGTTAACAAGAAAACAAGAGGTTCTGTTTGGGACGATATATTGTGTACTTTGATCCCCAAACATTTTTTTTTTTAGGAGTGTTGAAATCAATCGCATAATCAATGCATCACTATGCACATGTGGACAATTCTGCATCGATGCAATGGCAGACCATAATCGATTACATCGGTGGTTTTCAACCGGCGGTCTGCTGTCCCCCTAGTGGTCTGCGGCGGCATTACAGGTGGTCCATGACATTCAATCCAACTTCACTACTGAAATCACTTTTTAAAAATTATTCATTTTTCAAAACATTTCAAAACAAATCCAGATGATTTGGGCATCTTTATGAATAATGCAGATACCCACTTATACTCATACTAAGACTGCTTAGTATGAGTGGTAATGTCTGGGACAGAAGCAGTTGAAAAGCCCTGAATTGTATCTTAATGACACTGCCTGGCGTAAAAATTCAAATTCAAATAGTACATCCAGGCAGCAACTATGGCTGCTCAATCTGCGTGCAATTGTCACACGCACTCCGCTCCGCGGCCGGTAGTTGGATTAGGACGCGGTCGGTAGCAGTTCAAAGGATATTTATGACCCTCCACGGCAAAACCAGTCGCTTGTCGCATCGGAGGTTTCCAAGAAAACCGACCGTTTATGTTGCGTGGGGTAAAATTTTGGATTTTTTGTTTTAGTGTTTTGAAACAGTGGAAGGTCTATACTGTACTGTTGTGAATAAATTTGGCTGAAAAACTTACCCTTTCCATCCTAAAAACGTGACTTTCTTGAGGTGAGGAATTCAATTCCAGCAGAATGTTAAAAGTTTGTGTTTTGACCGCTCTACTTCAATATTTACAGTAAATCCACTGGTTGACTAGCGTGAAGATATTTCTCCAGAATCCATCTTCGTCTCCCGAGTTCAGTTAACCTAACGCAGGTTGGCTATCCGTGTGACTGTGAATGCAGCGTAGGCTACCGTAAATGCAAACGTAGCCGCGACCGCACCAAGCGTCTGTGAGTGCTACGGCGATAGTCAACTTCAAAGGCAGATTTCTCCGTTTCTCACTTGGCGTGACAGGAGAAACCCGACTCCTTTGAATGTTGATATCTCAGTCATATGTCATATTCATTCCATATAGGTATCGTTTTGAAGCTTGATTTATGCCCTTTCATGAAAACATAATAACTCAATTTGGAAAATTTGCGACAAGCGACTGGTTTTGCCGTGGAGGGTCACATTTAAGGAGTCATTTCCTCACGGCGAATCGCTCTGCCATTGAGTCAACCTGGCCCTTTATCCCGATTCACTTCGGCATCAACTGTGAGTACTCCAGTTATTGGGTTTATCTCTTTGATAGAGTGTGTGCTGTTAGAACTCGGGTTATTGTGGTAATCCTAACTCTTCGTTTAAGAGACTTCTTAAATGAACTCATGTGGCCATCCTTCCTATTCGCGCTCTCAGCTGCGTTTGGGCTAACCACCACACTACAAGGGCTAACAGCTAACGAGTAGCAATCCGTTATATCCTAACCAGATCACTGTCGAATTGTGAAAGTGAGGCATTCGGTTCAAATCCTAACCAGATCCCTGTTCCGAATCGCGGGCATTCCGACAGCGGCCTAACCCGGTCGCTGGAAGTTTGTAAGCGTCTGTCTATTCGCCATATCCTCATCAGATCACTGACAGCAATGTGAAGTAATGTAGAGACATCATAAAGCATCGAGATATAATAAGTATCTTGTTAAACACTCGATCAATATGAATTCAATGATCAACGAGTCCGTTGCATCTGTCCAAAATGTCTTAATTCAAATTGATTACAGCACACACATTGCTACATTTGACTGACACTTGTCCGATGTGATTTTCAACAGCGCGTGGAGAGACCTCCTGAAGCAGCATGGAATTATGTGCATTGCTGAAAGCCACAATAGCGCTCGACTCCTCTTTATTCATAAGCAAGCATTTTGCCTCTAGGTAACAATTCTCCATTTGCAGAGACATCACCAATCTTAAAAACATATTTATGTGGTCAATATTCAGGGCATGGGGAAATAAAAATATGGAAAAATATGTCTGCCTTTAATGCACGTCTTTAAAGATAAACACTTATTTTACTTTCAGGGCATGCATTTTTAGGCCCTGTACACACTGACTGTATCTGCACAAATGATCGAATTATTGGACAGACTCTAGTTCTCCACTGCTGTTACAATATCTGCACTCACCAATGTTCACTCAGACTTTATAAAAGATACTGTTTTATTTCACAGACTGTATGTAATTTTTCATATTGAAACTGTTACTGAGCTCATGCTCATTCAGTGTAAAAGACATCTCCAAGACCATAATTGTAGGCTGAATACTGCATCCTAATTGTCTCTATTTCTACTTCTAGTTTAAAGTGTATATTTTATATTCTACTTATATAGTGTTTATTCTATGTGTCTTATGTTTTTTTGCACTGTTAAAACTGGAGCCACGTCATCTCGTCTCTCTGTTTACTTGTACAGCATATAGCAGAAACGACAACGCTTTTTTCTCCTAAGTTTTTGAAAAAAAACTTCGTACACGTGAGCCCTTTTCCCTTTTTCAAAAATATCTCTGTCCACGTCCACGCCTAGTTTTCAAAAACAGCCGGTTTCAACGCTTCGTTTACACGTGGATAGGTGCAACTGCATAAAAATGTATCCTTTTTTAGAAAAACTCGGCTACGTGTGTACGGAGAGACTACAATCTGCTATTTTTTTACAATCCTTGGGCACATTTCTTTCTCCAAATGCAACAGCTTCAGACAAATAAAAGTTAGCAGAAAGTGAGCGATTATTTGTCATTGTGAACACAGCACAGCACACAGTGCACCACAACCAAATGTGACCTCTGCATTTTACCCATCCGTGAAGGAGCAGTGGGCAGGTGACATGGGCAACGCTCCGGGGAGCAGTGCTTGGGGACCTTACCTTGCTCATGAGTACCAGTCTGGGACTCGAACCAGTGACCTTTTGAACGTGGGGTGAACACCCAAACGTTACGCCACCAACTGCCCCATAATGCATTATGAATGCAGCGTCTATTACTAGCTACGTCATTCTGGAGGTAGTTTTTAACTTCTGTCCACCTGCTTTCACCTGCACAACTCATCTTAAGAAGCCGAAGTGACAGTGAAGTACAATGAACCAGACAAGAGTAATGGAAGTGAGCATCAACTAAAGCCCCCTGACCTGCTCAAATGAGACAAAGCTAATCAATCTCCCCACGACTGAGGCAGGAGCAGGGTGAGGATGGACCAGGGTGTTCGATTCAAAGGACAGTAATTGCATCATGACAAATGATGCCTTAGAAAGAATAGCAGATTGATGAACAAGACTGATCTGAATGAGCCTAATCATGAGAGCACTGTGAATCTAACAATAGTAGTTGTGACAGCAGCGCTGCTCAGGGCTCTGGAGGTGTTTGTGCTTTAAGTGGCGATCGTTTTTTTTAACCCCTGAATCTTGAAGAGATGAGGAGAGGAAGACAAAGCAAAAATCTTGATCACAGGGATATTCCACTCGGAGGATGTCGGTGATGTGTAGGGCTGGGTATCGTTGCTGATTTCCTGAATCAATTCGATTCCGATTCACAAGGTCATGATCCGATTCAATTCTCGATTCGATTCGATATCAATTTATTTCGAGATTTCTTTGCGTCAATACTAGTTTTGCTTGGTTATAAAATTAGGCGAGACGGTGATTTAAGCGGAGCAGCATCAGCCATGGCTCTGTTTAGTTTCGGTTTTGCCGGTCTCGCGTTTTTATAGCTCTCCTTGCGCGGTCGCGAGAAGTAGTGCATAGCCGCAGGAAAAGATCGATATCGTATTTTTCGAACGAGAATCGATATTGATCGTTGAATCGATTTTTTGAACCCAGCCCTAGTGATGTGACAGTATGGGTGTTAAAATTAATCACATAATCGATGCGTTGCGATGCAGACGTGGACGATTCTGCATCAACGCAGTGGCAGAGCATAATCGATTATATCGGGGGTTTTCCAACCGGTGGTCCGCCGCCTCCTGGTGGCCCGTGGCATCATTGCAGGCGGTCTATGACATGCAATCGGGTTTCATTACTGAAATCACTTTTAATTTATTTTTCAAAACATTTCCAGATGGTTCGGCCATTTTTATGAATAATGAATTGAATGCAAATACCTAAAACATAATAGGAGAAATACTCCCCCCGAGGACAGAACCCCTGGTTTATATTATTACGACACGGCATGGTAATTTTCTGGCTACGGCATAAAAATTCTAGTTAAAAAAGAGCATCACCCAATCTGCGATCCATGCCCAAGCTGTGTGCCATGTGAAGTAATGTAGAAAAATTGATGGGATGCATCGTGATGTGTCAAGATATCGTATCGAATCGAATCGTGAGACGAGTGAAGATTCACACCTCTATGTCCTAAGGTTGTCTCAATCCCACTGATGATTCAAAAGAGGAGCAAGTTTAGTTAGTGTATTTGTGTGTGTGTGTGTGTGTGTGAATGTGCAGTAGGGAGGTGAGAGATGGAGTCAAATGAAAGATGGCCCGCTCATCCTTGAGTTCTCTTTGTCACGTCTCTGCCCACATTAGCATGCGCTACCCGGTTGGTCCTGGGCGATACCCACAGAAACTTGAATCCTACCATAATTACATTCAGCAGAGGTGCAGTCTTCCTATCTCTCGTTCTGCAATATAATCCCTGTCCAGTTTTCTAATAAATCTCTCTCTAAGTCAACAGAAGACAGAAGTTCACAGTGGCAACAGGCCCCACATCAGCAGTGACGGTAGGATTCATTTTTAGGCATCTACTCTAATAACGGTCCACTTTTTGCCAACTTTTCTACATATTCCACTTTAAAAACCATAGGATTAAATAACCCTAAACACTTACACACATTTTGGCTCAGATATGCACGAGGAGCTGATTAATAAGAACCCATACCATTTTGTTTTCAAAAGTGGTTATTAAATGCTTACATACTTCTTGTGGTCAAATCATTTGACTCACAGAGTAGACTGTGTTTAACCCTCCTGTTATGTTGCAGGTCAATCTGACCCATTTCATATTTTAAAAATCTAAAGAATAATAGTTTTAAGTATTTATTTCAGTATGAAAATTCTTGTGCTTGGCTCAATAAGGGTAATCAATATATAAAATAGAAATGGTTCATTTCACACACGTGCAACACCCTCCTACATGTTTGTATTACATAGATACTGTTCGGGTCAATTTGAATTTAAAATAATCAATGTCATGTAAAACCATTGTGTTTTATATGTGGGTCTTTCCAATGTAGATTAAACAAGATTTCAAATGATTTTTTTTAAGAAAATGAGTGAATTATCCTCATTAAATCACGATCTGTGAGAGGTAAATAACACCATTACACCAAATATTGATTGAAATGGTTAGTAACATAGTTAATAATGAGATATAAACAATGTTTTTTTGTGATTTTGTTTTGTATTCCTGATACCTTTATTTAATTAAACATGCCCCAGGTCAAACTGACCCAAGAACATCATTGGTGTTCCTGAGAAACGAACATAACAGAAGGGTTAAGTTATTTTGTAATCGCACCCAAGGCCTAAAGATTGATTTATTTACGCTTTTCTTTATATGTGACTCTGCACGGCAAAACCAGTCGCTTGTTGCAACGGAGGTTTCCGAGAAAAATGACTGTTTATGTTGCGTGGGGTAAAATTGTGGATTTTTTGTTTTTAGTGTTTTGAAACAGTGGAAGGTCTATACTGTACTGTTGTGAATAAATTCTCGCTGGAAAACTTACCCTTTTCCATCCTAAAAACGCAGGACTTTCTTGGAGGTGAGAGGAATTCAATTCCAGCAGAATGTTAAAAGTTTTGCTTTGACCGTTTATTCGAAACCATTTCATCTCCCGAAGTTCAGTTAACTCTAACGAGGTAGGCTATCCGTGGCTGTGGAATGCAGCGAGGGTTAATGAAATGCAAACGAAGCCGCTGAACAAGCACTGCCGCCTAGAGTGTTACGGGCGATAGTCAACTTCGAAGGCAGATTTCTCCGCTTCTCACTTGGTGTGACAGGAGAAACCCGACTCCTTTGAACGTTGATATCTCAGTCATATGTCATCCGACACCTCTATAGGTATCGCTTTTGAAGCTTGATTTATGCCCTTTCATGAAAAAACATAATTTTGAAAAGTTTACTGGTTTTTTGCTGCAGACAAATTAACTGGCAGGACTTTTGTAGACTACATAACAACAAAAAATATAGTTGATGACTCACCATGAACCTCTTGCCTTGGAGAAACTTTTGTCTGTTCTGCAAAGAAGAAGAAAAAAAGTATATTGATTTACTAAACACATTTTACTCAGCAGAATAGTGTAATAATCATTTTGGACACCTACTAAAACTCACTGGTGTCACTTCAGACTTAATTTCCACTCCCTGGAGTCTTTAGCATTAAGAGCCAACAACCCTGATGCCCTTTTGCATGAAATATTTAGGCTTGTGACAAGACGACAGCAGGCCCACCGAGCCAAACGAGGTCTGTCATGGTAATGCACAAGCACTGAAGCACAGCCTTATTGTGAAAAGGCCACTGCCAGCTGGACTTAATTGAAAACCGTAAATATTGGTTCCATCTTCATTACATTGTGCAAAGTGGAGGCTGAACATTTCAATACTTTAATCTCATTAGCGCAGATCCACAGAGGCATTATGCGTTTTGCCGGTGAGCGCTGTTGTATTTAACGCAGGCATAAAATATTGAGCGAGGCGTCCGGGGTTCTAGAATGTTAATGAGACTGTCCAAGGACATTACAGCTATTAGGAGGCCACACCAATGCTTTGAGGCAGCTGGCATTCTGATCCAATCCCATTCATACACCTCACACCCCACAAAGCACAACATGTGCTTAGAACAAAGTGGTAGACGTGACAATAACGAAGGTTAGAGCCGGGCTTCAGTGCCCTTGTCTGAAAAGAGAGAAGAGTGTCTGCTTCATTTAAAAAACATTTAGTAAATACAATGGATTTAGGTCTTAGAATATAATGTGAATTCAGAAGTGAGGCATTTCTGTAGAACAAGTGCCTTCTAAAGCTGAAATATACTTGCTGTTAACTACGTGACGACAGTCATGATCTGTATCCCGCGTTTTGCGCCGTTTTTGTGCACGACTCGCAAAATTAACGGAACGTGATATCGGAGATGCAGTACTCGCGTAATTTATAGGGGCAGTGTTAAGTAGACATGCTTGTTTGAAATAACAGGTGACGATTTTAAGATACAGGTATTCATTCATTTATTAGGTTTGTGGCCTCGACACTGACCCCTGCTGGTAAGCAGTACACGCTACAGAGATTGATGACGCATTGTGCACGGACGCTAAAGTATATCAGCGCAACGCTATCAACGCAATTCAACTGTGTACGGATACGCATACGTAGATCACGGCAAGTATATTTCAGCCTTAACTTGCCGTTATGGCGAGGTGCATTGAATAAATATGAGGTACAATTGATCTTATAGGGTCAATTTCCCAGTCGAGGACTAAGCCTAGTCTTGGACTAAATTGTAGTACTAATGGAGATTTACCATTCAAACCCAAAGGTAGTCTATGACTAGGCTTAATCTTCGACTGGGAAACTGGCCCATAAAGTTCAACACAACTTTTGATTTGATCTTAACACAGACTGTGAACTCTTCCTGTCTGTCATCCATTTGTATGTTTCTATTAGAGATGGGCCGATATTTTTTATGTCCGATACTGATACCGATATTGTAAATTTGTATATCTGCCGATACCGATACAAATCCGATACAGGCACAGTCTTTTTTTAAACATAAAACAATGTTTTAAAATGTCTGAATACATGACTGAGATTATTGTTATGCTTGAGGAAATGCTTGATTTAAATACTGTTTTCCTACTAAAACAATGTAATAATTACACACACGTATATGCCAAATTATTTGTTCTCAAAAATTGTTCGTTCAGACATATAAATATTTATTCTTTCTTACTGATTACACTATAACATTATAAAATTGAAAAAAAAATTGATCAATTGAAAATGAAATACTGAAGTTTGTCATTTTGAACCAATTTGGCCTATAAAATGAGCTGCTTTTGTGGAGAACTACATTTCCCACAATCTTCTGCCCGCGCCCCGGGGCCGCGTCACAATGAAGCGTTGGGCGCGTGTTCCAGAATAAACGATGGAAAATCTATGGGAAAATCTAAATAAACGGACTGGAGCGTTTTAGCGAGTAACGGCGCTCATGCGCGCGCTCATTAACACAGCACGTGTTTACATCGCGAAAAATGTCGAAAAATGTTTTTATGGATTTACTTCTGTTTTAGTGCAGGAACATCTCACAAATACTTTCACATGCAGAGGGATCAGGTCTTGTCTTGTGTGTCACTATTAAGCGTCCGTGTGAAATACAAGCGGAGCTGCTCTAGTGAGTAAAATGAATTAAACCAAGCTTCAATTCCAGAAAATTGCCTCGACCATTTTTTGTAATAGAATATTCGAGTTATTGGAACAGTCGTTTCAGCTCAACTTTACCGCAGTGCCACTTCCCATGCATAACGAATTGAGCGTACACGCATTTACGGATCGGCTCCATAGAACGGCCCAATGGAGGCACGGTGGCGCAGTGGTTAGCGCCGCAGCCTCACAGTGAGGAGGTTCTGGGGTCGGCCATAGGGCCGTAGGACCTTTCTGTGTGGAGTTTGTGTTGGCATGGGTTTCCTCCAGGTGCTCTGGTGTCCTCCCACAGTCCAAAGGCATGCAATATAGGTTAACTGGAGACTCTACACTGGCCCGGTAAAGTGTGAAAGTGAGTGTGATTGTGTGTGCCCTGAGGTGTGTTGGCGCCTGTCCAGGGTTCCTTGTGCCTTGTTCCTTTAAGTTCCAGGGAGAGGCTCCAGTCCCCCCACCTGGAATTTTCAAAATTTCAAATATCCAGAATTTAATTTTTTTGCATATTGGTTCCAAACATTGGTTATCGTCCTCGTTAACCAGCAATAAACGGTATCAGTATCGGTACTGGCCCTGAAAAAACAATATTGGTTGATCTCTAATAATATATATACTGTATATATTGGGGCTGCAACAAACGACTATTTTTGTAAACGAGTAATCTATCGATTATATCGATTAATCGAGTAATCGGATAGAAAAATATAAATGAAAATGACAATACATTTGTTATTAGGCTTATTCTACTGTGAGTAGAAGTTAGTCAAATACGCTTTATGTTGCTGTATTCAATTGAAAATGAAGAAACTTGAAGTTCAAGGGTCATTTTGAATCAATTTGGCCAATAAAATGAGTTGCTTTTGGCCTTTCTGGAAGAGAACTGCATTTCCCACAATCCCCTGCCCACGCCTCGGAGCCGCGTCACAATAAAGGGTTCAGCGCGTTCCTGAACGAACCATGAAAAAAATCGATGGGAAAATCTTAATAAATGGCTGTATTGTGAGTAGAACGCTGGTTGTTGTGGTTATTTATCAGCTAAATTACGCGTTTTGTCTGTAATAAAGGGGACGTTTTGACGGAAACGGAGCATTTTAGCGAGTAATGGCACTTACAAACAGCGTGCGTGTTTACATGGCAAAAAATGTCATTTATGCGTTTTCATGAATTTACTTCTGTTTTTGTACACGGAATATCTCACACATACGTTCACATACAGAGGGATCTATTCTCGCCTTGATCGCGCCACTGAAAATATTGTGCGTCATTAATAAGTGTCTGTGTGAAACGCAAGCAGCGCATGCTGTAGCCATTTAAATGACTTAAACGAAGCTTCGATTCTAGAAAAATTGCCTCGACCATTTTTTGTAATCGAATTATTCGAGTTATTCGAATAATCGTTTCAGCTCTAGTATATATATATATATCTCATGATTGCTGGTTAATGAGGTTTTTTCTCATACATAAAAGGGAAAAAAAGGCCTAAAGATTGTTGCATACTACATACTACATTGAAGTGTGCCATAAATACAGTAAAACACTAACACAACTACCACACTGTGCATATGACCAGAGGTTAACAGAAAATATGGGAAATATAGCATGGTAGTTTTTCTCAGCTGCCAGCAGATGGCTCTGGACTGTCAACTGACTTTTTCAACATTTTGATCAGTTCCTGCAGGGCGATTTGAGGGAGCTGACTTCCAAAATTGAGGGTAAAAGTTGCTGTTAAGACACGATTAGGAAGCAGTTTGTCTCGCCCACTTTCTAACCTTTCGCCGTTCAAGGCAGAGGCCCAAAGCTGACCTCAGACCGTTGCTCAGCCTGCTGACCCGGCTGTTTACATCCTCTGTGCTGTCAGTGTAAACGTCAGAGCTCTTCTGTACGGGACGAGCGTCAATCAAAACACTGCTGTGTTCACATGGATCCTGCTGACAGCGAGGAAAACAAGCACTGTTGTGTCAACAGGGCGAAACAACTGCCCGGCTCCAATAGTTTCCATTTTAATTCGAGAGAAACACCTTGTCTCATGTATTTATAGAATGTTATCACACAGTTTGTATTAATTCATCATCTAAGTTTTCATTGCTAGCTGAATATTTTTTGGAAAAGGTAGTACACTCTAAGAAAAACTGGTTTTACCAAACACTACATTTGAACAAACTGAACAGATTATTACATAATAAACACGTACAGATACAATTTACACTAAATCCTTCATGATCACTTCACGATAAATGTTTCTGCAAAGAACCAATGGGTAAAAGGGTCTTTGTAGAACCAAAGAAGGTTCCCCTACGGCGTCACTGTGAAGAACCACTTTTGGTTCTATTATTTTTAAGGCTGTAGTCATCGTACTAGACTAGGCGTACTAGAATGTGTAAAAACCCCTGTCAGAGTTAGTGTCAGTGAAGATCCGCGGTTCTGATGAGCTTCTATGACACTATAGCAAGTTCTGCTTGAAAGTTTGTTTCAAAACACTGAGAGCAAGCCACAGGTACATATTTAACCCTCATGTCTACAGTAATTCACCATGAATGTCACTACGGCAGAACACAAAAACATTTACACCCTTATTTATGTATACACAGAGCGCTTAAATTAGTAAAAAAAAAGTGAAACACAGTTCAGTTCCATATGGAAAAAGACTCTTGATTCACCTGCGCGTTCACGATAACCATCTAAAGCTGACATTAACAACTGCACACAGAAATGGGATTTAATTTAATTTAACTTCACGCATATTTCAACTGACTGCAACATCAAAGTTTCCAACGTGTACAGTCGCCAAATGGCGACCCGCAGGCCAGATCCGGCCCGAGCAAGCGATATACAGGTATCTGACCCCTCACGTCACACTGGCCATCTGTGATTAGCGATCTCGACGTCAGTGGGTTGGCATCTCCGCAAGTCATTAAGAGTGAGTGAAATCTTAATGATAACAGTTGTGATAACAGACTTTGAACTTACCGGACATTAATATATTAATTCCTCTGTATGTTAAATTAAATACGCATTAGCGCTCGCGACTCTCATATGGAACGGCATCATGTATAAAAACGTAGTTCTCATTTCAGAAAGAACAGAAGCAGCTCATTTTATACAATGAAATAAAAACTCTGGAGGCAACAAAACAAAAGTTGTGTTCTTACTATTTCCAGTAGTTATGTCTACAGCACTTTTATAGTACATAAAGCTAAAACGAATCATAAATAAATCATAATATTGTTTATTAATAATGTTAATATCAAGTAATTTATTAATAACTGTTCATATTTATGTGTATGGGTGTTGGGAGATGTGACGTGGATTTGTTGGCCATCAATCTGACTTGCTTTACATAACTTGGTCCTTGGGGAAAGATAATTGGGGAGCACTGGTGTGTATCAGAATTTTAACGTTGCCATGTTCTCGTCATTGTCAATGAAGCACTAACAGATCAACACGGATAAGGAACGTCTGTGTGTACCTCTGTGTGTACAAAGAGGATATGGAGAAAGATTCTGTACCATTAAATACAGATAAATGAATCATTTGTAATTAAGGCCTGATATTGTACAAAGTATCTGCGCAGTTGCACCCAAACCAGACATCTTCGCATTTACACAAAAGCACATTAAAGGCCATTTTCCCGCCTTTCAAAAGAGCATTATTACAAAGGACAATGACAGCTAATTGGTCTCTAAAGGCAGAATAAATTTTTCAGTGCAAAGTGAGAGAAGACGAATGGATGGAGGGAACAGATACAAAACTGACACCTCCATAGTCCCTTTCACATTCTGAATTACCAAAAGATTAAAGAGTCTCACAGTAAACATATGCCACACGTTAGAGCATAAAGTATGTGGAGTGACTTGGGTCATCCTGGACTTTGCTTCATTTGATTTTGGTAACAACACGGTACATACGGGAAAGGAAACCTTACAAACTACAAATCCAAACTGTTAACCCTAAGCGCAGGCAAAATACGGGCCGTCGTACAAGAACGGCATGAAGCTTTGTCACCATCGTCAATACGGGTCAGGTCGAAGGTCCCGATCAAACAGAAACAGCAAGGCTACAAACCCAAAAAGCTTTAGAGAGTCGCGTCAATGATCACTAACGAGAAAGATAAAAAGCTAAATCGGTTTTCTTTGCAGTGCCGCTACCAAATCCAAATCCGTACCAAGGACGGGCCTAAATATTGAGCACTCTGAAACAGTACGCCGCCAGCTACAGCAGGACTGCGCTCTTCAAAGTGGGTCCTTGTTGCACGAATAAAAGGGCAGGGCAGACATGTTGCTGTCTTTGATTCTCATTATTGCCTTGACGGCGGGCGTTATGAGGGCCCGCAGCCTCGTTTAGATCCGACCTTGGGAGCCAATGCTAATTGAACAGCTGCAAGAGAGGGTACAACACTGCTTTTAATAGAAATATTCTCAGTTTCGGCCTTTCGTATCGACAATTTCTTAAGCCTTACTAAATATTGCACAAGTGTTGGCTTGTGCATTGTGCTCTTACGCAGGCATACATTTGCACATGCTCAGGCACACACATAAACACACATTTTAAAGAGTGGCTACTTTCTTTCTTACCCTCCATACGCTCCAAAAGTGAAGCTCCTCTTCCTATGAGCCATGATGTGCAATACATGCAAGTCCTCAAACCTGCAAGCTCAGGACGTCTCTCTCTCTCCCTCCCTCTGTGTTTCTCTCTCTTCCAGCTGACTGAATCTGTTTGCTGTTGCCCTGCACCTCAGTCTTGGTGTCCCTCCTTTACTGCCCTCCCTCCCCTCCTCCCTCTCTTCCTTCCTCCCTCCCTCCAGCTCTCCCACTCTCCACCTGAGGAGAGTAGAGAGGTGTGACCAGTCATACCACTGTCCGTGAGCGAGAGCAGGTGCGTGCATGGGACCTCAATGACTCCCAGTCCGGGATAAGTGCAAAAGCAACTCAATCTCTCCTTCATCCGCTGGGCTTACCTCTACTCCGAGCCAGCTCTCAGCCATGGGGTGGAAAAAATGGGACGTTGGCGCTAACTAATGGAAATCCAAACGGGTGACGCCTCTCAAGGATAACCGGGGCGGCGGAGTGAAATAGTACGGCTGCAAACTTGGAGGTTGAACATTTGCAAAAAGTGACGCGTTGCTTGTTAGAAAAGAGCGGCAGGCTGAGTCATTTGCAGAGATGAAATTGGCATTGTGATCTGAACTGTTCCACAAATGCAAATGTCAGTTTGCAAAGCTGTTATTTCACGCTCAAATATGTTGAAAGACGCACACACACACACACACACACGCACACACACAGCCTCTGGTAACCCCAGCCATGGGAGGATGGGGTGTTTACACAAGTGGCCTCAGTCTTATCTCACCTCACATCAGCTGACAGGGACGTGTGTGAGAGTGTTTGTGTTTGTGTGAGTGTGTGTGTGTGTGTATTTATGAGTGTGAGAATGTATTTCCATTAGTTCTCGTTACTTTAAAACACAAAAAAGTTATATGATAATTCGATAACTGCACTTAAAAGACATGTACCTCTCCAACGATTTAACAATAATGGTTAATAACAACCAATCAATTTTGTTAGGTCCACTTTGTGTCCTCTGAAAAGAGGGAGTCAGGACTCTCGTCCTCCGCTGACTCTGGATTCCATTAGATTTGCCTGGAACGAATTCTGCCCACTCAGGCCCTCATAAATGAGATCACTTTCCATGTCCTTTCCAGAGTCCATGCAAAAGGTGATCGGACATTTGTGCCGTGTTTCCCATCAGAGTCCTCAACTCACCCCCAGGGTCCAAACCCCACGCATGTGAGTTTAACAGTAAACAGCAAACATTCCTCCATAAACAACTCTTCAGATCCAGGCAATGCATTAAAGTTCCCGTATTATCCGTATTTCCACCAAGTTAAAACAGGTCTATGAGCTCCACTAAACATGTCTCTGCAGTAGTCTGCTGTAAACACCTCTCAGATTAGGCATTTTCACCTGCTTTTTACTCCTCTATTTCAGTCCCTTTCAGAACAGGCTGTTTCTCATTAGTATTCCTAAATGCAAATGAGCCGCTGCTGGCCACGCCCCTCACTCCGGAACTGGGTGTAGTGTAGACGGCACGGCGAGAGTTTACCTGACGTAATAATCCACATGGTGCACATGGTACAGACCATCCATACAGCCGTACACGTTCAACACAACACTCCGCCGCTAGACTTCTTCACTGTGATTCCTACACTAGCGCTGGGGAGAAAACATGGCGGATCAGGAAGCGCTAGCAGATCTACCTGGTGGGCGGAGCTTCTCAGATAGGAGGTGGAGTTATTCATATGTCCCCTACTGTGATGTAGAAGTAGGAGAGAAATCTAAACATCTTGTTTAAGCACACGATTTCTGACATTCCTAAATGAATACTAACACAATTCACCATTTTTATCAAACTTACAGTGTGTGTGGAGGCAGCACAGACCCAAAAGGATGTCCATAGAGCAGAAAACATGAAATTTCTCATAATATGGGAACTTTAATGCACAAAACATTTTACAGTTGATTCAATTAAAGTAGTTGGTGCAGTTAGAGTAACGGTTAGGGTGTGCGCCCCGTAATCAGAAGGTCGCTGGTTCGAATCCCGGATCGGTACAGGTACCACTGAGGTACTCACGATCGAGGTGCTGTCCCTATGCACTATGGATGGGTCAAATGTAGAGGTCACATTTTGTTTGTGGTGTGTTCACAATGACAAATAATAATCACTTACTTTCACTTAAAAAGTCATATTTGTAGGGGCTGAAACAGTTTGCAGGTCTTGTGTTAGATTAGCCAGGCTAAGAGCTGCTGCAAATAATGGAAGTCTGAAACCACAAACTTCGTTACTTGGTTACTGGTCCCGGACCAGTAAAGGTACCACTGAGGTACTCAGGAGAAAGGTACTGCTACTGTTAGCAAATGACAAGTCACTCTTTTTGTATTTTCTGGCATAACCTTGACAAGAATCAACTAAGCACGAGCACTCAGACGTCAATATTTACATGAACGTGTTGCTCTCATACGTTACGTCTGTGCTCGAAACAACTGCTGGCAAATAAGAAAAAAATCCTTGACCACGATCCAATAGCCCACTTATTCACTGACACACTCCGAGTTAAAATGTAACTGCAGTACCGTGGAGTGAGTCTAGGACACGCAAAGTCACTTTCATACCACAAATAAATAGGAGGCGGTTCAGCAGTTTGGTATTTGACCTCCCGCAATCTCCCGGACAGACGCGTCTAGACAGTGTGGAGGTGCGTAATCCCATTTAAATGCCACCACCACACCACCAGGGTCATTCTGTCGGTCTCACATCAGAGCTGCACTCACTCCATTACCTTAATAATAATCATTTAACTCCAGGCAACTATACATTCAAAACTACTAATGGTGTGTAAAGGGCATGACGTCTCAGCGTCGGTAAATAGTCTTTAAAGATGAATTCATGACGAGTTTTGGTGTATATAGGGTAAGGTCGTGTTGTTGTGCAAGCACATGACTGATGACATGTACATACAGTATACTGTAAGTATTATGATCCTTTTTAATATGCATGAAGCAGTAAGCGTCATGTTCCAAAAATACATGGAGAATTGATGAAAAGTCAGACTTTTTTCATTCAATATTAGGGATGCACGATAATATCAGAAATCGGTCGATAATTTTAAAATTATCTTTACTTTTAACATTACTTATCATTTATCATTACTTTTTTAAAGTCATCGGCATCGGACTGATGCTTAGATTTCCCAGATATTTTCAGCCGATATTTAATGATGCATGTATTGTACGTTGGAAAGGCAGCACTTGTGCCAGCCATGTCCACAGGCCCGCGCCTTCTGTC
The DNA here is from genome assembly GCA_032718565.1 of Distichodus sexfasciatus. Lineage (NCBI taxonomy): Eukaryota > Metazoa > Chordata > Actinopteri > Characiformes > Distichodontidae > Distichodus > Distichodus sexfasciatus. The sequence continues at coordinate 1,436,634 of JAVGVS010000059.1, read as the reverse complement.
TAAAAACGTATGGTGCTATTTTATGCCATAATTCTGAGCACTTAGCAAATGTGAACTCACACATAGGCAGCATCCTGAGCTGCGTACTGCCACACTTAATAGTACGGTAGGTAAGTCGCTCTTATCTTATCTTATCTTATCTTATCTTATCTTATCTTATCTTATCTTATCTTATCTTATCTTCTAAGTGGTAGTATGCGTCTCAGGAAATAGCCGGGGTTGTAGCTTAACGGCTCTCTACGCACTAGGTAGTGCACATGAAGAGTCACACATGGCCTATTTGACTTGGTGCACTACATAAGGCGGGAAGTGACTTTTCTTAAAATGTTGTGCACTACGCTAGAAATGTTCTGCCCTCGCTCCACTCTGCTTTCACGCTCGCTTGCCATGGCACTGTGTTAGAAATGTCAGAGCTATGGCGTCATATTTGTGCCAAAATTTTGAGCGGATAGTGGAACTGTGATGACCAAAATATCCTGTCTTTATGCGCTCAACTCTGCCTTCCTCATTTATTCGTATCGGTATCGGCAGATGTAAGCATGAAAATATCGGATATCGGTATCGGCCAATAATTTCCTGATCGTGCATCCCTACTCAATATTCAATTATATCATTAAGTAAATTTTAAGTGCACCACAATGAAATGTGATCCTTGCATTTGACCCATCCGTCAAGGAGCAGTGGGGCCGGTGAGCCCGGGGAGCAGTGCTTGGGGACGGTACCTGGCTCATGAAAACCTCAGTGGTACCTTTACCCGTCCGGGACTTTAACCGTCCGTCATGGGGCCAACTCCCTTACCGTTACGCTACCGACTGCCCCATTTGAGAGTTGCAAGATACATTGAGGATATCAGTGAGGAGAAGTCTGACCTCTTAAAGCACCCCCCCATACCTGGAGACCAGGAATCCGCTGCTAGCATTTTATTGGTAATTAGGAGGCACTCCAGGAGAAGGATGCAATATTAGCACAAATAGGAGAAGCTTCTTTTAATCTTTTAATAACTACAAAAAATGTTTCCTTTTTTAAACATGACAGTGTATTATGAAAAGCTGTAATTTTACCCTCATGGGGGCTTTAGGGCTTCTTTTAAGAGCTTTCAGTTCATCTTTTTTTTATAAATGTTTTACCTCTGCATGCGTCCACACACACACCCTAACACACTAACACACACACACTGTGTTCTGCTGTCTCTCGAGACATGTCCTCTAGCAGAAGGTTACATGGAAGGCTATTTACCCCGGGTAATTTCAGAGACACAGCCAAGAAGCACATGGGGGATAATTAGTCAATGCCTGAAAGCGTCTTACTGACATAAGAACACACACATACGCACACACACACTCACTCCATTTTTCACTCACTCCAGCAGGTAATTCACCATCGACCACAGGAGGAAACAGTAATGAGTTGATGCTCGCAGAGACAAAGCAGCGTGGTTCCTGACCAGAGACAGAAATAAATTCAGAGTAGGCAGCGTGTGTAGGACCATTATTGAGACGCTTACCCAGAACAACTGTGACCAAAGCCTGGCAGTGAGTGTGCGTTTGTGTGGCGGGAGGCTCAATGTTGTTTTGAAAAAGGTTCTAGACCTTACCAAACGCCTCTCAGAAAAAAACATAAATCTTGCACTTTAAGGAGGAAACGCATCTAAAGCTGAGTGGGTGTGAGAGACAATCGATGCAGACGCTCAACGCCATTGGTTACAGAGGAATTATCACAGTCTTAAGGCTTCTCGTTATGCCTAACAATGCTCCCTAACTGATAAAATCAGACTCTCCAGGAGAATTTCGCGGTGTTGCGATCGAAACTATTAACGCAAATTCAGCCGCGAATTTATAACTACCGTGCAGTTTTGACCAATTACCACAACTTTTCCGCAATTTTTGACCAATCGTTGTCATTTCTCGCAAAGCGTTCACCATTCGCCAGGCAGACGCAGGAAACCTGTGTGATAAAAACACCTCACATTTACCTTCAAGAATAAATAAATGATTAATGGTTAATAAAAATCAAAGTAGTATTTTGAGAAATATTTTCAAATGATAAAACTTTGTGGCTCCAAGCAACAAACTATTTTCCTGTCCAGGGTTGGACCCTGCATGGAGCCTATAAGTTTCCGGGATAGGCTCCCATCCCCCTGTGACTCCAGGTGGGATTAAGCGGTTTGGATAATGAATGAATGAATAAATGAACATCATCCAGATTGTTTCTTCTTGAGAAAATATTATAGCAAACACCCACACAGAAGCCTGACAGTCTCTAAGCTGATAGTTTCTAACAAATATAAGAAAACTTCCAGGCTAGAGATGATGATGAAGGCTAGCGTTTTATTTAGCTGGATGAGCTGGATCTTATTTGTGCTAACTATAGGACTAAGAATGTGTCCAATTACTTACAGACTGCACTGCATAATAACATTTATTAGCGGCGAAGAGCACAAAAATATCTTTGAATAATGATTCCATTTCAAGTTCCAAGTACTCCAACAAAGCAGACTCGGGCAGATGGCGAGGAGCGAGGGGCAGCGCGCTTTAGATGAGAGAATAAACAGCGGCTGTGACGAGGGGAGGAGAGGAGGAGGAGGATGAAACAGAGAGAAGTGGACCACTGCTCGAGAGAGAGAGAGAGAGAGCAAGAGTTTTTAACAGAGAGCCTTCAGCAGAACGGCAGTTACCCAGCAACACACAGCATCTCTGCGCTCTCTCTCTCTCTCTCTCTCTCTCTCCTGGAGAGACGCTGACACATGCAACTCTGGCATCTCACCAGATTTCAGAACAGCAACAGAAGGATAAAACACTCTCTCTTTCTCATGCACTCTACTGTTTCTAGAACTCGAGCTTGAATCCTTCTAGCAGATTCACAGTAACGTGACACCGCAATTTACTGCTGCTGTCCAAGGTGCTGGAAGCCGAACGGAGAATAACGGTTACTTACGCCCTGGTCACAGACGAGAATCAGTTTCAGGGAGGCCTGCGTGGTTCATCTACATCAATACATCGCTTTACTGGTCAACGAGCCCACAGCATTGATTCAAAAAGAAAACACTGATCTGATGTCGTACATCTTGGATTTAAGCAGGAGGCTTATCTATCAACATCTTTCTACCTGAAACTAGGGCTGGGCGATATGGTCTAAAAATAATACCGCAATATTTTTAAGCTATGTCGCAAAACACAATATATATCTTGATTTGTGACCCGATCTGCCATAATGAGTCGGAAGTCGGCATTCTATTTATTTAGATACGGGTCGATTATGTTGAAAAACATCAAAAATATCGATTTGTCTTTTTTGGTCTTATATGAAAGAAAAGGTCTTCAAAATTAATCTGGTCTCCAAAAAAGAAAACTCGATATTTTTGATGTTTTTCAACATAATCGGCCCGTATCTAAATAAACAGAACGCCGACTTCCGACTCATTACGGCAGATCGGGTCACATATATTCTCTCTTTCTGGGAGAGAACTACATTTCCCACAATCCCCCGCGCATGACTTACCCACCCCTCAATTTGATAAAACAGTGCTCGCTCCCCCGCCCCATCCAGAACACTCTCTTAGGGCATGTGGAGTTTTGTTCTGGACACACGTCCATCGCTCTGAATCGTGCGCGGGGCATTGTGGGAAATGTAGTTCTCTCCCAGAAAGGCCAAAAGCAGCTTATTTTATAGGCCAAAATGAGTCCAAATTGCCTCAAAATTTCAGTATTTTTTTCCACTTTATAACGTTAGAGAGTGATCAATAGAAAGAAATACTATAGAAAAATGCATTTCTGGAGAGAATATATAGAGATATATGTTGTGTATCGCGATATAGCTTAAAAGCATTGCAATATTATTTTTAGGCCATATGTCAAATGATATTTTAGTTGATACAAAGAACTGGAAAAAGTTCAGGCTCTCAGTAGATTCTTAAAAAATTATTATTCTCAAAAGCCTTCATTAATTGGACATTAAAATATACAAACGCGTATCGGCTCTACGGCCTTCATCAGGGTGTGTAACAAAGAAGCCTAATTATATTTGCCTTCACATCAGGTTTGCAACACTAAGGGCCAAGATATACATAACGCTACGTGAAGCGTAGGCTGCTGCTACGCAAGCGTCGTACTGACTATACTTGCGCACATTTCGTTATTCTTGAGGATTCCAACAGGTGGCAGTGTACACTATAAAAGCGTCCAGTCCGCTGAAGAAGTAGAAAGCAGCAGTGCGGGAAAATATCGTCCGGATTTGCTGTGAAATGAGGGAAGAAAGATGTTGAAGATCAAAATGATTTGCATTCTGATGTTACCAAGGTGCAAAAAAGACGATGCTGACGTCACGTACCAAAACTTCAACACACTCCCACCCCGATTTTTGCTGCTACTGCAACTCGTGTTAATTTCTAGACCACACGCTCGGAGGACACGTCAAGAGAACGCTGTGAGCGCGTGGCAGCCATGATGCGTGCACGTAAGCGTTCTGGGGCGCGTTTCCCAAAAGCTTAGCTGCTAACTGTGTTTCTGATGCAACTGGAAAGGCCTTGAAGCGGTGCCGAGTTTGCGTCTGCCGTGTTTGCTGTCTGTGCTCTCTCTGCGATCCACACACTCAGCCTTATCGCTCTTCTGCGGTGACATCTTCAAAGCCCACGGCGGTGTTTCATGCTTGACTGTTCAGACTGACCAATCTCTCCTCCCTGCTGCGAGTGCGTGCGTGTGGACGCGTGTGTGTATCGTCGGGCCGCACCGATCTCTACCCCTACTGTGTGTTTGACCTCATGATGTGAGAGAACTCGGGGGGAGCTACGGGACCAATAGACATGAAAAAAACGATGTGTGTGTGAGTGAGAGGAGGACAAAAGAGAGAGGGAAGAAGGGGAGAGTGGGGAGGAGGGAGAGAGAGGGAAGAACACAGAGGGAGAGAGAAACAGAGAGATGGTAGTTAAAAATAAGTTAGTTTTATATGTTTTACATAAGTACCTTGCAGAGGAATTAGAACAGAATTAAATAAATTCAAATTTAAATTTAAATTCTTTCATTAATCGATTAATCTGCTGGGTTTTTTTTTAACAACTAATCAATTATTAATCGAATATAAAGAAAAAACAATTTCATTTCTAGCATTTTTTTATAAACCTGTTTCGATTTTTTTACTCTCTAAAATTCTGATTAATTGAAAATGAGGAAATATTGAAGGATTGGCCATTTTTATCCAATTTGCACTCATTTTGGTCTATGACTCATTTTTGACTTATTTTTCTTTAATAACTCCGAATCCCTTTGACATACCAAGACATCACACGTAGCGTCAGAATCACACGACCTTGAACTTGATGGACATTATATGATTATATGATTCTCTTGTATGTGAAAGTATTTGTGAGTAATTCCGTGCACAAAGACAGAAGTAACTGCGTAATGACTTTATTTCGATGCACGCTGTGTGTGAGCGCTCATGACTCTCACGTGGTAAAACGCTCCAGCTCAGTCAAATCTCCCCTTTTATTACAGACAAAACTACTCATATTTTAGCTGATAAATAACAACAGACAACCAGTGCCCTACTCACAGTGAGTGGTGCTTGGGGGATTGTGGGAAATGTAGTTCTCTCCCAGAAAGGTCAAAAGCAGCTCATTTCTATAGGCCAAAATGAATCCAAATCAGCTCAAAATTACCCAGAACTTTAGTATTTCTTCATTTTCAACTGATCAGAAAATATTTTTTCCATTTTATAATGTTAGAGAGTAATCAATAAGAAAAAATAAATATAGAAAAATCCATTATTTGTTATCAAATAATTTTATTTGATTGATACCAAAGGGATAAAGAAGTGTTTCCAACTGCACTAAGCTTATTGTTCTTCACAGCACTAAGCCATAGAATGTCTCCGCATAATAACAACTCTGCAAGTCAATAAAACAGACACTGTTCTTATTACTTCTAGTAGTTATATCAACAGTTCCAGCACTTTTATACTACATGAAGAAATATCTACAGGTGCAGGTCAGTTTTCATCAGAAATGTGCTGATTTCAAGACAGCGTCAGCATTTACACATCAAACTAACAAATCTGAGTAGCGCAGGACGTTCCGAACACAACAACATACAGCATGTATGACTAGCCACCCCACATACGCTAATAACCCTGAAAACAAAGGTAGAAAAACGTCCCAAATTCTCTTGGGGCTGAAAGGGTTTCACAGATACATCCCTTTAATTTACAGCCTGTCCAAGCCCCCCAGCCACAAATATAATAACATGAAAAAGCTGTTCCCATTGGATCATTTTAGGAAGATATCCAAACTGGCCCTAAATGTCAAAGAGAGACAGGACTGGGAAGCCCAAAATATTTTACACATCTCTCTGAGACAGCTGTAAAGAGAGGGGAGAGCAAAATGACAGAAGAACAAAAGCCGAGCAAAGAGGTTGGAGCAATACATGCCACTTTTATTCTAAATAATAAGTCCATGCCTCGGCATTATGCTTTTGGCTGCAGTCGTCATCTCTGCTCTGCTGTGAAAAAAATAGCCGTGGCGATGCCGGGGTTGCTATGTTGATGTGGCCGAGCCCAAAGCAGGGAGGGTGAAAGCATGAGATTACACTTTCCTGCCGTCCATCGTCCTCTCTAACTCGCCGCCTCCCAGTAACGACGGCATACGCTCTGCCGCTACTTTATTAGGAACATCCTTCTAGCAACTAAACTCACTAACAACATAAAACATGGCACAGTTTACGCCTTCAGAAGGTGTTTTTGGCTACGCATATCAGACACGCAATAACTAGAGGGCGAGCGATATTGGTTTTTAGGGCTGATAGCGATAGCGATAACCGATATGTGACTCTGCACGGCAAAAGCAGTCGCTTGTCGCAAATTTTCAAAATTGAGTTATTATGTTTTCATGAAAATTATGTTTGCATAAGTTGACTATCGCCGTAGCACTCACAGACGCTTGGTGCGGTCGCAGCTACGTTTGCATTTACGGTAGCCTACGCTGCATTCACAGCCACACGGATAGCCTACCTGCGTTAGGTTAACTGAACTCGGGAGACGAAGATGGATTCCGGAGAAATATCTTCACGCTAGTCAACCAGTGGATTTAGCGTAAATATTGAAGTAGAGCAGTCAAAACACAAACTTTTAACATTCTGCTGGAATTGAATTCCTCACCTCAAGAAAGTCACGTTTTTAGGATGGAAAAGGTAAGTTTTTCAGCAAAATTTATTAACAACAGTACAGTATAGACCTTCCACTGTTTCAAAACACTAAAAACAAAAAATCCAAACTTTTACCCCACGCAACATAAACGCTCGTTTTTCTCGGAAACCTCCGTTGCGACAAGCGACTGGTTTTGCCGTGCAGAGTCGCAAATTTGGAACCGATATGCAAAAAAAATCTAATCTCCATCTAAACACCAAGCTCGGCTGAAACCCTCCTCTCTCCTCTTCTCCTTCTTGGACCTCACGCTGCGCTCCTGTGTGGGTGTGTTGAGAGTGACCAGAAGACTTCAGCGCTGGTTGGCTAAGGCTCACGTGACAATCAGAGACTGTTGTGGGCGGGACATTAAATAAAGCAGACGGCACAGAGAGAAGAGACGGCAGTGGAGCCGGAGTAGTGCACCTCGTAATTACTTAATTTCAGTGATGATCAAAATTAAACAGTGATGCCGATAATCGGTTGACCTTTTCCAATAACCTAACCAATAATCTAATCTTTTTTTTTTTTTAATGTGGATTCAATAATGACACTGGATTGCATGTCACGGACCACCCGCAATGCCGCCGCGGACCACCAGAGGGCAGCGGACTGCCGTTAGAAAACCCCCGATATAATTGATTATGGTGTGCCACTGCATTGATCCAGAATCATCCGACGTCTGCATCGTGATGCATCAATTATGCGATTAATTTCAACACCCCTAGTACACAAGGTGTGTGTGCTAACTAAATTGGCCAGTGGTCAGTGTAGTGTCAAGCCCCAGTGTGAAAACTAGGCTTCAGCTTTAGCGGCCAAAACAAAGCACTAACGCATTTAAGACACAGTTGTTCCATCCAAAAGCGGGACATATGGACCACACTTCCCTGCAGCTCAACCTGGAACGCTCTCCAACTAGAACAACACTGACTTGAGGCTCTGAATTTGGAAATGCGCTGCAGATGGCTGGGCATCTGTCTCTTGTTGGCTGTGTGGCGTTCTTCCATTGTGTGGAGCGCGAACGTTGCAATTTCCCTGGCAGCGCGCGGCCTGGTTCGCAAGCGCACACTGACAGAGCACTTCTTCACTAGCAGCACAAGGACACAACACATCTACACCAGGCTTTAAATATGAGCCTTATGCCATGTCCACACGTACACGGGTATTTCTGAAAACGGAGGTTTTTCTATGCGTTTTGGCCTCTCGTCCACACGTAAACGGCGTTTTGGGTCAGTGAAGACGTTTAGGTGTGGACAAGAAAAAGGAAGATTTTGAAAAACGGAGCGTTTCGCGTCACAATGTGCATCGCTCATATGACGTCACAGTACGCGCCGTGTCTGCGTTAGGTTTTCATCTACAATGCAAGGCATGCTTTTGACAGCGTTTTTTGCGATTGCGTGTGGACGGAGATATTTTTGAAAACATGCTCGTGTGGATGCAAAAAAAAAAAAAAGGAAAACGTAAAATCTCCGTTTTCAGAAATACGTGTGGACGTGGCCCTAGTCAGTTAGTTAGCCTTCGTATTTAGTCAGTTAGGCTACGTTCACACTGCCAGCCACATGGTTCAATTCCGATTTTTTTTGCTCAGATCGGATTTGTCTATCTTGACGGTTCACATTCATAACTACAAGTGACCTGTATCTGACTGTAATGTGAACGCATCGGTCCTCCGCCATGCATGCGCACTCTGATACGTTTTTACACGGCTCAACTGCGTCACCAACAACAAAAAACCTCATATCTGTGGGACGACTCGTGGCATTAAAAATGGAGGCGTTAGTAGCTCACGCATGTATCGCACTTTGCTCTGGAGGATGACAAACAGTGAATCAGCTGTACACTACCTAAAGGGAAATATTAAATGATTAGATGAGACACCTCACATAAAGCCCAACGTTTAAGCAAACAATCATAGTTAATCCAGGTAGAAAAGCTCAGATTTTTGCCTAAACTCTCTCAGCCTTCTTTAAATTTAAGGTAGAAGGTAAACAAAGGTATTTATTTATTTATTTATTAATTATCCGAACTGCTTAATCCCAAACGGGGTCGCGGGGGGACCAACAAGCCACAAGGCGAGGAGCAACCCGGGATAGGCGCCAACACACCAAAGGGCACACACACCCACACTCCCGTTCACACCTTACGGGCCAATTTAGAGTCACCAAGTAACCTATATCGCATGCTTTTGGACTGTGGGAGGAAACTGGAGCACCTGTGAACACGGGGCGAGCATGCAAACTCCACACAGAAAGACCCAACGGCCCGTTCGACCCGGGGATCGAACCCTGGACCTTCTGGCTGTGAGGCGGCAGCACTAACCACTGCACCACCGTGTGTGGTGTAACGGTGTCGTAACGATGTAAAAATTAATGAATTAGTTTACTAGTTACTGAAAAAAACTAACGCTGTTAAGAACGCTGTTTATTTGTAACGCCGTTATTCCCATTAGGGCTGTGAGATATGGCAAAAAATTCATATTGCGGTACATTTTAAGCCCTAGGCGATAGACGGTATATATTGCGGTATACAATTAGATCTGTAAATTTCAATATAACTGTTACTTTAAAGTAACAATTCTGTCCTTGTTTGTGTAAAACATTAGCTTATTGAGTTTTCTTCAGTTCTACAGCCGTGTAAAAATATATTATTTAAATGTCTTAACTTTTTTTAGACCAAAAAATGTAAAAATTTGCACAAGGTGAAAGTGGCCCAATGCCCTTATCATTTAACTTTCATTCAAATGTAATATATAAATGTAAATATTTTACATTCATGTTTTTACTTAGTTCTTAGCTTTATTTATTTACTTTCTCAAATTTCTTACTTTTATTTACAATGACTTGCACAGTGTCACGAGGGAGCCAGGTGTTCATTTCAGCACATTACGCCTGTATAACTAAGCTTGTGGCAAATAAAGAATCTTCAATCATTTTAAAGGACGTTTCTGGCCAAATCCGTCGATCGGACGTGGCGTGTCGAGCGGCAGACGGAGCAGTTCCCTTGTCGAAACATACGGCCCAGGCCGGAAAAGTAATGGCGCATTCTTTGGCTTCTCTCATATTCAACAGCGTATATTTTGCAGATTATGTTTTTCTGCTCAGTATCCGAGACCCTAAATCCAAACCGTGCCCAGATTATGGACGTTGCACCGGTTTTATTAAGAGCTGCTCTTCTGTACACTCCCTCCATTTTCCGAAAACAAATGCCTCGTGGTGTGGTTTTCACGCATTTGACGCGACTTGATTACGTCATTTTCGCGGGCGAGGAGCGGAAATTTCAGCGGTATGCCGGTATGATCAAAATCTCTATCGTTGGCCAAATTTATATGGCATACCTTTTATACCGTTTATACCGTCCACTCCTAATTCCCATCAGTGCAAATAAGGCGATGAAAATGGATTGGGGGGCGGCTTGAAATGTTAAAGTGAGGAGTTAGGCGAGGGGCATGGAAAATATTCTTACCTACAAAAGGGCAGCTCTGCAGAAAACATTCGGGAACTAGTGTCCTACAGAGAGATGAAGTCATCTCTCAGAATTTTAGAGTGTTCAGAGAATTTTAGGAAGAACACAGTCCCAACGCCACCAAGCGTCCAGCCACCCGCTATGTTTACCTGCAGTGGGCTCAAGCGTTTAGATAAGTGGCGTGCCGACAGCGCTTCAGCGCTTGGAGAGCCATCAGCCATCTCGACAAAAGTGTGACTCTGTTTGTCACCAATTACCAAGAAGAGGTGTTAAAACACGCGGCAAATGAACTTACTGACCGCTGTCGGCACGGTGCACCGTTTCAGCGATTCCTATTCGGAGGCGGCAAGTTTTTGCATAATATTTCTTCTGGTGCATGAACATTTAAATCAGATCGATGCTGAGATTAGCATAATCGGTTGCTGTGGCAACACAAGCAACTTTAAAAAAAAAGTTACAAAGGGAGAGGGAGGGACGGAGTGAGGAAGGGAACGGCATCCGAAATGACAAGCGCACGTGGCGTAAACACAAGCGTTTGATTGAAATGATTATGGCTGATTGGATGTACACTGGTGCTTAACAAGGAGACATGTGGCATTCATGTGATTCTGTGCAGACGTGTCCTTGGTTTGTGCAGAAAGAGCAAAGAATGCAAGAAGGAGATGTGCATGCATGAAAAAATGATTGTGCATAACCGTGTTTGTGTGTGTGTGTGTGTGTGTGTGATAACAGTAGGGCTGAAACCAAAAATGATTTTGTTAATCGATTAATCTGCAGATTATTTTTTCGATTATTAATCGGATAAAAGGGGGAAAAAACTATTTCATTGCCAACATTTTTTAATAAACCAAACTGTTTGTTTCTATTTTTTTATATTTATTTTTTATTCTCTAACATTATAAAATGAAAAAAAAAATCTAATTAAAATGAAGAAATATTTTGGCCATTTTTATCCAATTTGCACTCATTTTTGACTCATTTCTGGGAGAGATCTACATTTTTGTAGTTGATTGAGTCGCGTCACAATAACACGGTGGACACGTGTCGGAATAATCACTGAAAAAATCATTAAATGTCTGTATTGTGAGTAGAATGCTGGTTGTTATTTATCAGCTAAAAATGAGTTTTGTCTGTAATAAACGGGAAGATTTGACTGAACTGGACGCTTTAGTGAATGACGTCCCTGAGAGAGTCGTGTTCTAACAAACAGCGTGTGTGTTTACATCACGAAAAATGTCATTCATGTGTTTCTACACTTACTTCAGTTTTTGTGACGGCAAGACACGGCACTGGTTCTCGTCTCCTTCTTATTCTTCTTTTATGGCGGTCGGCGTCCAGCTTAATGCTGCTTTACTGCCACTGTGGCTTTGGTCAGCTTACTGACCACACATTAGGGAGTAGCCACTGTACGTATGTGTATAATAACGTAGAGCCAACTAATCCTTTGTTAAATTAGTTGCCAACTATCTTAATAATGGATTTTAAACAATATAATCGATTAGTTGTTGCAGCGCTAGCTAACAGACAGCATGGAATGGAGGTGAAGATGTGTGTCCACTTGTTTGCAGTTGTATATCTTTTGGTGAGACCTGGCAGACACACTTGCACATGAACACCCTCAAGCACGCACACACACACACACACACACACCCCAAGAAGAACTCCATCCAATTTTCTTTCAAATCCCCTCCCTCCTGACCCGCAGGACAGACGTGTTTTCTCGGCAGCGGAGCTGGGTTATCAGGCCACTACAGCAGCTCTGCAGGGCCGAGTGAAGAACAGCCCGACTTAACAAAGCAGGACGGCTGGCAGCAGCTTCCAGCTCTTCTTCAACCTGCTCACATACGCTGAAGCAATCTTAAAGGGAGTGATTATTTGTCATTGTAAACGCACCACAGCACAGCACCCAGTGCACCACAGCCAAATGTGCCCTCCGCATCTGACCCATCCGTGAAGGAGCAGTGGGCAGCTGACATGGGGAGCAGTGCTCGGGGACGGTACCTTGCTCATGAATACCTCAGTGGTAGTTTTACCAGTCCAGGGTTCGAACCGGCGACTTTGGGATTTTGTAGCTTCTGTTTGTTCAAGTTTAATCTTCTTTTGGATGAAGACCTTCTTAACTGTGTTTGCAATGACAGTCTTGAGTATGTTGGGACACTTATCTATTGTGACATCACACGCCTGGCACACGCCCACACCGCCACTCCGGCACCAGGACAAACGCCGTTTCAGCACCAGGGACAACGATCGCTTGTCATCACCGTCGCCGACCGCGTGGAACCGGAGCACCACCCCTAACAACGCACGGCTGGAGCGACGTTACCGCCTCATTATGGCTCATTATGGAGAGGATAAAAGAACACGCCAAGGAGCCACACGAGGTTGGCAAGTGACACGCACTAAGGACGCCTGGACCCCGACCTCTAATGACCTGTGCTTTTCCCCTCAATCTCTCTCTCTCTCTCTTCTCACTCAGAATCACCCACCCTGACATCACCTACACCTGCACCACCCCATGACGATCTCCAACCTCGCACCGACGGACTTTCTTCCCCTCGGACTTCCCCCTCGCCACTAATTCAAATAAAAAGGAGCCCCTCGGGCTCGTGTTAACCTTGCTCCATTGTGTGTTGCCCATTATTCCACAGGTTCCCACCACACTATCAACTGCCTTATTCAAATCTCTCCACAGGTCATCAGTATGCTTTAAGTCTGAGCTCTGACTCGGCCACACGAGGACATTCTCAACCCGCTGTGTGACGTCTGATCGATGCTTTCATTTTGGATCAGCGCTATGAGCTTGTCGATCACTGATCTGATACACTGATGCAGTTCGATGTTTCGTTACAGCTCTAGAATTGACCTGAAATAAATGTAATTGTGCACTTTACACAAAGCAGAGACAAGTCGGGCGTAAACTGCAAAAATAATAAATGAACGCTGGCAACGTGCAAGTCTCTGTGCACGCATCCGGAATGTAAATGGGATACAAATGCAGTGAATTTGATGGAACTTGAATTGGCAAAGAGAGATCAGTGAAGTGTCCCAGAAGTGTCACAACACAGACAATCAAAGAACGAGTGTGACTTTGAAGATTTTAATGACCGTGCTAAAGTTATCAATGAACACAAGACACTGAACACAAGAATGTCATCTTTATACAAACATCCCGACCATAGAAATGTGAATGTTTTTGCAATCAGAACGCCTTTGTTACTTCACAATATAAATACAACACAGTAAAGACAACACATTCAACTGTTACCCACAGTTAACGGCTTGAGCCCGATCGCCCCCGGTACCGGGGCCAGAACAGGAAGGCTTTAAATAGTCGGTAAACGTAAACAAACATATGCATGCGGCACGTCAACGTCACCGATAGAATCTCGTCTAAAAATCTCAAACAATTCCAACACCAAACACATAAATAAACAAAGAACAAAACACGGCGTAGGTCTA
>JAVGVS010000059.1:1389361-1403473 GCA_032718565.1 Distichodus sexfasciatus | reverse complement strand
GATTAAAAGTGCTCTAAAAATATTTTTTAAATCAGGCACCGTCAACAGCTCAACTAAAGCTTCATTTCACTCACTACAGCGCTGCTTTGCTTGTGTTTCAAACGGACACTTACTGTATTAGTGGCCGCTGATGGTAATAACAGAGTTACAAATAAACGGCGTAGAAGTAGATCGATTGTGTTTTTTAAAAACTTTTTGAAATTTGCTTGTTAGGACTTAGTTTGGCTGACCTTAAGAGCCATGACAGCAGCTAAACAACCGATTGACTAAGGAAGAGTAAAATTTCATGGTAAGCCAATGAGAGGCAGAGTTGGGCGGGCGTTCACACACAAACACACACGGACAGTCGCACACACAACCCACCAAGAGACACACGCAGCAATGACGAGAGCAGAGAATTTCAAAGTAACGTTTTTAAACTGGAATTACAGATGTTACTGTTCCCCTCACCGAGATAACAGACAAGAACGTATATGTGAAATGTAGATGATGTCCAGGAAGAAAGTGTTTTCTCCACGTAGGTTGTAAACTGTTCTACTCTCATGAAGCACCTCTCATCGTCACACGCTTCCGTTTAAGGAGGGGGATCCACATTCTTTAACATACAGTACTGTGCAAATGTTTTAGGCAGGTATGAAAAAATGCTGTAAACAAAGATTGCTTTCAAAAATGGAAGTGTTAATCATTTATTTTCATCAATCAACAAAATGCAGTGAATGAACAAAAGAAAAATCTAAATCAAATCAATATTTGGAGTGACCATCCTTTGCCTTCAAAACAGCATAAATTCTTCTAGGTACACTTGCACACAGTTTTTGGAGGAACTCGGCTGGTAGGTTGTTCCAAACATCGTGGAGAACTAACCACAGATCTATAATCCTACAATTCTACAAAATAATATAAATGACTATAATCCTACAAAATCCCTGACTTTGTGCAAGTGTACCTATAAGAATGGATGCTGGTTTGAAGGCAAAAGGTAGTAACACCAAATATTGATTTGATTTAGAGTTTTCTTTTGTTCGCTCACTTTGCATTTTGTAAATTGATAAAAATAAACAATCATTATTTATATTTCTGAAAGCATTCTTTGTTTACAGCATTTTTTCACACCGGCCTAAAACTTTTGCACAGTTCTGTATTTGAACATTTTTTTTTTAAATGTAACGTATTAGTGACTTTCCCTGGTTACTAGTTACTTTTATAATGCTGTAACTCAGTTACTAAATTTTTGGGGGAAGTAACTAGTAACGATAACTAATTACTTTATTAAAGTAACCTGCCCAACACCGTTAGTGACAAACAACGTTTCCTATGAGGCGAGGTGGAGGAGACAGAAACGGCGGCCGGTTAATCGATGAAAAATATTGATACAGTTCTCGGTTAACAAAATAATCGACAGCTGCAGCTCTACTCTGTTCACGTAATCATCTACAGCCTGCCAAATTTTACCTGAAAAAGAAATCAGTCATGATGAGGACTGACACTGGCTGATTATACGACACACGAGCGCACGACTGCCTTAAAAAGCAAGAATATTTTCAGCAGAAGTGGAAACAGCAGAGCGAATCATTACAGACGCTTTGTGGAACACAGCAGATCGAGTTCCTCTTTCTGAAAGACGGGCCAAGAAGGAGTGAGCGCTGATTGACATGTTATGGGGATGTGGAAAGGGCACCTTAGTCTTTCTCGAGCATGACTCATGACCCCCAAGGCGTGTGTGTGTGTGTGTGTACATGCTAGTGTATACGCATGTGTATTTATATGCCATGTGTTTCACCTCTACATCTCGGCCTGCCTATGGCACTCAACATAAGTGTCTAGACTGCACACACACACACAACCAAGGACAAACAAGCAGCCACAGCTGATTTATATAACAGTGGCATTTAGATCGGCATCGTACTCCAAACGCACGGCAAAAAAGAGACAGAGAAAACAAGACACAACTGAAAAGGTCTGTGATTCTGGCCTGTAGCTTGCCTCGGTAGCGTCACCCGTCGCTAAAGCAGTGATGACTAGAGCAGCACTTTCCTCTGTTGTGGATTGCAAGTGACTGAAACGATTCCTAATACAAAGAGGCTCAATAAATCAGCGTCAGGAAGCGGAACGACGTGGAGCTCCATGTGCATCTTCACAAGTACATTATGCACTCGACTGGAACAAGAAACACTGAAGTCAGGCCTACACTGCAAAAAATCAGAAAATAAGAAAAGGACAATAAGAAAAAAAAGGTTCCAGAATCAAGCAAAATTATCTGCCAATATAGTGAGAAAATGTATCTTGTAAAAGTCTCCTAAAACAAGAAAAAAAATCTTTCCATTTTTTCATGTTTTTAGCTTTAATATTCTTAAAATAAGCAAAGTTGTCATGTATTTCTTAACTCGTAGTGGAGAACAACTCTTTTGTACGTTTTGCCAGCACACGAAAGACCACGTGACGACCACTCACAGTCAAACACTCACATCAGAAACGTTTCGTTTTGCACAAAAAAAGAATGTTTTTTGTTGTTTACAGATAAATGTTTTACCAAAGCAGAAAATGTTCTGCTGAACCCCAGCACTCTGTTGAAGTTGAATAACAGTCATTTAATGTGAAATTCCCTTCTAGTGCATTGTTCTTTTTTCCATCCACTCCATAATTAGACACTTTTTAGGTGAATAAATATGATTATAATGTAAAACACGGAATCCAGAAGAATAAAAATGGAAAAAACGGAATTCAGGAAAAAATAAAACGGAATTTAGGAAAAAACAAAACGGATTTCATAGGGCCCTTGTAGAGCAGAACGAGACCACTTTAATCACGCGGTGTTGAATAGGAAAATGGAACAGAGTTCAGCCTGACACAGCGCTTGGGCAGGTCTCGGCCACTCGAGAATTCCATTAGTGGCGAATAATAAATCGAGCCTTCTCAGAAATCAAATCACACGCTACAACCGGTGAATCCTCTGCCTCGTTTGCATGAATTTGTTTTGGCTCTGAACCAGTGGACGGCAAAATACCCACACACAAACACACACACACACAAACACACGTGAGTACACACTCAGCAGGAAACGGCATTAGGAGAGGTTAAAACCCACCCTCTGCACATAAGGCACAGTAGCCAAGCAGGATCTACCAAAGTGCTCTTATTGGCCGCAAAGCGTTTCAGATTCACCTCGTCTCACCCCGGTACCCCCACCTTCCCCCAACGTCTCTCCGTCCCTCCCTCGTCTGCCTCTCATTTATATGTGCATTTCAATGAAGCCCGAAACGAGCCCCTCTGGACATGTTTATATTATGACAAACGAATGGAGTTATCTTTGCATCAAAAGCACTGGGCCATTCATTACATCCGCCCCACAAATGCACATTGTACTTAAGGGTTTGTGGCTAAAAGCCTGATTCCCGGATGGCACAAGCCCCGTGACGCTGGACGTTAATGCCAAATGCGGCCGCTTTTATCTAATGCATCTATTAACGGCAGGGCCTTTTACCTGGACACCAGAGCCGAAGCTCTATTCAGCTAAAACGGAAGGCAGGTGGACAGCAAAAGCGCGAAAGAGAGAGAGAGTGAGAGAGAGATAGGGTGGGAGGAAGGTGAAAAGTGTGGGAGACATCAGATCAGCAGCAGAGATCAGCGCCAACGATAGTCACGTTATTTTATCTCGGTTTCATTTTACGCTGGACTGCTTTCGAGCGGCATGAGGGAATGCAGTACTACAAAGAGCGCTGCCGCAGAGAGAGGGAAAAAGAGAGAGAGAGAATCGCAAGCCCAGACACAGATAAGAGAGACTGACATGGGAAAAGGGGGAGCGTTTTGATCTCGAGCGAGGGCAAAACCGTCCGTCAAAAACATCAACGTTCCGGTCAAGCTGATAATGCTTGACTCGAGTTCAGAGGAAGACAAGGGAGGCGAGATAAAGAAAGAGACGCACGGATCAAACACAGGTCGGGCGGAGAATAAAGCGAGAAACCAAGAGAAAGGCGGCGGTGAAGCAGGGGGTGGCGTTCGCGGCCTCGGCCCTAACGCCCCCCAGCGGGGCAGCTGTGAGCAATATGTCTGCTCCACTGTCTCTCTGGGTTCTCTGGTTCGAACCATTACGCCGATGAATCATTACCCACGCTCCTCGGGCACTGTCCCCGACCACCTGGCGACAAAACCACAACTTTGTGTTGCCCAATTTTCCTCTCCGCTGGCATCTCGCTTCCCAGACGAGAGAAAGAGAGAGGTGGGGGATGGTGGGAAAAAGAAAGCAAGAGAGAAAGACAGAGGAAATGGAAAAGAAAAGACATATTACTCCTTCACTGCTCTCAAGATTCCATTCAATTAGTGATTTCATGTTAATGAACTGACGCGATATCTCGATGCGTCACGATTAGAGCTGAAACGATTATTCGAATAACTAATAATTCGATTACAAAAAATGGTGGAGGCAAATTTTCTAGAATCGAAGCTTCGTTTAAGTCATTTAAATGCGCCGCTTGTGTTTCACAAAGATGCTCATTAATGACGCACAATATTTTCAGTGGCGCGATCAAAACGAGAATAGATCCCTCTGTATACGAACCGTCCCCTTTATTACGGACAAAATGCATGTTTTACCTGATAAATAACCACAACAACCAAAGTTCCACTCACAATACAGCCATTCATTGAGATTTTCCCATCGATTTTTTTCATGGTTCATTCAGGAACGCGCTGAACCCTTTATTGTGACGCGGCTCCGAGGCGTGCGCGGGGGATTGATCGATTAATCGATAAAATAATCAATAGATTATTCGATTATAAAAATAATCATTTGTTGCAGCCCTAATCACGATGCATCCCATCAGTTTTTTCTACGTTACTTCACACTGCACACAGTTTGGGCAGCCATAGTTACTGCTGCTCTATTTAACTAGAATTTTTATGCCGCAGCCTAAACCTCCAAGCAGTATCATTATGGCAGAATCGTCTTCCACCGCATCGCTGCAGAATCGTCCATGTCTACATCATGATGCATCCATTACTAGGAGTGTTGAAATGAATCACATAATCGTTGTAGAGCTGAAACAATTATTCGAAAGAGGGTCGAGGCAATTTTTCCAGAATCGAAGCATCGTTATATTCACTGCGCTCTCTAGTGCATGCGCCGCTTGTGTTTCACACGGACGCTTATAAATGATGCACAACGTTTTTAGAGACGCGATCAAGACAAGACCCGATCCCTCAGTATGTGAAAGTATTTGTGAGATATTCTGTGCACAAAAACAGAAGTAAATACGTAAAAACCGCTCTAAAACGCTCCAGTTCAGTTTAAACGTCCCCTTTATTACCGACGAAACGCATGTGTTTCCTATAGATTTTCCATAGTTTATTCTGTAACGCGCGCTAAACGCTTTGTGACGCGAGGGGCGCGCAGGGGATTGTGGGAAATGTAGTTCTCTTGCAGAAAGGCCAAAAGCAGCTCATTTCATAGGCCAAATTGGCTCAAAATGACCACAATCTTCAGTATTTCTTCAGTTTCAATTGATCAGATGTTTTTCTTCAATTTTATAATGTTACAGTTTAATCAATAGGAAAGAAGAAATATAAAAAATTCATTTATTAAAAAAAATTACTCTATATTCTGATGGATAGCAAACGGATAAAGAAGCGTTAGAATGTAACGCCATAGATAATAAATAGACAATAATAGATAATAAAAACTCTGCAACTCAGCAATAAAACAATGTTCTTTTATTGTTCTTTCAGTTCTTTTATTTGACCTAAAGCGAAAAAAAAACGAGTCAAAAAAACGAGTCAGTTTTCATCAGCATTTACACATCAAACTATGAGCATGTATTGCTAACTTAACTCACACACTAGAATAAGCCTAAAAACTAATGTATTGTCTTTTAAAAAAAAATTAATTTATCAGATCACTCGATTAATTGATAAGAAAATCGATAGAATACTCAATTACAAAAGGAATCGATAGTTGCAGCTCTAAACCATTGCACTGCGATGCAGACATAGACGATTCTGCATCGACGCAGTGTCAGACTGTAATCGATTACGGGACCGCTGCTCTTTGACGGTCCGCGCGGCATTGCAGGTGATCCGTGACACGCAATTCAGTTTTTGCTACTGAAATCACTGTTTAAATCGTACTTTATCTGATTTAATTTTCAAAACATTTCCAGATGATTTGGGGATCACTATGAAAGATGAATTAAATAGTTACATTTATTCATAACCGATAAACCTGCATTTACAAACCACTAGGGCTGCAACAAACGAGTAATCGAGTAATCTATCGATTATTATATCGATTAATCGAGTAATCGGATAAAAAATGTAAATGAAAATGACAATACATTTGTTATTAGGCTTATTCTACTGTGAGTAGAAGTTAGTCAAATACGCTTTATGTTGCTGTATTCAATTGAAAATGAAGAAACTTGAAGTTCAAGGGTCATTTTGAATCAATTTGGCCAATAAAATGAGTTGCTTTTGGCCTTTCTGGAAGATAACTGCATTTCCCACAATCCCCTGCCCACGCCTCGGAGTCGCGTCACAATAAAGGGTTCAGCGTGTTCCGGAATGAACTATGAAAAAAAATCGATGGGAAAATCTTAATAAATGGCTGTATTGTGTGTAGAACGCTGGTTGTTGTGGTTATTTATCAGCTAAATTACGCATTTTGTCTGTAATAAAGGGGACGTTTTGATGGAAACGGAGCGTTTTAGCGAGTAATGGCGCTTACAAACAGCGTGCGTGTTTACATCGCAAAAAATGTCATTTATGCGTTTTCATGAATTTACTTCTGTTTTTGTGCACGGAATATCTCACAAATACGTTCACATACAGAGGGATCTATTCTCGCCTTGATCGCGCCACTGAAAATATTGTGAATCATTAATAAGTGTCTGTGTGAAACGCAAGCAGCGCATGCTGTAGCCATTTAAATGACTTAAACAAAGCTTCGATTCTAGAAAAATTGCCTCGACCATTTTTTGTAATCGAATTATTCGAGTTATTCGAATAATCGTTTCAGCTCTACAAACCACCGTATATATGTGACCCTCCACGGCAAAACCAGTCGCTTGTCGCAACGGAGGTTTCCGAGAAAAACGAGCGTTTATGTTGCGTGGGGTAAAATTTTGGATTTTTTGTTTTTAGTGTTTTGAAACAGTGGAAGGTCTATACTGTACTGCTGTGAATAAATTTCGCTGAAAAACTTACCCTTTCCATCCTAAAAACGTGACTTTCTTGAGGTGAGGAATTCAATTCCAGCAGAATGTTAAAAGTTTCTGTTTTGACCGCTCTACTTCAATATTTACGCTAAATCCACTGGTTGACTAGCGTGAAGATATTTCTCCAGAATCCATCTTCGTCTCCCGAGTTCAGTTAACCTAACGCAGGTAGGCTATCCGTGTGGCTGTGAATGCAGCGTAGGCTACCGTAAATGCAAACGTAGCCGCGACCGCACCAAGCGTCTGTGAGTGCTACGGCGATAGTCAACTTCAAAGGCAGATTTCTCCGTTTCTCACTTGGTGTGACAGGAGAAACCCGACTCCTTTGAATGTTGATATCTCAGTCATATGTCGTTCCATTCATTCCATATAGGTATCGTTTTGAAACTTGATTTATGAGCTTTCATGAAAACATAATAACTCAATTGGGAAAATTTGCGACAAGCGACTGGTTTTGCCGTGGAGGGTCACATATTTGTGAATACCCCTACATTTATTTGTGGGTTTTTGACGACTCCCTGACAGCGCTCGATGCACAAATGTGTTTTTTCAAAAGGTAGCCTATCATATGTCTCCAAAGTTTACAGCCAATCACATCAGCTGAAGTTCGAGAGTATGATTTAATGTTGACAACACTGCGGTACATTCGCGCATTGTAGTGGTCTCTTGGAGGGAATATTTAGTGAGTCAGAGGAAGCCGAATCCTAAAAAGGAGCCTAATATTCCAGATCTGTCAGCTGCAACATAACGAGCCACGGTTGATGAGCAAAAGAAACACCACAAACTTTAACGAAGTATTTCTTTAACTAAAATTCCCTCGAGAAATATATTTGTGAATGGTGTGATATTTATGCGATAATATCGACACTAAATTCTCTCCATATGATTGTGTGAGTGTGTGTGCCCTGCAGTGTGTCGGCGCCTGCCAGGGGTTGGTTCCCGCCTTGCCCCTATAGTTCCTGGGATCGGCTCCGGTCAGCCCCGTGACCCCAGTTGGAATTAAACGGTTTGGAAAATGAATTAATAATACAAAAATACTTTATTAAGCATATACTGTTTAGTTTGATTGATGGTCCCTGGGACAGAAGCAGTTGAAAACCTCTGAATTATATCATGATGACATTGCTTGGTGATTTTCTGGCTACAGCATAAACATTCTAGTCATAAAGAACATGCTGGTAGTAGCTACGGCTGTTCAAATCTGCGTGCAATGTGAAATAATGTAGAAAAATTGACGGGATGCATCGTGATGCACTGAGATACTGTATGGAATCGAATCGTTGACCTGATAATCGTAATGGTATTGAATCGTGAGACCGGTGAAGGTTCACACCTCTACTGATTGCGTGATTCATTTCAACATTCCTAGTTACTCCCTCCCTCTCGTACTCTCTCTCTCCTCAATTTTTCTGCTTAAGATGAAATTGGAAGGGAGCTCGTAAACAGCAATATGTCCTCAAGGCTGTAATTGAAAAAGTTTCTCTTCCGGACAAGCACTTATATTTCACACTGTTCAAATTCTAATCCTAAACTGCTTGTAGAAATGATTTGCATTTCCTGTTGGACGTCTGGAATATGAATAGGGGAAGAAAATAAATTACTTGAAAACCAGTGTTTAAATATATTCTCAACCTTAACTGTGCAAACCTCTTTCTATGCCAAATGTTTACATTGATCATTACCACAGTGGGATAATCAGCTTGAAAATTAATTATACAGATCCCATTTTACACCGTCTAACACACAGTATACAGACACACACACACACCTTCAGGCCATCGCTATGTCCCTTTTAATCACACTTAAAATTCTGATTCTCTGCTGCACACACTGACCAGTCACTTTAACCACCTTGACCTGTACGTCGCAATTAAATCAACACAATTTAGTTTAGAAAGATAATAAATGTACCGAGATTAAACGAGGACAGGAACTGCCACATGCAATCGCAAAAAAAAAAACATTCATACCTATCTATTTACCACAAAACACTTCTCCCCGCTGTACGGCTTAGCCTTGACCACGTGGAAAATCATTTTTCTGTAAGACCAGCCTCTGCTCTGCCCAAAGGGGTGGAAGCCTATTCAAAAGCACTTAAGTCTTTTTCAAATGCTGCCTTTACGCACAAAATGAAATGTCTCTTTTCCTCTTTGTCCAGTTTAAAAGCCATCCAGATCGGACAAAGCTTTCCATTAGCGTCTCTGCCCACTTTACCGAGTGCTGCGACTCTACGTAAATGTAAAGGTGTTTAATCGGTGTTTAATTCTGACCATCACCGATATTACGCAATTACAAGGTGCGCTGCCGTGGCTCCACTGCCGTCTCCTCTCTCTGTGCCGTTTGCTTTCGACTCGCTGCTTCATTTACCAGTCTCTGATTGGCTACAGTATATGTCACATGAATAGAAACCAGTCAACACTGAAGCCTTGTTGTCACTCGCACCACAGTCACGCAAGGAGAGAGGAGAGCTTCAGCTGAGCTTGCTGTTGGTAAAATTTGTCATTTTCGCAGAGATTTTCTTTCCTTTTTTTGCATGTTGTTCCAAATTTTGGTCCCTGTTAACTAGCTAACAAGTCAACTTTGGGGTGGTGGTGTTCTAGTGGTTAGGGAACTCGCCTCTTGTTGCAGTACTGTTTACTTTATTACTTTATTTTAGCTCTGTACTTGACCGATGATCACATTAAGGATGAATTAATCAGTCAAATGAACGTCTTACATTAATGTTTTATTTTGAATGCAAAAATCATGACGAGGGTAATGCATCAACGCGACGCTAATTAAATGATGTAAACATACATGAACAGGAACTACGTGACAGGAATCACTGTGTGCGTGTGCGTGTTCATGTTCGTGTGTGAGCACAGATGGCTTTCTGATGCCTGTGCTCTAAAGCACTACTAAGGAAAAGCTTCCTCACTACTCACTCCTTCCATCTTAAACAGACAGACCATTTCCCCTGCCATGAAAGAAATTAGCCAGCGCTGCACCTGTAAATACGCCGCTCACGCTGGAGAGCTCAAAGATGTTTTCCATGATTTATTTAACCAGCAGGAGTTATGTAGTCCTCTCAGGGAACACGAGAGGCCCAGAAAAGCTACATGGGCAACAATAAAACTTTTACATGGATACGTGTGTCTGAAAATGTTGGTCTTAAAAGCTACTGACAACATGCAGAGGTGGGCAAAGTGGCTAACTTCATTACTTAAGTGAAAGTATAGATACTACTAGTCAAATGTTACTCGTGAAAGCTGTACAGTCAAATTTTTACTTAAGTTAAAGTACTGAAGTACTTGTTTTAAAAAATACTTAAGTATTAAAAGTACATCTTCTTTCAGCGCATTGTTGCGTTATTACCACAACACTTACGATACCTAATGCCTCTGACTCGCTTGTAGAAGCTGTAGAATAAGGAACTGATAGAATGTTACAGAATGAAACTTAAACTGATAAAGAAAACCAGTCATTAGTTTATTTTATTAATTAATTGTAAGTACACACCCCCACAAAACAGCATGGTAGTGTTCTGACACAGCTCTGGCAGTGTGTTCACACATATATGTGTATGTTAATCAGGAGGACAGTGCAGTAGCTGGAAATGCAGCTCACAACATCAAATCAACATTCCAACCTGCTTAAAACCCAGCTCTACACCTCTAGCTTCATGACTTTCCAACAGCAACACTGTTTTAGTCAAGACAGAAAACAGCAGAACTGTGTTTTATAGTTCCAGTCTACAGGCGTGACGTAACCCTACTGATTACTGATAGACTGTCACCTGCCAAACAACCAATCAGCTTTTAGAAAAGGGGGAATAACATCCACTTTACCCACAGATTTGAAAAGTAAAATACTGCTCAAGTGAAGTACAGATACTCAAAAACTCTACTTAAGTACAGTACTCGAGTAAATTTACTTAGTTACTGTCCGCCTCTGACAACATGCGACTTCTCCCGCCTGCTATGCGACCGGAACACAACCTGATATTCCTGTTGCTGGATTGCAGAATATGACAGCTTTTCTTTCCCCCGATTCCTGACTCAGAGAGTAAAAGAAAGTAAAAATAGATTATTTTGAGCTGATGCAAATGAAAGTGTGCACTGCCCTGTTTTTCTTTTACAGCAAATTCAAAGACCTGGCACAAATCTGTGTATAGACTTTCTTCTTTCTCAAACTGGACTCACTCTTAGCCAATTGGATGGTCACTCCAGCATTTGACATTGTTTGTAATGACGTCTGGCAGTACTGATAACATGTTTTGATTCCAATATACAATACCAATGCCAAGTGCTTTCTGTTTGAATCATTTTATAGATTTGTTTATTTGATCTGCATTTACACTTTTACATTAAATATACAATATATACATTTCAGAATATTTAACCAATACTGCAACATGGCAAAACGGGCTGTATATTGCTTTCACACATCTGTAGTAAGGGTGGGAATCGAAAACCGACTCAGAACCGGTTCCAGTTGACCAGTCTCATCAGAATTGTACACCTCCAACACCTCTTCTTAACGATTCTCTCATTTCCCAGCACAACGTTTTTCGCTTTTACCTAAGTTTTGTGTCTGCGACTTGACCTTCAACCACGAGGAATCATCACGCATAAATGATATTTTTCACATGCCTTAAATCTTCCCATTTATTACAGACAAAACTTATATTTTAGTTTATATTTATTTATTCCCGACACGCGTCCACAGTGCTATCGACTCTCATATGGAACGCCCTCATGACAAAAACATACTTCTCTCCCAGAAATCAGTCAAAAATCAGTCCGAAATTTTTTTAATCAGAAAATATTTATTTCCATTCTATAATGTTAGAAAGTAAAAAATAAACATAGAAAAATGCATGATTTGTTATCAAATAATTTTATTCTATATCCAGATAGATTCCAAATGGATAAAGAAGTGTTTCCACCTGCACTAACCTTATTGTTCTTCATAAACTATCCATAGAATGTCTCTGAACTCTGAATATGAATATGAATGTGTTGATGTTCACCGTCTTATACAGACATCATTTTGGGAAAAATAAAATGGCTGCTTTTGGTGCAGAAGACTGTGTAGAACTACTTTTTTCACACTCAAAAAACTACTCAGGAATCGATGAGAATTGATAAGGAATTGGATTTATAGGCAGAACCGACAATGGCACTGATATTGATCAAATCTGATCAATTCCCACTCCTAATCTGTAGCTTGGTGTCCAGAAATCATTGCAGAAACCACCATCTTATGAAAATCTAGACGATGCCCCTTTGTCTGGGTGCTAATTCTCCAATCACACATTTTTTCCCAGTAAATCTCATCAAAGAAGCACAACAGTGTTTCTCATGCACTGCTTTACGGTCCACCATGACGTGAACCCACCACAGAAGTGAAACGTAATTCTGCCGCACAAAAGCAATTCCAAAGCAATTTCTTTCATCCCTGTTACAAAGTGCAAAGAAACTGTCAGTGTGAGAGAACTGTGCTGATCGTGTTTAACATTAGATCAGTCGAGGACGGAGACGCCTGTACATTGGCCAGTCTTGAGTAATTCTATTGGACTGGGGGAGAGGCAGCTAGAAGCACTGCCAAATCTTTTGGGGAAATTGATTTTCAGCACATGGCCCAGGAAGGCTGGAGCATGTTGAGGCTGATGCAGAGGCGATACGAGGTCGAGGCAAAGTCACCTCCCCTATGCTGAGAGGTGACCTCAGCTTGGACGGAAGAGCAGATATTTGTTCTATAAGGAGTAAAGAGGCACCCAAACTGTACAAAGCTGCTGTGTATAAAGTTGGCGTTCTTGTCCTCGGTTGTCGTTGCTGAAAATACACCTCGCCTAAAGACCCAAACATACCGAAGTGAGCCCTTGTCGCTAATCATTAAGGCATCCTGTGACTAGCAGATCCGAAACCTAAGCTTGCATAGAAGGAGACTGGCCGGGGGGGTGTCTTGGTGTGTGTGTGTGTGTGTCTGCAAAGCCACACGTCCTTGCCTCTTCCTAGGAGCACAAATGAACCAATTAACAGGGCTTGTCTCTGACGGCAATTAGATCTGAAAACGGCTATCAAATGTTCACTGCAGTCGAGAGATACTGTTCTAAAGGATGCCCGGCTTGCCCCAAGGAAAAGACGGAGTGTGGTGCAGAGTGAGATTACCTCACCTCACAAAGCCATGTGCATTTTCATTTCAATTTAAAATAAACCAAATGATCCATCTGCCCATCTATCTATCCGTCTTTCTTTTCAACTAGCCCTTTCAACCAGTGACTTTGTAGTGTCCGGGTTCCTAAACCCAGCAATCACCGGTAACCTTTAGCCTCGACCAGCAGCTGCACTGAGCAGTCGAAAGTGTTACCCTGTGCAGCTGGGAGAAAAAATAGTGCTGCAGCACCATTACACTGGCGAGGTCAGCGCGAGAGCAAACAATCAGCAAATAGCTCCAGGAACTCCGGTCCTCAGTGCCACCTCAACAGCTGTCCATCTACTTTCATAGACAAACCAAGGAGCAGTGATGCTAGCCCCAGGCAGCGGCCGAAAACATAAAAAGAAGGAGCAGGGGAGTGAGGGATAGAGCGAGCGAGGGAGAAGGAGAGAGGGAGGGAAAATAGAGAGAAAGTCTGAGGGGGTGAGAGATAGGGAGAGAGAAGGAAGAAAAAAATGGAAAGGAGTGGGGGTGACATAAGAGCAAGGGAGCGAGAGAGGCATACACAGAGGATGAAATAAATTGCGAAAGAAACAAATTAGAGAGGGGCAGATAGAGGGGGGTGAGGGTGAGTGAGAGAGAGAGAGAGAGGCATACAGAGAGGGAGAAATGAAAAGGGAGAGTAACAAATAGCAGAAAGAGAGAGAAAGAGAGACAGGTGCATATATAGAGGATGAAATAAATTGAAAAAGAAACAAATTGGAAAGGG